>CM049594.1:7567154-8123095 GCA_026979955.1 Megalurothrips usitatus | reverse complement strand
CCCTGGACAAGGTGAGCATCAGCGGCACCGCTGCGTTCGGCCGTTTTGTTATAAACAGCAGAGGGAGTAAAAAAAAAGTTTCGACGTGGAACGAAACCACTTACGGCTTTTGAGGGTGCGGCCGTGGTATTTCGCTGTGTTTCTGCCCGACACGGGCTGCGTCGGCCGTAAAGTTGTGTCGGCCCTTGAAGTTGAGGGGGGGTATTTCTAAAAATGCTGTTCTCGTTCGTAATCAAACTTTCGCGGGGCGCGGCTTTGCGGGAGTAATGCGCGCCCCGATACATGGCGGGGTTTCGGCGGGGGCGCCCGCATTAACGGGTGCGTCGTTATCATTCCCGACGATAAAAGTCGCCCGCTAACCCCCTCACCTCGCCGGTTACAGGGCGCCGAGTACGAGGTCCTGGACGACTCGCAGGAACACTGGTGGAAAGTCAAGGACGAGAACGGGTGAGTGGTCCCCCCTTCGGACCGGGCGGACACGGCGGTCCGGGCCCGCTTTGCTGCGTGACCTCGCCGCCCCTTTTGTGTTTCTGTCAATTTGCGATGCTCACGCAGAATATGCCGGCCTGTGTGTTACAGGACCATCGGGTACATCCCCAGCAACTACGTCAAGGAGAAGGAGCTGCTGGGTCTGCAGAAATATGAGTGAGTGTCGCCGGTCGCGGGCAGTCGCGGGCCGCGGGCCGTTTCTAATGTGGCTCTCGCTCTGGCAGGTGGTACGTCGGGGACATGTCGCGGCAGAGGGCCGAGTCGTGCCTCAAACAGGAGGACAAGGAGGGCTGCTTCGTGGTCCGCAACTCGTCCACCAAGGGCCTCTACACGCTCTCGCTCTACACCAAAGTGTGAGTGCGCCGCCCGCCCCCCCGCTAGCTACGGTGAGTGGCCTTGTAAGTGACGCCGCAAACGCTGTGACTCTGCCGCAGGCCGCACCCCCACGTCAAGCACTACCACATCAAGCAGAACTCCCGGGGCGAGTTCTTCCTGTCGGAGAAGCACTGCTGCGGCTCCATCCCCGACCTGGTCAACTACCACCGCCACAACAGCGGCGGCCTGGCGTCCCGCCTCAAGGCCTCGCCCTGCGACCGGCCCGTCCCGGCCACGGCCGGCCTCAGCCACGGTGAGTGTCCGCGGCACGAGCGGCGCGCCCAAACTTCCGTACCCACAATATTCTCTGTCTCTCTCTCTCTCTCTCTCGCTCTCTCTCTCTTCTGTCTCTCTCTCTCTCTCTCTCTCTCTCTCTCTCTCTCTCTCTCTCTCTCGCCTCTCTACCCTCGACTGACTGACTGCACTTCCATTCGCAGACAAGTGGGAGATCGACCCGCAGGAGCTGATGCTGCTCGAGGAGCTGGGGTCGGGCCAGTTCGGCGTGGTGCGGCGCGGCAAGTGGCGGGGCTCCATCGACGTGGCCGTCAAGATGATGAAGGAGGGCACCATGTCGGAGGACGACTTCATCGAGGAGGCCAAAGTGATGACGTGAGTGTCCGGCTGCGGCCGGCTGCGGATACTCCGCGCCGTGGAGGCCCGGTAGACAGGGTGTCTCTCCGGCGGCCCGGACGTCTCCGATCCTAACGTGTTTCCGCTGTGTCTGCCGGCGAACAGGAAGCTGCAGCACCAGAACCTGGTGCAGCTGTACGGCGTGTGCAGCAAGCACCGGCCCATCTACATCGTGACGGAGTATATGCGCCACGGCTCGCTCCTCAACTACCTGCGGCGGCACGAGTCGACGCTGGGCGGCAACGTGGGCCTGCTGCTGGACATGTGCATCCAGGTGTGCAAGGGCATGGCCTACCTGGAGCGGCACAACTACATCCACCGCGACCTGGCCGCCCGCAACTGCCTCGTCGGCTCCGAGAACGTAGTCAAGGTGGCCGACTTCGGCCTGGCGAGGTGAGTGGACGCGGAGAAGTGCGAGATAATTGATTCCCGGTCCCAGAGTCGCACGCGTGTTTCTGTATCTGGTGTGTGCCATGTTTTCAGATACGTCCTAGATGATCAATACACTAGTTCTGGTGGAACGAAATTCCCAATCAAGTGGGCGCCACCAGAGGTTTTAAACTACACCAGGTTCTCGTCCAAGTCTGACGTCTGGGCGTACGGTATGTTATTTTTTTTTCTTATTTAGGCATACTTTGTGAACGCTGAGAGAAAATAAAATGCTAATAATTTATTTTTATTTTTTTTCGATGCAGGTGTCTTAATGTGGGAGGTATTCACGTGTGGAAAAATGCCGTATGGCAGACTGAAGAACACCGAGGTCGTCGATAGAGTTCAGAGAGGAATCATCCTGGAGCGTCCCAAAGCCTGCTTCAAGGAGGTGTACGAGGTGCGTTGTGCCCCGGCCCTGCTTCTGCCCGGCTCGGCGCCGTCCTCGGGACTGACCCTTGACCCTCGTCTCCTGCTTGTCCTGTGCAGGTGATGCGGAAATGCTGGTGCCACTGCCCGGAGGACCGGCCCTCGTTCCGTATCCTCAAGGACCAGCTAATAGCCGTATCTCAGGGCTTGCTGGCGGACTGACTTCACCTGCTCAAGTACTTGACTGGGTCGAGCTCGCCGAGCTCCCTCCCCAGCCTGGGCCTGGGCCTGGGGCTGGGCGCGGTCCTGGGCCCTCAGCACGGCGCGGCCGCGGCCGGCCAGGACGACGCGGCGCTGCGCCACGACTCGCCCTCGCCGCCCGCGCCCTGGCAGTGGCCGCTGTGGCCTCCACAGCAGGGGCCGCAGGCGCAGCACGCCGCCAAGCAGCTGCTGCGGCCGGCGCAGTCGCACGCGCAGACGTCCAGCACGGACCTGCTGCAGCTGGTGGAGGCGGTGCCGTCCAAGGCGGTCGCCACGGCCGCGTCCACGACGGCCGCCGCCGCCCCCACCACGGCCACGACGACCACCGCCACCGCCGCCACGTCGTCGACGGGCAAGAGCCGCTCGCTGCAGTTCTCGTTCCCCTGCACGCGCGCCATCAAGAGCCCGTCGCCCAAGCTGGAGAAGGCCCGCAGCGCTGAGGCGCCCGCCCCCGTGGCCGCGTCGCCGCCGCAGCCCCAGTCGCTGCCGCTGCCGGCCGCGGAGTCGGGAGAGAGGGAGGCGTCGCCCGTGCTGGCGCGCGCGGCCGCGGGCTTCCGCAGCAACACGCTGGCCCGCCACACCAAGGCGGCCCGCGGCCGGCCCGCGCACTCGCCGCTGGACACGCACACGCTGCCGAACCCCAAGACGAGGCGCAGGTCCACGACGCACCCGGATCCGCACTCGCCCCGGGGCGGCAGCCCGCCGCTCACGCTGCAGCAGGTGGCCGAGTACCTGGCCAGGGTGACGCAGCAGCAGCAGCAGCAGGCGTCGTCCCAGGCTCGCTCGACAAGTACGACCCGGTCCAAGCACAGGAGCAGAAGTCCGAAATCGTTCGAAATCGCCGCCATCATGCCCAGCCCGAGCTCTACCACTGGTTCTGCCTCTGCCGTCGGCACTGGCACCACCTCCGTCCTCGGCTCGAGCTCGGGTCTGGCCTCGCTGCTATCCTCGGCAGCGCTCAGCTACTCCGCCGGCTACCTGCAGGACTACTCCCCCACGGGGACCCTGCCGCCGGCCGCCAGCTACTCCCCGCCCCGGGAGTACAGCGAGTACTCCCCCACGGAACTCAAGCCCACTCACATGTACACGGCGCTGGCCCCGCCCGCCGCCCGCGCCCCCGCCCTGGCCCCCGCGCTGCTCTGCCCGTGCCCCTCCGAGTACCAGGAGCCGGTCATCGATCCCCCGCCCCTGCCGCCGCCCAACTTCCAGCGGCCGGGAGCCCCGGGCCTGTCCGGCCACGGGCACGACAGGCACGACTGGCACGACCCGGAGTCCGGGCCGGACGAGGACAGCCCCGAGCTGGACTTCCTCGACGCCTCCATCGAGGACTTCGAGGAGTCGCCCCCGGCCCCGGCGCTCTTTGCGGACTACCTGGACTTCACCTCGACGTCCAACGCGACCCTGTCACGCGGCAAGAGCAGTCGTTCCTCCCACGCATCCCAGGCGTCGCACCTGAGCGCGTCTCCTCGGACGCCGGACTCGGGCCTGCACGTGCGCGCCACCGACTACTCCCCCGAGCCCGTGTGCGCGGACCCCATGTCCGTGTCGGAGGTGGAGCTGGACCGCCTCCGCGTCCTGCGGCTGCGCCACAACAGCCTGCCCGCGCCGGTCGCCGTGCACGCCTCGGCCTCGCCCGGCCTGGCGCTGAGCGTGTCGCACGCGCGCGGCATGGCGCACGGGGTGCCGGTCCCGGGCTCGAACCTCGACGCCTGCGGCCTGTGCGCAACGCTCGGACAGCCGTGGGTCGACATCTGTCGCGCGATTCGCGCCAGTAGAACCAAGTGAAAACGAAAGGAAATAGCGTTACTGTGAATGCGTGGAGCTAGTCATGTCGTGAGCCTGAAGTCGGTCGAAGATGCGTTTTACCTTTTCTACTGCTACTACTAAAGTGCCCAGGTGCCATAGAGTAGATCGCTCAGGTTTCTTATGTTCTCTACCTGCGATGAGTTAAAGAAAATGTGTTTTCTGTTCTATCATCACTTTTCATTGTTGCATGATTTTGCTGAGTGTGCAGGTTGACACAGTGCCAAAGTTGAGAAGAGACTGATTGCAGAGCACCTTGATATTGGGAGTCTGTTTCTGTTGTGTCATCTATCATTGTTCTAAACTTAAATATCGTGCATGGTTGTAAACTGTGCCCTTTGTCTCATTGAGGAGGCTTCTTGCAGCATTTTGTCAGTTTTTATTGTGAAAGGCACTACTCCACGTTACAAGGAAATGTTCTGAACGCTCGTTCCTTGACAGTTCCTGGACGAATGTCATATTCTCTTCTTCACAAGCTGCACCAACCTGATCCCATTCTACCCTCATTCGTAATTGTACTTTGTTTTTGAATTGCATTGACCTAATGCTAACATTACCTTTTAATATGAATTCAGAGTTGTTTAAATTAAAAAGCTAGGAATATTTTTTCAAATTTGGGTACTCTAAACTACCAAAAATCTATATAAACAGGATTGTATGTAGCTTCAAATCTTACTTCCAGATTTTTTGTTTTAATTTTCATCTCAAGTTATTCTACAGTAATATTCTCCCTATTCCGTGTGTTGGACATTAAAATTTTCCAGTGAATTTGTTCCAGCACACCTTCAAGAACTAAATATCCTACAAGAATTTTGTGGAGGAAACCTTTTTATGAATGCTTGGTAGATGTAATTAAGGCAGAATGAATGTGATTAATTAGCTCAACAAATGCCCCATTGTGATATCTGTAAATAGATGAAAACCCCATCCCTATGGTATGTCCTTGTACTTACTTAGACCTTGTGAATAAAAGATTTTAAAAGACATCAAATTATGTGTCATTGCACATGTATATTTGAAAAAAGGAAGGAAAAACTAAAGTCTCTTGCTTGCCTTGCACTCCCATCACATTCCATTGACTTGCTAGGAGAAAATATGTTAATAGCTAAGGGCAGGCAAAATTATCTAGATCAACGTATGCCAAACCATAAAGCAATATGTGCATGTGTGTATGATGAAGGACACAATTACATTTCCAAACTATGGGAAATAACAAGGTGCAGGTCGTAACAATTGTTTTAATCACGCATTGAGCAAACTCAAGCAGGTACAAAGAACAGCTCCTTAATTATTGCTAAGTACAGAAAATCCCAACAATTTTTCGGCTGGGGTGAGGTTTGGAGGAACTACGACCAGGACTCGCAATAAAAATTATTTGAACACACTGCTCACAAACATTTCGGTTTAATAAATAGCTTGATAACACAAGTTGTAAATGTCCAGTCTAAATTCTAGAACATTTAAATCCATGAAAACAAAGCCTCGAGGACATCCTTGGCTCAGAAACAAAGGCATTAGATGCTCAGGGGAGAAATTAAAATAAATACTCATGATGACATTCTATTACTCTTAAGTAGAAAACAAAAACAAGATTACATCCTCCAGAATTTTCTTACTGTGTTGGCAAGACCTATGTCAGTGTAAATAAGTTGAAGAAGACCAGCCAAAGTCACAATGGACAACAAATAGACACTCCCCAGAGCAATTTTGGGAACAACGTTGCCGAAAAGGATGGGTCGGACGTAATCCACAGCAATAGCTTCAACACCCCTGAGAGAAAATAGATCAGAATTAACAAAGATCTCTCAATTTAAAAATTAAAAAAAAGGAAAAACAACTTTGCACTATCAACTGTATTTTTGAAATGTTAAATTGTTAGTGAAACTTACCAATGACTATGCATCACCAATGTGATTGCAGCCAGGGTATCGAAGAGTTTGTTTGGGGAAGCAAGAGCAACAGGCACTATCACAAGAAGTGATGCGCTAAGTGCTCTCTCTAAAGTCCAAATTTTGGAGTGATTGTGGCCTGCCCCAGCACTGTAACTCTTCGGACTAAGACTGAAAAGCTGCACCTGAAAGTCCAATAAAAAAACAGGTTAATTTAGAGGTCGTCTATGTTCCAGAATTTTTAAAACAAAAGTTTCAAACACAAACCTGGTTGATGCGAGCAGGCTGAAGGCGTGAGAGTCCCGACAAAGATGCCTGACTTTTCAGCAATTGAGCGGAGATCAGAGTCGAAGAGGAACCTGCACCCAGCCTTGAAGCATTTGTGAGAGCTTGAGCTGGACATGCAGGAACATAAAAGAGAAATGCTGTTATTGAATCATAGTAAAACAACAAATGACTACTCAGCTATGAGGTGGGCAGAACGGGATCAAAATAGAGGAGATATATTAAAAATTTGACAAGATGTACACTAACAAAAAACATATGGACAAGGTTAGGATGAAGTTTACTGCCAAATTGTCAAGGGCAGATTTTTCCGCACGAGTCATCTGTTGCCGAGATATGCTAGAAAATTATTTTTTCTGAATAGCCGAGCCAGCGGTGAGCGACACTTAAAGAAAATAGCCATGAGGAAAATCTCAGGTGACTTGGAACTTTCTGCTAGAAGCTTCAGTAATTTTTCCGAACTTACCCATGCCGCGGCAGCTGGCAGAGCGCAAAAGACCAACAAACGCCATTGTCTTTTAATTTAGCGGTCCTTTTAATGCTAGTTGGTTCCTATTACTTTATTGTCTTTTCATGGAAGTGAACAAAACGGGTGTAGGTCGAAAATTGCGGCAGACCAGGGCAGGTCAGGTGCAGCTGCAGGGAGTAGGGGTGTTCTAACGTACGTCCGACTCAACGTATTCCGCACTGGAAATACCTAATTGGCACGGAAGAGGGCGGCACTGTCGCCTATGGGGATTTATCAGATAAATAAATTGCAGCTTCTTTGTTAAATGTGTCAAAAATGTTTACCACAAAATAGGCCTCACGAAATTATAATGAGTTAACTTAACAGCTTTGATCCTAGACGTTTTCGTGCACAACCGCACCACAACCAATTCTTAGTACCACAAGTAGACACCACTGTAACCAGAGCGCGCTGAGCTTTGCCTTTCAGCAGCTCTGTCGAGAGCGTTTTTGGAACAGTAGCAGGCAAAATCGTCATTCAACACTGAAGACGTAATGGAACGTTACTATTTTGCACGAATATTTCAATAAAATTGTGATCGTTTGTCCTTGATTGGAACTTGCCATGATAACTAAATAGCCGTAAGTGACCCCCTTCAATATTGTTGTCTAAATTATTGTTTTTCTGCAAATTTTGTAAACATAATATTGACAGATTTCATTACCGAACGTAAACAAAGTGAAATTCGTGACGTACGTCTGCTTTCTAGAGGTTTGAAGAAAACACGATTGTTTCTTATGGTACAATCAAAAAATAAAAACTTGAATTTGTCCAAGAGTTTCTTGTTGCACACACCTATTGTCTACTGTACTTGAACCTCATTTAAATATTTCTACAATTTTCTTTGACACTTAAGTTCCACCCGATATTGCTTTCTGTGGTTCCTTGTTATTGCTTTGAGCTTTTCTCGTGCTTTAAGTACTGTGTAATTTCAGATGAATGGAAAGCAGCAGGTTAAGTCTGACCAGGAACGACAATTCGAAGAAGATTTGGAGCGAGCCCGAGCTCTCAGCTTGGAGAGCCTTGCCCTTGAAAAGTTTAGATTATGTAAGCAACAAAAAGAATTAGAAAGACTGCACAAGACTCAAAATCAATCACACCAGCTCAATGTGGCCTCCCGATCCAAGACAGAACTTAATGAGCGCAAGTTGTCTGCACCTCAGCCTTCATCCAGCAATGTGCTGGAGCGCTTGGAACTGAAGTCCAGACCCAGACCAGGGTCTTTTAACTCTGGTAAAAATTTTGTCGTCTCTGTCTTCATTCCATTTACATTAATGCTGCTGAACTTTTGCTCTTCTGTCAAATTCTGTATATTATAAATAGCCTGTGATTTATTTTTCCTAAGGAACCTCGAGAAACCCACCAATTTTGGCACCACCTCCTTCTTCTACTAGGCGGATCTCAGTAAGCTCAACAGATGATGCCAAGGACTTGATATCATTCAGTAGCCCTGATTGCGATGATAAATCGGCACTGTATCCTGATTTGGACCAGCTTTGTGGGTCGTTTGAAACACAAATGTAAGTATTTTTCAGAATCACTCTCATCTTATTAAATCTATTAAGTTGTGTGTGTGCACTCAATTTTCATTGGTGGGCTGTAACCCGTTGTGGGCTTTTATCACTTTTCTATATTTTTGTTTTATTTGAACAGGAATGATTCCTTGCCAAATAATGTGAAAGATGCCCTAATATCCTCAACACCCCGGTTGAACCGAAGCAATAGTAGTGCTAGCAATTTTGGGTAGGTCTCATGTTCTTTTATTACCGGTTCACATATTTTAGACCAGCAAACTTTCATATACAAACTGTTTTACAGGTCTCTGAGGCAATTGTCTCTTGACAATTCACCTCATCCAGCCCCTTCTCTCTCACATTCACATAGTGATAGTGTTGCTATTAGAGGAACTCAATTTCAAGGATTCAGTAATGTGAACAATTTATCAACTTTATCGAATATGTCTAGCATATCCAATATGTCCAACTTTTCAAATATTTCTAACTCAACATTTAGCCCAAGTGCTTTGTCAACCTCAGCCCCATTTTTGGGATGCTCAGCAGCCCAACCCTACCATCTTGTGCATGGTATGGATACCTTAAAAGCAAGTAGTTCGATGACAGCATTTGGAGGAGCTGGAATGCCCACTATTGCTTCTACATCAATTATGGCGAATCCGGTTATTCCAGTCCGTTCCTATGAGCTGCGGCCCCACATCCTATCCAATGGCTCTATTGACTCTGGACTAAGCATGGCTGGTTCCTCCTCTTTGTCCCAAACGCCACTTCCTGCAATCACTCAAGGTAGTGAATCCTCTGGAGGACTTGACGTTCTCAAAGTGGTGGAGAAAAGGGACAACAGCAATTTGATAGATTTGTCTCTTTTTGATTCTGAGAATGAGAATAAGCTGAGTTTTTATAATGGTAGTAATGGAACTACTGTCCGTACAAGTGTACTTGAAGCTTTTGATCCCTTGCTTACATCACAAGAGTCTGGATCTGCACGTCCTGCAACAATTGAAGAAGTTGGAGAAAAGGATGAAACAGCATCTCAGTGCTCAGGCAGCATTTATGATCCCTATGATCCTTTTGATTTTATGTATGCGCCTTCAGAGGGATCACAGTCGGACCCAGTTTATGCTGCTGTCGTTAGAAAGAAAGATGCAGAAGCTGCTCCTTCCACCCCCAGTGGCTCAGCACCTCCACCTTTGCCTCCACGAAACTATGCTACGAAGAAAGCTGACGAGAAAAAGCAGAATCGTCATAAGAGTTTTCTTCATGAGGATATATCACAAACTACTTGCAATACGTCATATATTAATAGTGATTTACGTGCATTCCACAAAATGGTACTGGCATTACGAGCTGAGCATCAGCATGATGACATCTACACCAACACTGGCCTAGTGACAGCGTCTAGTATAGAAAGTCATTATTCTGAAGGAACAAGTATTAAATTAGTTGTGCGCTCACTGAAAGAAAACTCACAACCTGTGATATTCACATGTGATGTGGACTCTACTGTGGAGCATGTTATCCTTCATGTGATTTGTGAGTTAGAGGGCGACGTATCTGGTGAAGCAAGTGATTATGTTCTGCGGGTGTGGGGTTTTGCAGAATACTTGACACCCAACACCTCCTTGTCGGACTACGAATATGTTCACAATTGCATCAAGCTTGATGAAGATGTCACTTTGGCAATAATGCACATGGATGAAGTTAGCAGACCATTGGCTCGCACTCCTCAAGATGACAATAGGGACAAAACTCTGACTCTTGAAAATTTACTTCCCAATGAACCTGTTACTCCCATTTCATATGATTCCCTCCTGATTTTATTGGAGACTCTTGAGCGAGAGATGGATAGACTCAATCAAGCATCGAAGCAGGCTACAGGAAATGCCATGCTGCAACCAAAGGGTGTTCTTCAATCAGTGAAAGCTGTTTGTGCGGTTCTCGGTAGTGTAGAAACTTCAGAAATTACTGAGGCCATGGAAGGTTTAATCCATCACTGTCAACTTCGTTCTCAACCGTATGCTGTTCCTCCTCCCCAACAAGTAAGGCTCCTAAGTACAGTACCTAATTTTAAATTTTTTTATAGCAGTTATTAATTGACTTTGGTTGCAGGAGGCAGCAGACAGTCTGTATCGCACTGAGATTGGTGGTGATGATGGCTATTACTCGGTGGTCACTCTTAGACGCAAGGCAAACACTATCTCTGATAGCAGTAATGATAGACTCTTTTCAGAAATCATTGCCAATCACTGTGAAAAAATACGAGATGCTGTTCAGCATTTGATTGAAACTTACTGCCAAGCATTCCGAGTCAACTTCCAACTTGTTCCTCAACCTACTGTAACAGCTGGTATGTTCTCCTGTGGTTTGGAATGTTGCCTTCATTGTAGCCTCTTAACTCTTCAAGCTCTCGTCTCTGACAGGAACTAGATGTCTTTCATCCGTTAATGATTGTGTACTTGTCCATATTGATGGATTGCATCGATTACAAGCATCTTGGGATCATGATGAATATCTTATAGCAGGTCAAGTGTACCATGGCACAAGACCTATTGGGCACACTGCATTGACCAGACCAATGGCTGTTCAAAACAGTTTCTACAAACGTGTATTGTTTGACTTTTGGTATGTATGCACCCAGTAATATATTTTTCACTAGATGCTTAATTTATCTACCACTCCTTTTTTTTTTTTTTTTTTGCTATACCATCCTAATGCTTTACTGTGTTCTATTTAGGCTTAATTTTGATTCCTTAAGTGTAAACATGCTTCCTCGAGAATCCCGTCTAGTCCTAGTACTATATGGACGGTCACTGGCCAAATCAGCTGATAACAATGATCATGACAGCCATGACACATCTCAGCAAATGAGTGAAGTAGAGTTAGGGTGGGCTTCCTTACAGTTTTTTAACTATGATGGGTAGGAAACCATGCGTTTACTTTCAATCAACATGACCTTATGCATTTTTTTACTTTGAGTAATTTTAATTGACCTTGACTTTCCCCCATTACAGTGTTTTAACACAGGGTAACTTCCTGCTGTCATTGTGGCCAGCGAATGCAGATAAACGTCTTGGCCCTGCCCCTTTACCAGGATCTCATCCTCACAGTGATGTCCATCCTGTTTTGGGTAGGATATTTCAGTTTTCTTAATTTTGGTGCAAACTAGTACAGCAGTTTTAAAAACCAAGATTTACAGACTGACAGACTCTTAATCTTTTTATTATGAAAAAATGGATTTTATTTCCTTTTTGCTAAAAAGCTTATTTATTTTTTATTTTCATAGGTGTTGAGTTACCTGATTATGGAGGCACTGTGATGTTCCCAAGTGCTAATAGTGGAGGCAGTGTGGCTAATGCACCAACGTACGACTTTGGAAGCCTAGATAGCAACACACAAAATCAGTTAATGGATATCATAGATCAAGACACTTTTACGAGGTTAACTTTATATTTGAGTTGTAAACTAAAGTGCTCCAAAGTTGATTGCTAATTTTACTTCTCTTTCTTAGACCATTACCTGAGGACCGTGAAGTACTTTGGGAGAAGAGACACTATCTTCATCACAAGCCTGAAGCTTTAGCTAAAGTAATATTAGCTGCTCATGATTGGGATCATTGCTCTGCATTCCAAATACATGCTTTGTTACATTCTTGGACACCTATGGAACCTGTTCAAGCATTACAGCTGTTACTGCCCTGGTATGTGACTGACAATACGGTAGAACCATAATGCAATTGGAATTTACATTGCGTTTTCAACTTCTGTGTTCTTTACTTAGCTATCCTGATGGTGAAGTCCGAAAGATGGCAGTTGCATGGATCCAAGGCATGGGGCGTGATGAAATAATTGACTACCTTCCACAACTTGTTCAGGCACTGAAACATGAAACATATGACTCTTCCCCCCTGGCAGCATTTCTCCTACGTAGAGCTTTGTGTTCGCCCCGTGTAGCACATCATCTTTACTGGCTGCTCACTCAAAGTTTACCTGGACAGTGCCCACAGGTTTGTCTGAGGTTATGTCATTCTCTTTTTGTGTACTGTGCAGTTTTGCTTTGCTTACCTTCAATTTTCTCCCATTTCAGAACTCATCAGAACCGACTGGAACCGATGATATTAGTGTGAGCGAAGCTCGCTATCACCGGCGTCTGCAGCTCGTTCTTAGAGCTCTGCTTTCAATTTCAGGAGAAGCACTCAAGCAAAGGTTTTTTTCTCAACAGATGCTTGTGAAAGTAAGTCAAATGATAGCAGATATACTTTTGTGACTTCATCTGTTTACTATTTCTGTATTACTCATGTTGCGCCATTTCAAAGTCATTAACAAGTAACATTTAACAGGGTCTCTTAGATGTTGCGCAGTCTGTGAAGGGTACGAAAGAGTCTCTTCGCCTTCAGACTCTTCAACGTGATTTGGAGTGGGTGCATAGATCTTTAGAGGAATCCTCTTTTGCAACGTGCCTCCCACTAAGTCCAGCTCTTGAAGTGTCTGGCATACAGGTCCGCACATCCTCATACTTCCCTTCTAACACTCTGCCGCTGAAAATAAATTTTATTGGATGTAATTCTGGAATCATTCCAGCAATTTTTAAGGTAATGTTGTTCAGCTTTGTTATTTGATAACATGTTTTCCAATACAGTGTAATGGGTCGGCAAGTGTGTGTCTTTACTTTCGAAGGTTGGAGATGACTTGCAACAAGACATGTTAACAATTCAAATGATTCGAATCATGGATAAACTATGGTTAAAAGAAGGGCTTGATTTAAAGATGGTGACATTCACTTGTGTTCCTACTGGGCACACAAGAGGCATGATTGAAATGGTTCAGCAAGCTGAAACATTACGAAAGATTCACACTGAATTAGGACTGACTGGTTCATTTAAAGATCGACCTATTGCTGAATGGCTAGCCAAGCATAATCCTTCAGCCCTTGAGTATGAACGTGCTGTCAGCAATTTTACAGGTAAAATTATTGTTCACTCTTGAAAAATTTTAGTTTAAGTAAATCAATCAATCTAAGTATTGTAAACCTGGTTACTTTGTATCTAGCTTCCTGTGCTGGCTACAGTGTGGCTACATATATATTGGGGATATGTGACCGTCATAATGATAATATAATGCTGAAAACATCGGGTCACCTCTTCCACATTGACTTTGGAAAGTTTCTTGGGGATGCCCAGATGTTTGGTAATTTCAAACGGTATGTTTCTTGTAACTTAATGAAAATTAGTAAAATTAATTTCTTCACAACTTTGCCTCATAGTACCATTTCCTTTCAGTGATCGTGCACCATTTGTCCTCACCTCAGATATGGCATATGTCATTAATGGAGGTGACAAACCCTCTGCAAAATTTCATCACTTTGTTGACTTGTGTTGCCAAGCCTTTAATATTGTTAGAAAGCATGGGAACCTCATACTTAATATGTTTGGACTTGTAAGTTGACCTGAAGGACAATGAAATTTATGCTGATTGCCAGTTAATTCCGCTCATAATGTGAACATTTACTGTTTAGATGGCCTCATCTGGTATACCAGGAGTTACAATGGATGCTGTCAAATATGTTCAAAAGGCTCTTCTTCAAGATGTGACAAATCCTGAAGCTGCTGCATATTTTGCTCGTATGATACAGAGCTCTTTGAAAAGCTGGTTTACACAGTTTAACTTTTTCTTGCACAATCTCTCTCAGCTTCGATTTACTGGAGACCACAATGATGGAGAGCTTCTTAGTTTCATACCGAAAACATACACGTAAGAGCTGTGTATAGTATTTTGACAGAGCTTGAGTGCCTCTGCATGGAGAATCTGTGGAATGTTTTGGAACAAGTTTTCACATTTTGTTTCTTTGGTGTTTCAGAATGCAGCAAGAAGGGCGTATTAAGAGTGTTGCTGTTTATGGTTGTCAAAAACGCTATGATCCTGAAAAATATTACTTATACATTCTACGAGTAGAGAGAGCAAATCAACCAGATCCTACTTTTCTCTTTCGTTCTTACAAAGAATTTTGTGAACTGCAGCAAAAACTGTGCATTCATTTTCCTCTTGCGAAATGTCACAGGTAAAAATTAGCACTAACACCAATTATTTTATACAAGTTTTATTTGGGTACAGTTCTCAGGTGATACCAATCGTTTGGCACTGAATTGTTACTCTTACTAAATATTTACTGTCATGATGCACTGTAAATTCCGTGACATTTGGGTGTCTTTAAGTCTTTCATCATTTCTATGCAGTAGGTGCATTTTCTATATGACTATAGAAAATTCTTCTCCCTGTAGAGTATTTGTCTTTGTTCCGTGTTCATCATTTTGTCTATTCACTGAAATGTCTTCTTTAGGCTGTGAGGAGTATGGAACTTCATGCATAGATTTTCTTTGTGTTTTCTTCACCACCTCGGTGTCTTGATCTAGCTGATCCAGCTTTCTATACTTGCCAAAGACCAATGACTTTGGCCTTTCTTTTATTGTATATCTTCGAAGTTTGAGCCGGTACCAAGCTGCCCTAGGAGCCCTGTTAAATTGCATTGAAATCAAAACTCTATTATATTTTTGCCAATGTGCAAGTTATTTTAAAAGGGCTCTAAAGTTGGAACTAAAACATACCTTTCTGATTCGGTCATTTTCCTTCAAGATTCTAGTCTTCTCAGGAAACTTCATTCACATTAGCACCACTCCTCTCCACCCTTTCTTGTAATCAGATTGGATGACAGTACATCCTTGCATGCCTGAAAATTACTCATACTGTACATCCTTATCTCCAAGGATAGATAGGAGTTCATTACTGTTCTACCAGTGCCTTTGCTTTCACTTCTGTACATGTAGTCATCTGTTAACTTACAATTTCTCATTTTGTAATTTTAATCTCAAGCTCTCTGATGCTTTTTGGTTTTTATTTGTGCTTTTAATGTCTTGAAGAGTTTGGAGCTACAGCCATACTAGCTCTCTTATCAGCAAGCCTGATTAAGGTTGAAGTATGCTGTCCTTGTTATCTCACATTCCTCTGGCAGAAGGAATCAGAGTACTGGTTGTAGCTCCCAGCCCCTTTGATCATTGGCATGGGCTCATGTTGCATTTAACTTGAAAGAGTTAAAGAAAATATTGAATTATTCTTTTTGTAATGCATATAATGAATGCAACAATGAGTAGATTCAAGGGGGGATGTTTAGTAATTGCAGGTAGTTTTTCTTTGTTTTAACTGCACCTCTTTTTTGTTACTTTTTACAAAAATTGGGTAGGTTTCCAGTCTCTTTCCATTATCTTTTTGTAAAAGTGTTTCTTTATTTTCCTACAGTCTTACCGGTGGACTTCACATGGGTAGATCCAACATAAAGCAAGTTGCTGAAAAAAGGCGAATTGATATTGAGAAGTTCCTTGTGACTCTTTTCCGAATGGCTGATGAGATATCACATTCTGACCTGGTATACACATTTTTCCATCCTCTTCTACGAGACCAAGAGGAAGTCAGCATGGCTAACATACATGCTGCTAAATTCAAAGGTAAAACTTTTGTTAAAGCCTTATTTATTTTACATCAGTTTCATTTAAGTGCAGAAGGCATGATTCACTTGAACTTTCTTCTCTGACTGTTTTGTTTTTAGAAAAAAAGGCACCTCGTCCGCAGGGAATTGAGGCTCACCGCCTAAAGGGGCAACTGAAGTTATCTCTACAGTATCAGCGAGGGACCTTGATGGTACTGTACACCTTCTCCATATCCTATGCTGTGCATTTTAAAATGTTATTTACTCCCTATACTCTCTGCTCCATTATAGGTGATGGTCCATCATGCACGAGAACTACCATTTGTTGCAGGGCAGGAACCCTCTGCATATGTTAAGGTATACTTGTTGCCTGACCCTTCTAAGGCAACTAAAAGAAAAACTAAAGTTGTTCGGCGGAATTGCCATCCCACATTTATGGAAATGGTATGTTGAAATGGTGTTTTTGAGAAGTGTTTCGATGACGTTTGCCCTGCTGACCTTGTTTTAAATAAAAACAAAAAAAAACTTTCAGATTGAGTATCGTATGCCACTTGATGTCATATGTCATCGCAGCTTGCAGGCCACTGTATGGAATCACGACACGTTACAAGAAAATGAATTCTTAGGAGGTATTTCTTTGCCTCTAGAATCATGCGATCTTTCAAAGGAGGTCACTGAATGGTATTCTCTTGGTAATGTTTGCAGATGACCATTTATTTTCTCACACACAGTTATTGATACTGTATGTACATGGCTTTAGAAAGTCATTTCATGTTCATTTCCCTACTATAGAGTTGTACATTCCAACAAGGCATTAACTTTTATCATTCTACAGCATGGCAATCCTTGTTTTCGTCACATGAGTTTGGTAAAAAGTTTCAAGGTGCCTCTAAAATTTCCAATACTCAAATTAACAATTTTTTTTTTTTTGTGCGATTTAAGTCTGTATCCCAAGTTTCTGTGTTCTTTCTCCCTCAAGTATTATTTGTACTCTTTAACATGCACAAAGAGCAGTAGGCACCTGGTTCTTTGCATAGATATATGTTACGTAATTTTTAGATGTAGAAATTTACTCGCAGAATTTATATTTTTATGATAGAAAGAATTTTGAGAATGATATTTTATCCATGTATTGGAACAGTGAACTTAGTTGCATGAGGAATTCTCAGCACAATTTATTCCAGACTGAACAAACATGTTGCTGTGATGGGAATTTTATTTTTGTATGGGTAGGGAGCATTGTTGAAGGCTCTCCTCATTTTATTCGAATCAAATTGAACATTGAATGAATCACTATTAAGGAGAGCACTGCCAGAATGACTGAGTGTATTAGTGTGTATGTTAAAAATAGAGTATGAAAGCATTGATGGTTTTTGAAGAAAAGATACAGATTGACTTTTGATGTCTACCTTTTGGAGGTTTATTTTGTGGCTTTTTAATTTCAATGTATAACAGTATTTTTGTTCTTGCATCTTCTAGGTCATACAGAACTTTTGTGGTGACCTGCATTATTTATTATTTACTGTGTGTAGTACACACATGCTTGCCAAATCCAACTTCTACAATCATTTATTACATTTATTTTCTTTATTAAGATTGTTTGTTAGCTTCTTAAATGCTTTAGAGTTGATGGGCAGTAAGTAGTTGCTGACCATGGTTTTGGGAAACAATCTACCACAGTGCCTAAGCTGATAATTCGACTCATTAATCCAATTGAGTCAAGTATTTTTATATCACCATTCCTTTCTGTTTTGGTAATGAAATCTAGGGATATGAAATGATTGGTTTATGTTAGTCAAGCTCTGTATGGCCACTATATTAATTGTTTTAACCTATCATTTGGCAATTGTTATTGTTTGCTCTTTTAATTATGTATAAGTTGTCTTTGTAAATATTTTTGTAGTCTATGTTTTTGCTTGGTGCGACACTCCACTTCATATGTTGTGAATGTATGGGTGGTGAAATCTATATTGATACTTTAGTCTTTTCATCTACTGTCAAAGACCATTATTTTTGAATGGTCATTATTGTGATTTTCTTCATTGTTAAGATTTTTTTCTATGTGTGTATGAAATTATTGTTTCGTGTTGGAAGAGCAATTGTTGTGTTGTCTGTATCACTGCCATTGCCTGTATGCTTTTGGAGTCATTCTGTTGTTTCATTTGCATATGATTTTTCTGAAGTGTAGTAACATGAAATTCTGGGTTTTGCAATGTGCTGCCTAGTATATATCTAGGAGTGAATAACCAATTTTTAAGTCCATAAGATTACCAGTATTTGTTGGTACACTTTATTAAACCAAAACAGAAACCAAATATGTTAATAATGTAATTGTAAGAAAATTTAGGTTATATACAGTTTTTTTTTTAATATTAACTGTCTAAAAGTGAGAACAAACGAGATATATTTACTTTACTTTTACTGTGTTGGAGTTCCATTGTGCAGCAGCAGCAACGGATGCAGGTTTAATAAATTAAAGAATCGGTCTATTTTCCATTTTGAGACTCGGCTTGATTTACTCCTTTCCATATACACACGGTGGCACTGGGGCCCCAGGCCGACGCAGTCTTAAGGCTGCCACCTCACAGCTCACACGGCTCACGAAGCCATCTTGGCCGTGATGATGGCCACGTATCTCTGGCGGCAGGCCTCCACCACCTCCTTGTAGCCCGGGATGTGCGCTTGGCAGTGCGCTGCCCACGCCCCCAGCCGCGGGTAGTGCCTCGCATCGCCGATGAAGACCTGTGGGCAAGACAGGGTCTGTGTGGCCGTGCGCGCATGCATGCACTGGCTTCTTTTTGAATTTGAGCAAACCCATTTGACAAAACCATGTCTAGGTGCCGATCCAAACACACTGCACATATATATACAAAATTTCATTTTTCGATGAAAAGTTTTTAGCTGAAAATTTTTTAAGCACTCCGGATTTTGAAAAATGGAACTTCGGCGACTGATGCGGTCTTAGGTATGTGCCGAATTTTGCTCGAAGCTCGAAGACAGCCGCCTGTTGGAGAAACACTAGGGTGTTTTTCATGCAGGACCGAAGAAACAACCCCCTCGTATTACGGGGTGTTAGGAGGAACGCAATCCCAAATTCACAAAAAAAAATCGAAATCTCATTTTAAAATAATTTTTTTCTTTTTCGAAATTTGGTAAGGCCTGCCCAGTTTTTACATTTTGTGTCCCGGATTTTGAAAAGACGGACCGGGGCGCCTGAGCGGTTGGCACTCACCTCGATGGCGGACACCAGGGACACGCAGCACAAGTCCGCCAGCGTCATCTGGTCCCCGCACAGCCACGGCCCCGGGACCCCTGCGCCGGCGCCGGCCGCCAGCAGCTCCTCGATCTTCTTGAAGGCGTCCTCGGCGCGCTCAGACTTTTCCTCCGACACCACTTTGGACCTCCTGGTCCAGAGGGGCTCCTGCGGGGCATGCAGAACGGGTTCCTATGGCCCTGGCGAGGAGGACTTCCCCCTGCCAACGACAAGAGAGCCACGAGAAGGCACCTCAGTGACCCACCGTCATGTCCATGAGCCTGTTGTACAGGATGGAGCTGGAGAAGTGCAGCCACTGGTTCACTTTGGCCCTCTTCTTCGGGTCCCTCGGGTAGAGGGCGTCGCTCTTCCCGTAGGCGTCGACGAGGTACGTCACGATGGCGTGGCTGGGGTCAGACCGAAAACCTAAGGGTCACGACACGGCGTGGAGCCCGCAGGGGAGCCGGCGCCGTGGCCGCCGAGGCCGCCTACCTGTCCCACAGGCGGAAGCCGTCGTCGTCGATGGAGGGGATGGTGTGCAACTGCGACCCCTAAGCACGGCAGCAAACGGGCAGTTGAGCGGGCAGAACAGAAAACCATGTCGCCACTAACTGGCCGGGGCTGCAGCGCTGCAGCAGCAGCAGCGGCGGCCGCGTTCTCTCTCACCGCGTCCAGGAGGTCGACTTCTTTCTTGGTGACGACACCGTCCAGTCCCAGGGCCTCGATGGTCAGCAGCACGGGGCTGACGCTGGGCGACAGCGGGTGGTGGCTCAGCGTGATGGGCATGTTGCCGGGCGGGCGCTGCGCTGCTGCACTGCAACACGCGCCGGGATCCGCAAGTAAATCCTTACGTACAGAACAGAACCTTAACTCGCCTTACGCACACGCTGGTGCATATTTTTGTGCGTGGTGACGTAAGTTTTTGCTCGGAATTATGACACACAAACGTGAATAAGGATTTAGTGTGGAGGACACCCCTCCCCTTCACCCCTTAATTGCCGCCAGGCAACCAGCAATACTTTCCGCCTGAAGATAGGCAAGAAGCGGGACTTCCCCTTTAAGCCACTCTTGGATCCGTCCCCTGTCCGTGCCCAGACAAACCGCTGACAGGCCTGACAAGCAGAGGTTGCCTATCAGGCAGGCGGAGGTACACACTAACACTAACATTACACTAAGTGTGTACCTCTCGCCCGCGTGCGTGAGGGCGCGACTAGGAGGGTAGCTGCAGGGGTGACCCCCCAGAGTCCCAGAGTCCTGACGGCGCAGACATGGGCGAGGAGCAGCCGCGACCGCGGCCTCCACGCCCGGCAGCGGCGCATTCAACAAGTGCCACAGGCCATGGGGGGCCACCCAAGCCCAAGGGCAGAGCAGGAGCGGAGCTGGGCCACTCCCGGGAGAGGAGAGGAGGGCCGTGCCTGAGGTGGGTGGGCGGGGGCTGCGGCCGGCCGCGGCCAGAGCCCCCGGCCCTCATGGATCCTGCCGCCCCGCCTGGTGCCCGCCGTCAGGGGGAACTCCGGATCGAACCCGGCCTCGCCACCCCGCTCCGACCCCCGCTGCCGTCCGGCGCCGCGCCCACCGGTACCTGCCGTACCGTGCGGCCGGGGCTCCGGGTTACCACGCTACGTGAGCAGACGGAGTAGTGCGGCTCGCCTACACAACCGTTGTGCCAGAAAAGAAGCCATCAATGAGCCCAGACAGACACACGGGCGAGGCCCTTAATAGCGGCCTGAACGGTAGGCAACCCGCAGTCATCCGTGGTTCCCACCGTTTGAGTTGCCGTGCAGCGCCGGCGCCGCAGGTTACAGTACTGTACTGCACCGCACATGAGCGGGAAAATTTCGCGTGCGCGTCACATGAGGTGACAGCGCAAACCATGTCAGCCTCGGCCTCCGCGGTTTTTCCCTGCCTGACTCTGCGGCGCGGCGCGGCTCGCGCCTCCCCGCGTCGCGTCGCGTCCCGTCGCGCACTCACCGCGTTGGTCGCACACGGAGGCGGCGGCGGCCGTCGGGTCGGCGGCGTGCTGTGTTGTGTTGTGATGCCCTGGTGGACGCTGGCCACGGCCTTCCTCCTCCTCCTCCTGTGCGTCGACTAGCGCGGGGGCCGAAAGGAAGTGAACCTTGAGCGATAAGTTGGCCGGGACGGCGCGGGCTTAAATATGGGGGCTCTTGGCTTATCAGTCCTCACACGGGCGGAGCCGGCAGCGCCGCCGGGGACTCCTAGCGCCCCCGGTCCCCCCCGTGGCCCCCGCGTGGCCGCGGACCCGCACTGGAAAAACGTGGCCAGTGTCGCAAAAAAAAAGTATGCAAAATGTGACTCAAACACAATGGGTGTAATGTTGGGAGGGTCTGACTGGCATTGGTACAGGCGGCAGTGTCGACAGAAAAGTCGGCGGGGGTGGCTCATACACGACATGGGTGTAAGTCGGCGCCTGCCTAGGCCTGTACTAGGTCACATCCTCGTCACGGCTGTCAAGTTTGCCGAGCAGGCACATGAAGGCAGGCACTATCATAGCCCCTGGAATCTCCTAGACGCTTAACTTTCGCAAAATTTTGTGAACAAAAACCCCAACTTTTCCTGGCACATTCTAAAAATTTCCGATCGAGTCATTGGTGAAAGTTCCACCAGTCAGTGCGCATCCGTCCACGAAGTCGGGTACCCGGGAGTACCCTTCGCCCATAAGCCAAAGGACCTGGAACTGCCATAGGTGTCGGGTGGGGGGGGGGGGGGCGCAAGAATATCTGTACTAGTCACCAACAAGCCAAAATGCAAAACGTTGCCCACTGAAGTATTGTTAGCCCCCCAAAATGGGAAACAGGTGGATTTCAAAGAATCATCGGAATGCCAATTTGGCATCGTGTTGGCGGCTCGCTCCGTTTCCCTTGGGACGGCTGTATGGGGCTTCCGGTGAGCTTCCGCGGCCAACTGAGGGAGGAGCCGAGGCGGCACGCGCCAGCGGCACCACCACCACGGCTGACACACAGGCACAGCAGCGACCGGCCCCAAGGGATTCTTGATTTCTTGCCAGGGCCATGAACAGAGCGACCCGGGGCCGGGCGGGCCAACGGAACGGTCGGCGGCGTGAGGGTGGCATCTCCCATCGCACTCCCACCCTCGGGGGTTTGTGCGCGCATGCATGGGCAACTAAGATGACGCCTAATTAGCAGGCATTTAAAAAAAAAAATTCAAACGGCAAAAATGCCAGGGTGCCTGTACGGGACTTCAGAAATCTCACCCGTAAAATAAGGATTTTTTCCCCCGATTATTTGTAAGGAGACGGTCACGCCCCCCGCTCTATACCACTGGACTCCGTCCACAATCAGAGTGATTGGCAAAGGCTGGTCGGCCCTCAACGATCGGACATAGCCCCCGGCAATTCGGTGGGATAAGCTCACCACACCGCTCATGGGGTCGGAGAGGCTTCTTTGACTGGCACAACCCCTTGCGTCCCCACAGTGGACAACGAAACCGCCCAGACATATAATGGTCCGGTCAGACGACATCAGCAGCGGGCAAAGCGCGCAGCAGTTGCACGGTGGCGCCATCTCGCGGCGCCGGGGCACAACATCCAAGACGTTTGGTGTCGAGGTAGTCGTGTAAGGCCGACGGATACGCGCGGCGCGAGAAGTCGGCCCACAATTCGACGGTGGCGCCATCATGCACGGCGGCGGCCAGCGGTGCAACTGCAACGCTGCTGACGTAGTTAGGGGGGCCGCCGCCGAGGGCGCCACCGTCGAATTGTGAGCCGACTTCTCGCGCTGCTGATGTCGTCTGACCGGACCATCATATGTCTGGGCGGTTTCGTTGTCCACTGTGGGGACGCAAGGGGTTGTGCCAGGGAATAAAGTCTTCCCGACCCTGTAAGCGGTGCGGTGGGTCGTATCCTACTGACTTGCGGGGGGCTATGTCCGATCGTTGAGGGCCGACCGGCCTTTGCCAATCACTCTGATTGTGGACGGAGTCCAGTGGTATTGAGCGGGGGGCGTGACCGTCTCCTTACAAATAATCGGGGGAAAAAAATCCTTGTTTTACGGGTGAGATTTCTGAAGTCCCGTACAGGCACCCTGGCATTTTTGCCGTTTGAAATTTTTTTTTAAAATGCCTGCTAATTAGGCGTCATCTTAGTTGCCCATGCATGCGCGCACAAACCCCCGAGGGTGGGAGTGCGATGGGAGATGCCACCCTCACGCCGCCGACCGTTCCGTTGGCCCGCCCGGCCCCGGGTCGCTCTGTTCATGGCCCTGGCACGTGCACGACTTAATTAACTATTCAGACTCCAGGAAGGGTGTCGGGGGCCTCACCCCCCGCTTGACGTCGCTACCAGTCTCTGAGCCGAATCAGGGAATTCCCGCGCGGCGACTGCCCTCGTGCTTTTCAGAGCAGATTGTGTTTCCCTCGTCAGTCGCGACAGAGTCAATGATTCGGTCCTCGCGCCGATCTGCTCTCTATCTTGATCCGCTTTTATTGTTTGTTTTTTTTTTTTGCTACGAACTGATATCGTTTATGATGGCGTCACTATTAGATATCATTCGATTTCACAGCCGCAAGTGGCATGAATGAATCTGGAAACCGGTCCGCGACCTCCCCCACCCCACCCCCTTGCCAACCTTGCGTGTCGGGAGAGAAGAGGAGGGGGGTGGCAGTGGTAAAACTACGGCGTATTTTCCAAGTATGGCCATCTGGTGTCCCTGGTTACTTTTACATCATGAAGCTAACAAACCATTCACTCTGACCGGAGAGCACAATTACGAGCGACGTTGACCGATAACCGGCGGTAACAAGCCGTTTCGACGCAGCAAATCTTTTGCAGGTGTCCGAAACACTCAGGCGAAAAATGGCCAGCGCGATTGCGGCGGCTTGAAGTGTGCGTTCGGAATCGAGTACACCCGAACTGACTTTCACCCTTCGACCCAAAGGTGAAGCTTTCGACTCCATATTTGAAAACAAAAATGGGCCGATCTAACTAAAAGAACGTGGATCAGACCGTTTTTTCTTTTTGAAAATCATTTGCTTTATCACAAATCCGTTGCGTGCGTCGCTCCTCGTTTGCAGGTCGCCATTTCCGAGCGGGTCCCTCAGACCCACCACAACCTCACAACAGTGCCAGTGCACTTGTGAGTGAAGGATCTCGATGTCGTAGACGTGTTCGAAAGAGAAAATGGAGTGTAATGCGCTGTGAAAATACACTTGTGGACCCGTACGAAACGCAACGAAATACATGAATGGCGGAAGTTTGTGATTACATGAAGACCCGACGTATGTGGCACCGATTACGCTGAGAAAACGAAAGAAGCGGGCGACGGAGTGGGTTTCGCCCGTCACGGATTTCAAGATGGCTGGTATTTGAAGGCCTCTTTGTCCCGCATTATGAGAGCTGATTCCTACAGGATAAACATAGGGAGAGCGAGGTGAGGCATTAGCCCTTAGTCCCGCGGCCCCTGCACTCGGGGCTGCGTCCGTATTCTAGTTATTGCCAGTAATGTTCGTGGGAGGGGCCCCGAAATGAGGTCTAGGTTGCCTTGGCCGTGCCTGGTCCGGTCTCCGCCCGTTTTGTTTTCATTCCATATGTTGTGTCGTGATTTGTGTGTGCGTAGTTTCGGCCCGAAATCTAGTCTCGATTTCGACACACATCTGACCGACAATCCCTGGGTGTTCTGGCGATGCGCGGCCCGAGAGTAGCACACAATAGGTTGCCATGAAAACTAGATTGCGGCTGCAATGCAGGCGCAACTTGTTTACTCTTGCTGCTTGCGTTGTTCCACTTTCGTTTGCGAGACGTCATCGCCCCAGGGACTACAAAGCTGTCCTAAATTATACTTGCCAGCGAGCCTTAAGTGTGCTGGCGATTTTTCGCTGTACCCAGAACCTTGAAGAGCGGTCATTGTAGCGATGTCAACAAGTAGGCTTCTCACTGGACCCCCTGCCAGCTAACAGTGAGGTTATCCTCGTCCCATACATTCTCTAAGTCTTCTTGGTTTAGGTGGAATTTTTTTCGTATTGGATTGACTGCGCTGGATATACTATCATTAGCCCAGCATACTCAGCCCAATATATTATTCATAAAATTTGTCATTGGTTGTTTTGATATATTTTTTCCATGAGGGCAAGAGTGATTTTGAAAGGCTAATGACTGGTGTCAGTAATCTTGGGTTCGAGACCATTTATTCGCACGAATATATTTTATTTCTAAATAGGTGTGTTTTTGCCACTTAAAAAAGTCTTCTGAAGTCTTCTATGAAAAGGATGGTCTTGCATACTTAAAACTTGTATGTGCGAACTCAAGGTTAGGTCCCTATGTTGGACATAAGAAATGTTTTATACCGTCCAAACTCGCTTTTGTAACGTAAATCACCATTCCATTTTTTAAAATGCAGTCTCAAACATTATATTTTATGACCTCCTATGAACAATCCAATCAAAACGAAACCCTTGATCCTGTGGGGTCAAGCAATCCTTGATCAGATGACTTCCCTATGTTATTAAAATTCTATTGATCAATCGTTCTGTTATTATAAAGAAGAATCTATTTTGAACCTACTCATTTTGTTTGATAGCATTTAGTCTAGAAGTGATTGTTATGTTATGCCAGAATTCATTTTAAAGCACCGATATGAGCTTGGACAGCTATGTGGCATCTAGAACAAACCAGTGTGATCTTAGTGTGTTATTATGTTTGAGGTTTTGTAATATTTCTGTGTGCTCAGGCCAGATTCTATCATCAAGCGTCATGCTGATAAGGGAATCTAGACTGGGTATGTAATTGGGATTAAGTTTAGTCTTTTATTATGTTTTAAATTTTTTGAACCACAAACTCTAAGGTGGCCTTCTGCATGCACAAACATTTTTCTTGCTAAACAAAGCAAAAGTTAATGAAGGTCAGACTATTGTTTTATTTTCTTTTTTAATTTAAATGGCGCTTTTCATGCTGGTGATGGTTACTTGAAAGTGTGATGCTGCTTTAAATAAATATAACAAGTAATTTAATTCATTTCATTCCCAATCAACTCTGCTCTGTATGGGTCATAACTGTTTGCCATAGCACTCTGGTTGCATTTCAGTTGATATAATTTTTTTTTATTACAAAATTAGAATGAATAATGAAAAGTGAAGGGCTATTTAGGCTCTCTGTGGAAATAATTTTTGGTGACTATTGTACTCTGTCCATCTGCTAGTTACTATATGGTTTTGACAAAGCTTCTTAAAATCCTCAAATACTTGGTCTCTGACAATTTTTGTCTGTGTTTCTTCGAAGTTTTTAAAACGAACATTCTTAATGGCATAAGTTGATCTGGCAACATTCATCCCTCTGATATGCATAATCTCTTATAGACAATTCTGCAATTTTCCCTGCATCAACGTCTTTTAACACCCATCTTATTTAAAATGGGGACTCCTGTGATTTACTGCAACTTTCATTAAATTGGTGGTTTCCTTGTTGCTGGGGATGCTTTCTTCTGCTGCACATGATTTGTGTCTCTTTTGATATGTGTGAGGGAGGGAGGCTGGAAGTTGTCTACAAATGTGGAAAATGTGGATTTGGTTCAAAATGCATCACTGTTGTAGAGAGAATTATTTCATAGAATTGTAAATATGTTTGCATGTTGGTGGTAATTCAATTTCATCCCTACTTTTTTTCTCCTTGTCGTCATCATGTCTTCTCCATTACTTTTTTCAGTATTATTTTTTTGTCCTGTCTTGTCGAAATTAGACGGTATCAACGAGTATTGTCTTACAATTCATAGGTAGTGGATATCATTGTTAATCTTCAGACAATAGTGATAGTTTATTTATTTTTCTAATGGTCCCTGCCATCCTGATCATAACACCATACACCATGGTTGAAATTAGACAAATCGTTGATCTGATTACTGTAAAATTGGTTCTAAATCTTTTATCTTTGTTTCTTGTTGATAAAGTTTGGAATGTGTTTGAAGTTGCCATCACTTCCATGTTGGCCATAACAAATTCATACGCAATTCTTGGATTCTTTGATGTTAGGACTAGCTTGTGATGCATGGGGGCCTCTTTTTCCCATTCTAATCTAATGCTGTCTTGATTTAAACTGACGTTTAAGAGAAAATAGGAAGCTGTTTTCTTTGGCAGCATACAAGGCTTTTTCCTTATCTATTCTTCTCAAGAACAGACAGTGCTTTGATTGTTAGCCTCATAATTCATGTGTTATTTTATGTTTTTCTCTACTGCACAGTGTACAAATTTTTTATGAATGCTTTGAGTATTGTTGATATTTTATTTTCCATTCTAACGGTATTGTGTTTGAACAGGGAATCTGTGACATGTTCATCCATTGCACTGGAACGAACACTGGCGTGTCCCACGTTCACAAGAAACGGAAGTTGGACCCCAGCCCTCAGGTCGGGCAGGTAAGACCTTTTTATTTATTTTTATCGTGTGCCAAAGCTATGCATATGTCAAGGCTAATTCTGGTTTTCAACTAAGCTGTCAGAAACAACTTTGGCCTAGACTAAAAATTAAACTAGTGCCTAGTTTAAATTCTGGTTGGTTGGATACAAATATTTATTTTGTGGTGACTTGCAATGCCTTTAGTCAATCTCTTATAATATTCTGAGAGAGAGAGACATAGTTAGAGCACCAGAGTTTAAAATCTAAGAAGATCTTTCATCAACTGTCAACCAACGAGCTAGCCAGCATGGGATGTGTGAGCGGCAGTAGAAATCTTTAAATGATTCTCTTTCCCATGAAGTATTTCTTTTGCTTCTTAGATATCCAAGAAACGAAAAGAAGTTAAGCACAAGTTCTAAGTTTCAGTACTTTTATTCACTCTAGTGTTAATCTTATAACAAACGATCAATTTCGCATCAAAGGAATCATTACAGCATTGGTCGTAGTTACCTAATTTAGTTGTATTTTTTAATTAATTTGATTATTGCTGTAATGAAATTACATTACCATTAAGGTCATTTGCTACACAATGAGGGAAAGAACACTACTATCCTGCTCTCTAAGACCTCTTTTATGATGAAGTTAATTAACAAAGCTAAATAGCTGTTGGATCAGAAAATGGTATTCCGGTTGTTAATTTAAATGAGCTGTTGTCTTGCAGAAATTGGGGCTTTTCATTTTTACTTTGCCAAAGTCTCTCCATCAAATAAAATAAATGGCTTCCATCAATGCCTTGTTAGTGTTTCTGTTGTCGAGGACTTAAAATTCTTTAAGTGAACCTTATGTGGTGTGTAAAGGATATTTAGAACATATTTGAATCTTACTTAATGTGACACGGCTCATGCTGTGCCCCCAGGCGGATTTGGC
Source organism: Megalurothrips usitatus (assembly GCA_026979955.1). Classification (NCBI taxonomy): domain Eukaryota; kingdom Metazoa; phylum Arthropoda; class Insecta; order Thysanoptera; family Thripidae; genus Megalurothrips; species Megalurothrips usitatus. The sequence goes on along the minus strand of CM049594.1, from coordinate 8,094,532 downwards.
TGTGCTGCCTGATGGGCTCTACAATTTGAACGAGGGGTCTGGCCTTCACCCGGTGACGAAACTTTCAACCACCAGTGAGCATCAATTGCAGCATCATACTTACCCTGTTGGTGCTACTAAGCATGCTGTACAGCGAAGCCCGAACGCCATCCCGCAGACATTTGTGCGCGCCTCCACAATAAAACTGCTTGATACTTATCAACGATGTGGCCAAAAGGTGCGCACAAAGCAGTGCGTAGGGCAGAACAACAACTCAAGGGTTTGTGGCATTTTAAATGCTCTCCTAAAGTTAATGTAAATGGGAATCACATTTTCTTTTAGGGGCTGTGACTTTATTCAGCCTCTGAACTGTTTTAAGTGATTCTTTTCATTATCTGGTTTTCTGTAGATTAAATTTTGATTGAATTGACCTCACAAGAGTAGTTTTACAAAGTTTTCTATATTTAATTTGACATACATGAAGTAATCGATATCACATTACATCAAGCAAGAAGAGCAAAGAAGAAACAAATCCACATATATTACAACTATTTCTTTATCTCTGATTGGGCACATTCATGTATTTTCGTGATAAAGCTATGTTGGCCGTTGTAAGTGAGAGAGAGAGGAAGCTTTTGGTGGTGCTTTCTTGTTGGTAATTAATTAGATTTAAAGTGAACCACATTTTTAAATTATTTCAACCAACAGAGTTAATGATTATCATTATGAGTAATACAAATCCACAACCTTGCCATGAAAATTTTATAAACTTTGTTATAACAACGGCATCAATCTGAGTTACACAGATGTTTCTGTCCATTTGTTTTAGTTCTTTTGGTGCCCAGAGAATCCTTTGTGGGCACATACCCATGCTTGGTTGTAATGTGAAAAATTTGGCTTCTGATGTCTCAATACATTTTTGTGTTTTTTCTCCCTTTCAATTATTTTGTAGTATAGTGTAAATAAATTGATGTAGGTACTTCAATAGACCAAATGAGTTGCTTAGACGTGCTTTCCGTGAGACTGGTTTTGAGTGTTTTGAATCCTCCATATCAGATTTGAAAGCGATTGAATGTGATTGGATCTTGACCAATTGTTTTGTGTCTATAACTGAGTCTTAAAAGAAATCCAGTAGTGCTTTGGCATATTTTAATGAACTGTTTGAAGGAGTCTCGCATTTCCCCTAGAATCTTATTGTTCCCTCTGGGCCCAAAACTGAGAAACGGGATTGTTTTTTGGAAAGAGGGTGAACATGTTTATGATTATCATTAACTAGTGTTATATGTTTTTAGCGCAAGTCGTGCGAGCGCGAGGGTAATGGTGATAGTGTGGCCACGGCGACAGCAGCACCAACAACGACGGCGCACAGCAAAGGGGGAGGAGGGGGTGCGGCAGCCGCAGCGGCAGCGGCACCTCAAGGCTCCTCCTCTGCAGATGGCGACTACCAACTGGTCCAGCATGAAGTGCTCTACTCCACCACCACTCAATATGAGGTGCTGGAGTTTCTGGGACGGGGGACCTTCGGACAGGTATGCAATTTATTTCTTGAACATTTGTCAATTTCTTACCTCGAGCAGGAGAACCTTACTTATTCCCTTGACCCGTGTTCTTTCAGGTGGTCAAGTGCTGGAAGAAAGGCACAAACGAAATTGTTGCTATCAAAATTCTGAAAAATCACCCATCATACGCACGGCAAGGTCAAATTGAGGTAAATCACTTGTGCATGGTACATTGTGTTGTGTATTGTGAGTTAATGTATAGTAATCATTCTTCTCTTTCTGATAGGTTGGAATATTGTCTAGACTAGCCCAAGAAAATGCAGACGAGTTCAATTTTGTTCGTGCCCTGGAAGGCTTCCAGCACAAAAATCACACCTGTCTTGTGTTTGAGATGTTGGAGCAAAACTTGTATGATTTTCTTAAGCAGAACAAGTTTTCTCCACTGCCTCTTAAATTTATTCGCCCTATACTTCAGCAAGTACTCACAGCTCTCCTCAAACTCAAGGTCAGTGTAATTCATGGAAACAAATCTTAACTGCAGATTGTCTGTTTTGTATTTCTATAAAATTTCAAGCATTGTCTTTGCTTTGTATTAATTTTACTGTTGATGTTTGCAGCAACTTGGTCTTATTCATGCTGACTTGAAGCCCGAAAACATTATGTTAGTTGATCCACAGCGTCAGCCATACAGAGTTAAAGTAATTGATTTTGGCAGTGCTTCTCATGTTAGCAAAGCAGTATGCAATACTTACCTTCAGAGCCGTTACTACCGAGCCCCAGAAATTATTTTAGGTTTGTTCCTCGTTTATTATTGTTCAGTCTTGTCACATTTCTAAATTTGTAACCCGATTTATTTTTTTATTATTTTAGGTTTGCCATTTTGTGAAGCAATAGACATGTGGTCTTTAGGCTGTGTTGTAGCAGAACTATTTCTGGGCTGGCCTTTATATCCTGGGTCCTCTGAATACGATCAGATACGTTACATTAGCCAGACTCAAGGATTACCCACAGAACACATGTTAAACAACGCATCCAAAACGCAGAAGTTTTTCTACAGAGACATGGACAGCACATACCCGTTTTGGAGACTTAAGGTACTTCCTTCACCAGTCCGCTATAGACATTTTGTTTTATCCAATGTTTTTTTACTATACGTTCACCTTTTCTCTAGACGCCTGAGGAGCACGAGGTGGAAACTGGGATCAAATCCAAAGAAGCGCGGAAATATATTTTTAACTGTCTCGATGACATCGGGCAAGTCAATGTTCCCACAGACTTAGAGGGTGGAGAACTTCTTGCGGAGAAGGCTGATCGTCGAGAGTTCATTGATCTTTTGAAACGAATGCTGACCATGGATCAGGTGGTAATATCCCTTCCCTTTTCCTACTGAAAATAATAGTTTTTTTTACAATTTTTATTGTATTGTCGCCTGTGCTGGGCTTTCTTACAATGCTCTCTACATTTAATGTTTTGCATCCAGGAACGGCGCATCACTCCAGGAGAGGCATTGAATCATTCCTTTGTTACTTTGGCTCATCTTGTTGACTATGCCCATTGCAACAATGTAAAGGCAAGTGTACAGATGATGGAAGTATGCAGAAGAAATGCCTACAACTCAACAAGTTCGAGTGGTCACCACCAACCGGCTGCGGCTGCACCTTCTTTGGTTGCCAGCTTTGTGCCAAGTTCCAATGGAAATGTTACTCTAACATTCAACAACAACCAGCTGACAAATCAATTAACTAACCAAGTATGTATCAGTTCTTTAATCGGGGAAAAAAAAAGACTGTTTGTTGACTTTTAAAATCTAAATGCAAAATTTGTTTCAGTACCAACTATACAATGGTCGGCGGCAATATCCAAGCCATCAATTGGCCATCAACTCGATCCTCTGTCCTCCTGGTTACCAAGGCATGGCATCCCCAACGAAGCACCTGACAGTGGTAGCCCAGCAACCCCCTCCTCAGTTGCAAATCCAACCTCCAATCATTTCTCAGCAGGTAGGGCCATGGTTCTCTGATTTTTGTTATTAATCATTGCCTTAGTTATATGTAGATGGGAGTGTAACTTTTTTCTATGTTCTCTATTAGGTTGCCAGCCAACAGCAGTATGTTCCAGTTCCTGTGTCTGTTATGGAACCTAATGGCAGGCAAATGCTTTTAACAAATGCTGTTCAGACATCTTGGCCTGCAAATAGACAAATGGCGATTGTTCCATCATGGCAGCAACTGTCGGCGCATCAAGGTGCGATACAACAGCCATTGTTGTCAGATGCTGGTGACTGGGGAAGATCTCTCATTGTCGATTCCAGTGCACTCTTAGCACAGGTAAGCAGCTAAAATTTACAGAGTGCAATGCTGATAAGCGACCAGAACCATACCTTTGTGAAACTTATTACATTGATTGTAATTTTTAACCTTTTTTATTTAGGAGCAACGTCCGGTATTCCCAGTCGATGTAGCGGCTGAAGTTTACACCGCCGGTGATGCCAGTTTGGTGGATGGAAGCTGGGCCAATGCTGCTGGAGGCAATACCACTGCAAGCAATAGCAGTAGTAGCAAGAGGGGTGTTTCGAAATCAAATCAACAACAATCCACATCTCAGCATCATCATCATCACGGTCACCATCATAGTCATTTATTGACAGTTCCCAGCACTGGGTCGCATGCTAGTACCCAACATCGACAAGAACATAGATCTGACCATCGTGCCACTGATGGCAAGAAGGAGCAGACCCAACTGAGCCCAGTGAAGAAAAGAGTCAAAGAAAGCACACCACCTTCAGGTAATGTTTGAAGACCGCTGCCATTTCTGGACAGCTAGAATAGAAAAATGAGCATATTATTTTAACTTTTTTTTTTTATTGTAGAATGTGCTACTGGAAGGGTTCAAAGGAGGCATACACCAAATGAAAGCAATCAGTGGCAACAACAGGTTGCTAACCCTACGCGACATGCTCACAGAGCTGCTCATCGTCAGGTAAGATGACACACACCATGTTTCAATTCAGTGGCTTTGTTGTGTGTAATTGTGTGCCTTCAACTGATTTGCAACTCAATTTCAGGCTGGACTATCAGGGCGTCAGCACACCATTACAATTGTGGATACGCCTTCACCAGCAGTTTCTGTTATAACCATATCAGATAGTGAAGATGAGTCACCATCTAAGGGGTGAGTTACATTTGAGCCAACTGTTATGTCTCAAAAGTAAAAAAAAAAAAAAAAACTTTGCTTTGAGGGCTTTTGAAAAATATATAACATCACATTTTCCCTTTCAGTGGTGTATCCACGGCTCAGGCAACCAACCCAGCATCTGCAAATCGCGCCACAGTGGTGAACAATGCCCCTGTTATACCTGCACCTACAATAACATCAGCGGCTGTAGGAGGTGTCCCCAATTCCAATGGCAGCAACCGGCACTGTGCCAATGTCATATCATGTGTTACCGTCGCTGACAGTGATGGCGAAGATCACCGCAGCCCTGCCAAACATTCTGTTCTACTGCAGCAACAGTACCAGTTACAGCAGAAGCAGCAGCAACAACAGCAACAACAACAACAGCAGCAGCAGCATATTCCTGTTCAAACACAACAATACCAACAGCAAAATCATCATCAGCCTCAAGTGATACATCAAGTGAAACATGAGCCAAACCACAGGTGAGCTGAAGGGCTGACTAATCCTGTTTCCACATCAAAAAGGAAAGGTCACTTGCATGTCAATTGCTGGATATGTTGGTTATGTTTTCTTCTTCCAAACTCTTTGGAATGCGTTAACTGGGTTGGCTTAAGAAAATATTAACTAATGCCTGGGATAAATTTCAAAATTGTTTTCCCCATCTATTTCATATTTTATGGTATACCTTTAGTATCTCGGTATCTGTGAGCATTTACACTTTGCTTCCATTCTGGAATCTAAAATCTAATCTTGTGTCAGTTAGTTTTTGGGTTGGTTATATCAGCTTTTATTTCACTGTTTTTCATTGTAATGTGATCATGAACCCGCACTGTTTATCGGCTTTGAAATAAGAAGCATGTCTGTGTGCTGTCCCTGCAGCTCAAGCTATGCTACAAGTACTCCATCACACTCCCAGAAGAAGCGTCTCCTCTCCAAAGTGCAATCAGATTGTGGATTGACTGGGGTTGGCATGGGTCAAGGCACAAATATTATTGGCAGTATAAACCCTGATCTGGTCTTGAATCAGAATGCCGAATATGCCTCGATGACCAGTTCGGGTCTCGGCCACAACACACTTTCTCATAGGTACTGCCCCTATTTTGTATGAAATGAATTAGTTCTTTGCCGAAAGCAGTGATGTTGACTGTTTCTTTTTTCTTAAAGATGCATGTGTAGTAGTAAGTTATAGCTGGACCATTGGGGCATCCTTGGAACTTGATTGGCCAAACCTTTCCATATTTTTCAAATTTTTGAGAACTGAATGTTCACATTACAGTGTCGCGAGACACCACATGTGTTTTTTTTTTGTTTTTTTTCAATTTGGAAGGTTCTCATTTGCATGTGTTCTTTGATTAATTCATGTTGTATTTCGAATTAAGATGGGTTCTCTCGGATGATTTATCATCAATCAGTGTTGGGAAATGAACGGGAAATATTTTTGAACATTGACTTATATTTTCATTGCCTTACTAACTATTGCTTGTGGATCGTTTTCTCTCTAGTTCCCTGCACTTCTTCTTGTCCAGGGTCATTAACTAATCGGATTGCTTTCTTCTGTACAGGGACTACCTTATACCTCAAAACCAACATCAGGCCCACAGTCATCAGTCCAGCCAACAAGTCCAGGCGCAGCAACAGCAGCAGCAACAACAACAACAACAACAGCAAGCGCAGCAGCAAGCTCAGCAGGCCCATCAACAGGCCCAGCAACAGGCGCAGCAAGTGCAGCAACAGCAAGCACATCAAGCTCAGCAGCAAGCTCAGCAGCAGGCCCAGCAACAGGCCCAGCAACAGCAGGTCCAGCAGCAGCAAGCGCAGCAACAGGCTCAGCAACAGCAGGTCCAGCAACAGCAGGTGCAGCAGCAGCACCAGGTCCTGCACACGGGATGCCACGCGGGGAACTGCAAGGAGATGGCTGCCGCTGCAGGGGCCGTGAGCTCGGGAGCCGGCTACCACTACGTCACGACGTCCTCAGCCGCCCCGATTCCTGATCAGCACATTGTGTATGCCAGGTGGGGTGTATTTCGTCAGAGCTTTTCCTCATTTTTGTTCCGTTCTGTCGCCTCGATGCTGAAACTCAAAATTGTCTCCCAGTGGCGACAAGCGCATGTCGTGGGCGCCGCCCGCCGCCCACTCGGGGAGGGACTTCCTGGCTCCGCCCTCCGCGCACTCGATGCAGTACCACGGCCGGCACAAGCGGGAGCCCTCGGCGTCGGCGTCGGCGGTCTCCGTGCCGGTCGTCACCCACAGGGACTACCCCAAGGAGTACGTCCAGCCCCCCGCGGCCCACAACAACAGGGGCGAGCCCGTGGCGGTGGCCAGGGACCAACATCTGCTGGCCAAGTCGTGGACGAGTGCGGCTCTGCACCAGGGCTACAGGTGAGGAGGAACACGATTCGAAACTTGCATTATTCCTGTAACTTTTTATTCGTGTTCAAATGCGATGAACTTGACCCAGTGTGGCCGAGGTCTGCCTTTCCGTCTGTGTAAGCAGTATAGAAAGGCAAGCTCGATAAGGTTCCTGTACTAGGTCGGGGAGACGACGCAAATGTTAACCGACCGGAAGTGGTGTCTCACGCGCACTGCTGTCTCCCCGCCCTCCCCTAAAGAGGCGGAGCTGCGGAGAAGACGGCGGTCTTTAGTTCGGTCAAGCTTTGGCGGCTCGGCTCGGTTCGGGGCAGGCAGTCCGGCGCAGCAGGGTGGGACGGGGAGGGGCGTTGCGGACGGAACGCGGAACGCTGGCGCCGCCGCTGATGGATTGTTTGCTTGTTCCAGCCGGCACAGTTCGGCTCACTTGTCCCCACAGCCCTTGGGGCACGTGGCGGCAGCGGCGGCGGTTCATGCGGCGGCCGCCGCCGCGGCCACCCGGCTGTCTCCTCAGCACCCGCACCAGCACCAGCTCGCCGCTGCCGCTGCCGCGGGCCAGCCCTTGTACCACCAGTCTGACTTGTACCGCCGGCCGACGGTGTACGTCACCACCACCCAGCCGGCCTACCTGCCCACGGGGCACCAGGTCCCACCTTTCACCACAGGGTACGAGCGTTTTCCATTTTGTGCGGGCCTGCCATGTATATTTGCTTTAGCTTGCCTGCACCCGCGCGTATGTGTCGAGCAGATGGTGCATAAATTATTGTGTACTGGACTAACCGTTGCGTTTTCCACTAATGAGGTTTATGTATGCCGTTGCTGGTCGTCTGCGGGTTGTAGAATGTAGCATGCCAAGCGAGGTTGCCATCCTCATAATTCGGGACATCTTAGCTTTTTGTCACTTATTCACACCTTGATCTTTTAGTCTTGTCATATGTGGAGAACAGTTGCACAGTTGTAAATTTTCTAAAGGAAAGGAGAGGAGAGGGTGGGAAATTAGCTTCCGAACACTCGGCTTCAACTTCATGAGCACTGTGGAGGTGGTAGAAATTTTGTTGCCTCTGGTGAACAATCACGTAAATATATGACAAGACACACTAACACTGTAGTCGACTTTTTTTTTGTTTTGGCTTGTCTTTAGGCTTTTTGCAGCTTATGTTTATACTGGTCTGTTGTGTGATTAATTTTTGATACCTGCACCTTTTGTACGAAGCAAAGCATTGCCATATACCCTATAACAATGCTACTCAGTTAGTTGTCGATTACTTCATGGTTCTAATCAATTTCTGCATTTTACAGAAGGGCTCTCCCTCCGCCTGCTCATCATGCCAGTGCAAGACCGATGATTGCGTCTCACGCTGCACATCCACTACCAGCTCACATGCAACCGGCCGTCTTTTCTTCACACACTCAAGTTGCTGCATCGTATGGATTTGCTCCATTAAGTCCTGCTAAGACCCAGTACCAGCCAGGTCTCTGGTTTTCGGAATAGGTATGTACTACCGGGCATCGTTTCTTCATTAATTCTGTTTCCTTTTGATATTGAATTTTAGTAATATTTACCATAGTGTCTTCCCTGTTTTGTTACAGGAGTGTCATGCAAACCGACTTGGCAGCTGCAGCTGACCTTTGTATTGCTATTGTTTAAGTTTATATAACACTATCTGTTTCACTCTGAGGACCTAGCTTCTGCTTGTGTGTACATTATCTCATACTGGTTATTGTGTGACTCAAATTAAAATTGTCTTGGTACAACTAAATTATGGAAATGGTTGAAGTAGGCGCTGTCTAATATGAGTGTTCTGGAAGCAGCAGCTGGTGATACTGCACTGTAGGTGTTCGTTAATGAATATTTAATTTTAGGATCAAATTAGTTTGTGATGTGTTTTAGATACTGTGATACAGATGTTCAAGCAAACAATACTGTAGTTATAATTTTTCAGGTTGAAGAATTACACAACCGAAGATTTTGGAAAGGGAAATGGCTGACTTATGATGTTGAATTGTAGATTATTATTTTTTTTTAGATTGCACGCACAGTCGGCAAGATAAAATTTTATATTATTCTTGTTATGTAATAGCTGTCTCCTTTCCATTTGGGAAATCATATGTGAATGTATTGAGTATACATTGCTTGTTTTCATTTGCTTTGTTACTTGCATTTGAGAGGAATTGTAATTAACCTTATCATGTTAGTTTTGAATTGGAAATGGGAATTAATTCCCAACATTATGTGTTGATTGATGTGTGTCTTTTATATAACCATTCCTTAAAAGTTTGGATGTCAGATTTCGCTTTTGCTTGCCTTATGTTGTAAATAGACATATTTATTTGTAATAGTTATTTGTATGCTTCAGTCATTCATTATCATCATCACATAGAACTTTTATGCTAGCATCTGAAGATGGAAATCTTTTATTCTGAAGGGTTCACAAGGTGATCAAACTTCACATGTTTCTTAACATGTTTGTTATTGGGAAACCATTTCAATATTTCTTTGGCCTTTTAATCCCTTGTTGAATTTCTGTACACCATTTCAGTTTGACTCCTGATTTGGATGCCCTTCATATACTTCATTATTCTAATTCCATTCCCTATGAATTGTATTTCATCTGTCTTAACATTGATTGACTTACTCTTTAATCATCAAATAGATCACGTGCATGGTACTTGGTGGTAGATTTGCTCAGACGGATGCCTACCACACATAATGATGTATTTTCTTTAGATTAAGGTTAAATCATGTTACTATTTCTGAATGAAGTTTCATTGAAGGAGTGCTTTCTTGTTTTCAAGTCTTTTAAATCATTTGTATTCATGGTGGATATGTAGTATTGACCTTATAGGTCCAGCTTTTGTTGTTCTATACTTTACATATACATATTACCTCATGTCGGTGTTTAGTAGTTACTTAGGGTTTTGCATTTTAAAAATTGAGTTGTGATTCACTGTGGTTTGTAGTTTGTTTGTTTGTTCCTTCAGCAGTTTGGAATGTTCATGATTTCAAAACTTCCTTGGAAGTATGAGTAAATAATTAATTTGTCACTCACCAAAATACTGTATCGCTGAAACATTCAACACATTTTCTTGTCTTGTGAATTATGTGTGCAGGTATGCAACACTAATTTTGTATTTTCGTTGTTCGGTACCAAACTTTTAACTTAACAGTGCTTCTTAATAGGCCTGTTGAATGGCAGGTTTCTGTCTTAGGATGATTGTGTACAAGGTGTCCTGATGAGTGAAACATAGTCTTTTGGAGGAGACTTAACTTATGGCCCATACTAGAGTATGACAGTCATTTGGACTAAGTAAGCATCACAGGCGCTATCCTAAATTAGTGGAATTACCTACATATCAAATCTGATTCTTTTAAGACACATGATCTGAATCTGTGGTTTGCCATTATGGGACCTATAAGATATACAGCATGGGATGAGGCATAGTGCTGCATTCTTGAATGATGCTTAGCCATGTTATGCTGAAGGACTGACTTTGTTGATTTGTACCTTATTTTCTGCTTGTGCTTTGTGTTGCTATGGTACCACTATTCATGAACTTACCAGTGTAACATTATTGCAATAGAAGGCGTCCACCAATTGTGTGATCTGTTTCTGGGCGATCGTCTTTTTTGCTTATGATATATATATGATATATATGTGTTTTGAGTGCTAGTTTGCCCCCTTTACCAAAAGGTTCGAAATGAATTTTAGCAAACTTGCGAGGAGCCTTCCAAGAACTGTATGTGTGTGTAAGGAATTGAAAGGAACATTTCTCCAGGCTGTGGTAAAGGTCCCTGTTTTCTTTGTTAATAATGACAGTTGGCCTGAGGTGGCATCTGACCTTTAATGGACGCCCTCTACTGTAGTTAAAGGAGAGCTCAATAGTGGAATTTCTGGTAGATGCAAGAGTTTTTTTTTGTTTCTTTTTGTTTTTTTCGTGATAAATACTTTCTGTACTGTAATTAGTTACTATTAATAGGGATATGTGAAATGAACAATATTTTTGGATTTTATGATTAGATCTAGCTTTGGTTGCAGTCGCAAAGGTCTCCTTAGGGTAGTTGTATCAGATTAGTGGTTTACGTAGAAGCCATTTTAAACTGCGAACTGATCATTGTAAATACAAGAAATATTAAGTAAGTCAATGGTTCCTCTTATGGTTTTTCTTAATAATTATTGCAGTCCATTTGCCTAAAGGGCTGTCTGGGTGAATAGTATTACATTTAATTCATCAGTTTGGTTATGGACTGTTTGATTAATGTAGTTACTTTCTGTATGTAAAGACGCTCTGGAATTTTCAAAACTAAGAATGACATTTAAAAGTACAATGCATGCGACTGGGTTTGTGTGTAAACCCCATGGTTTGTGTTTGTTTAATGGTTTTTCTGTGGGAATGGTATTGTTTTCTACAGCTATTTAATTGAATCAATTTGTTGTGACTTGCATAAATATTTAACTTACCAATAGCTTTTTATTGAATAGACGGTAGTATTTTTAATTCAATTCACATTGAAGAGATGATAACATTTTTTAATGAATTGCACATTAAAAAGTAGTTGTGATAGATTTTAGCTGTAACAAATGCCTTTATTTATCTGTATCTTGACTTGGCTGGTTGATTTGTATTGCTCTGGTTAGATGAGTTAAAAATATGCTTGAACATTTGGTCACATTTTGTTCCATATACACCTTGGTCATTTGTATTGGCTTTAGCTTTGACTGTTTCAAGCTCATGTGTGGTACATTTCCTGCCAATTTCGTTAAGATATACTCTCTCACACCTTCTAACCATTGATCTCCTCTTAAATGAAAGCTCTTCACACTTTTATTTCTGCATTGACAAGGAGGTGCCATTTGACGTTCCTTTGACAGTTTTGTAAAGCACATTCTTGAAACTAGGCGCTCTTCTGCAGTGTGTCAGTTTCAGATCTTAAGAACATGTCAGCTTTCTTCATTTAAAAAAAACTGTGCAGCTGTGTTTTGTATGCCATTCTTTGTTGGTTCTATGTAAAGTTCTTAAGATAAAGCTCAGGAAAAGGACAACATTTGAAATCAAGTATTTTAGAATGCTGGCATTGTAATGTAATCAAACTGAATTGTTTTTTAAATGGCACCCCGAATGTTTAGCTATTTTTTCCCTACTGATTGGAGGGACCATCATTTTATTGGTTATTAAGAGTGGGGGATTCATGTGAAAGTGGAGGAGATATCAAACCAAAGACTAGAAGAGCTTTTTCTGTTAAAGAGGAGATCTGCAGTGGTTATTATCATGTGTTGTGTTAAATTAAAATAATTTTCTCAATCTGCTTTGAAAGGTGTTTGGTTTTGTGTTAGTACTACATTTTCATAGTGTTTCACTTGTGAATTACCAGTTACCAATGTGTGTATGTTTCTTTGTTTTTTAAAAAAGTAATACATTTGATTTTTTAAAATTTTCGTCTTTCCCTTTTTTTTTTTTGGTGCAATTTGAACATCAAACACATTTTTAGTGTCACACCTTTCCAGTTAAGAGTCCCTTGGCATGTGGTAGTTTTTAAATACTGGTTTTCTTCTTCCAAAATTGCTAAAATGGTTTGGGATATCTGGGTTTGATTGGTGATCAAGAGGTGCTCATTCGTGTGCTTATGCGTTTAAATGTCTGACAAGAATTGTGCCAATGGTGATGTCTCCCAAAGTATCAAAATTATGGTTACGGAAATCTACCATGTTCTGCTAACATTGCAAGAGAACCAGATAAAACAATAGACTGAATTATCCATATTATCATTTGTAAGGTTATAGCCTGGAAATGTATTCACTCAACATGCTGAACAGTCCTTAAAAAACTGAACCTCGGTCGTCATTATGTTAGTAACTTTATGGCTTCTCAATAAGCCTGGCAATTTTTGACTCTGCCCTGGGTAATAGATACTGGTAAATAGAGGAAACACCATCATTGCAGTGAGATTCAGCGTGTCTTTGTAAGTTTTAAATTTTGCACTTGATTTATTGAGACTGTGTTGTGTGGAGCACTGTAGGCTGCTAAATATATAGTTGTTAGTGGTTGTTAACTTTGACTAGATTTTTGTCTATTTATCTATTATTTTGTTATTCGTGTGTTTAAAAATGTCCACAGGCAATCTTAGCCAATGCAAGAACTATTCCAATAGACTCACGTTCATAGCTTGCAGTGCCAATGTATTGGTGTACTTGTGATAACTTTCAGTGAATTATCTTATACTTGATGACACAATATGGCATCTAGACCAATTAACAGAAGCATCTCTTATATGTTGAGAGCTGTGTATTCTTTTCATTTGGTCTCAAGCCAATATTTGACAATTTGATTTATAGGGGTGCTATATTTGTTAGTTTTCCATTAACTAGAGATCATGGCAGTTCTGTCATATCAGGACCTTCACTGGGTAAATTTTAATTAAATCAAAAAACTGACGATTGGTAATACCACGGGTGTCGTGTTTTTTCACCTCCGTTGATATATGGCAGAATTTGAAATATTATAGGAATGTTTACTGCTTTGAACTTTCTTGTTGTGTACCAGTGACAAGGAGTTTGTTATCTGCTCGAAATAATTGTTAGAAATGTGTCGATACTTTATGATCACTTATTGGAACATATTGCAAGTGTGGTGTCCTCTGCTGTCTTTCTCATACTTTTGATCATATGATGTCTTTCCAATTAATAATTATTTCCCTAATTACTATCGTAGTATGGAAGTGAAGTGCAATGACCACAAACACGTCAATACATGTTTTAAAGTTCTTCGAAGACTAAGATTAAGATTGTTCTTAACTTTTCTTTGGGGTGGAGCATATCAGGACGCTGCTTTTATTGCTGTTTAACCACTTCTTCCCAATGCCTTAGTTTGATCAAGTCTCTCTGCAAGACTGCTGTTTATCTTTTATCAACCATAAAGCTTAAAGTAGTTGCTCAAATATTTCATACATTGTATATTTAAAATTATATAAATGTCTAGCACCTGCCAATGCAACACAGATCACCTTTGTTTAGAGTGATTTGTAATTTTGTACTACTTGTGATGTGTCTTTCCAACAACAAATGTCTTCACTTTGGAAGTTTCTTCTTTGTTTCTTAAACGGTGCTTGTTTCAGCGGACTGGCAAATGATTTTTTGTGAGCTCTTGATTGGTATGCCAAAGTCTTCATTCTTCAAATTAAATCTTCTTTTTAAGTTTCCAAAACTACTTTGCTATGGCTGGGTGTCAAGGTTGTTCAGTGCTTTTGCTGACGGGACACTTTAATTAATTGAATGCTCCTTTTAAGTCCTAATGTGGGTGAAAGTAATGGTTAAACAAAGAATATACTGCTTCCTACCACTGATTGGTAATTATTCTTCATTTTGTTTCCTCTAGCTTTTCCGTCCGTTCCGTTTTTCTTACCTCGTTTTACAGGTAGCTCAAACTTCTCTTGTCTTGGTGTGCTTGCCATTTTATTTGTTTTTGTCACAACTGAATGTGTAAAATTTAGTGGCTTATAGAGTCTTCTCTGAATTTATCAAATCTATGAATTTTGTCAAAATGAACTATGTATCTAATAAATACAAATATTATTAACAAGTTTTAAATATTTTATATTTGTTACATGTGATATTAGCAATTGTCCATTTTCTACACCCAGCACCCTTAAAAGATTTTCAAATTAATGCTCATATGTCTCTTAATGTACCATTGTGTGGCATTCAAAAATGTTACTGCCTAATTGTCAAATTTTGAAAAGAAACAGTAAGGTGTGATGGTTTGTTTCTTACAGCCATTTTATGAAGCATCTGTATGGAGCAGTACGCAACTCTTGTCTCTGAATCAAATGGTTTGCACTGCCATAGCTTCACCATAGGTGGACGGTGAAAAGGTTGAAAGAAACATGTGGTTCTTTGAGAGGGCCTAAGTGGTTGTTGCTTGTGAAGTGACTTGACTGACTATAAGAGTGACTTATCTGGCAAGATGATGAATCTGTACATGCTTTGCTTTGTACTTTTTTGATAATTATGCAGTCTATATAACACTAGGTGTCCTTATTCCAGTCTTGTATTTTCTCTTATGCGGTGTAAAGTTAAAATTTTTGGATGTTGGAGTGTGATTAGTGTGAGCCTGTAGAATTCATTACACACATTATCATTTATTAGTTTATTGGGCAGGGCCAGTGGACAAAGATAACTGCAGTGGTTTCACAATATGACACTGCTTGTTTTAATGAAACGTTTGCAGTTAAGAATTGATTTGAGCTACTGTGTGTGTGTGTGTGTATTGTCGGTGTTTCTTAATATTCTTGTACAGGGTGCTTTTTGTGTTAGCACATTTACCTATTCGTATGACGCTGACGCCGTACGCCCCCGGATTCTTACTTTTCCGCTTCGCTTATGTCTAAAATTCAGAAGAATCCAACGGGCGTACGACGTCAACGTCATGCGAGACTAAATTCACCTTAATCCACCTAAAGACTTTATATTCACCTTGATGTGGTGTTTGGATTGGAGTAATAGAGAAACCATTCAATGTGTCATTTACTACTTAACAAGTACAAACCTTCCTCTGTATGTCTTTCTGTCGTATGCGAACTGCAGGTGAACCTGTTCTGTAAATGTTCCTTTTACTGTGTCTATTAGATTCACCTGAAAGAAGAATGTGTGAATCATGTTATGGACCAGATTATACTAATTGTAGAGTTCCCTCTTATTGGTAGGAAACCCTCAGAATGAAAGTGGAAAGAAGAAGAAAGGCAGATTGAAGTTCACAGTGCTGTAGCTATGATGTTGTGTGTTAAATTCATAGATAAAGAGGTAGCTAGCTGTCAGCAGCTTCAATCTCTCTTGTAGTTTCTGCTGTTGAACATTTAATGTGTGTTAGAATTTATTTTGTCTCACTGTAATATCTGGTGGGTGGCCCTGGGAGCAAGTTAATACATTAAACCTTACTATGTGTAAATTATGATATGGTTATTACTAAACTCACTTAACTATCTCAAAAGTACATATTGATGAAGTGTTAGAGTCTATTTTGCTTGTATCCATCTCCTAGTCAGTAGAATGGGGAAAAGTGTTGTACAACTAAACAAAAAAATAAATCATTGAATCGTGAGTTACAGTCTATTTTATCCGTCAGCCCCCCCCCCCCCCCCCTCCACTTTATATTCCATTTTCTTTCAATTACAACTAAAGAAAATAATGATCGTGTTTCGGCACGTTGTTGTCCTGGACGGAATGACAAATTACGTTAGCTACCCAAAAGCCATCCGAACTCACACAGACCGTGCCAAACTCGATACGCTATACACACCTGGTGGTTCAGGAACGCCTCAATTAATTTATCCAGTCTTTCTACCCCTTCCCCCAAGCACCCCGAAGGTGCGGCTCGCGCCCCGGAGCGCCGAGAAAAAAGGGGCCTCTTCAGGCGCCTCAACGGGCTCACCCCCCCCCCCCCCCCCTACACTACAAAGAGGATGGCACGTCGAGAAAAAAAAATTATTACAAATATCCATCCGTACCGACAAGTCACCATGCACTTAGCACCTACGCACGTGGTGTTGCTGCAAATGCACGACTCGTTTGCCCACCTATACTCGCAGGGCGCCTGTTGGGTAGGCAATCTTGCCCTGAGCAGCGCACGCGTGTCGTGCGGGCTGGCCTACCCCAGCGTTCGCGGGCGCTCGACCATGCCCTTGTCGGTGGGAGAAAATTCGAAAATAAAAACTTCCAAGCAACGTAAAACCGACCAAAGTAGAGTCCGCAGGGGCGAAAAATTTAATGTTTTGGCGATTTTAATGCGAAAAGTCATGTGAATCCCGTTTGGCGTTATTTCTCGCGTTTCTAAGCACTTCTTAGAGAGTGCGAAAAATGGGACAGGCTACTGAGCGAGCGGTGGTGTAGTTGCCGCGGTGGTGCGGCGGGCTCGGGCGGTACGGAGGCTGCAGGTCTGCGGTGCGGCTGGGGGTGAGAGAAGAGGGGGGTCGCCCGCCGGCCCCGACGCCCCGCCCTGTCAGCCGCGGCGTGCGGCCTGGCCTGCGCGGCCACAGCTCGGCCCTCGGCCCGGCAGAATGGAGATGGTGGCCGCCGCGGCCAGAGCCTGACCGAGCCGTCGCAGCGAGTGCGAGCACCGCGGTACCGCACCGCGCCGCGCCGCGCCACAGTCCTGTGCCCCCGACCAGGCCAGGACGAGTAGAGAACCGCCGTGCCGTGCCCCACCGTGCCGTGTCGTGCCGTGCCGTGGCCGCGGGCGTGCCGTGTTCGAGTGTCAGTGCCGTGTGTGAGGGCGCCGGACGGGCAGCGCCTTGGTGACGCGCTCAAGGAGCACAAGTCCGCCGTGCCCCAGGAGCAGACAGGTGCCGCCGCCGCCGCCGCCGCCGCCGCCAGGTCCTCCTAGGCCCTCCTCGTGCCGTCGGCGCCGTCCCATGCGCGCACCGTCGCCTCGTCCTCCCCGGAAGGGATGTCCGTGACGGGTGAGTGGGTACGCAGTACGCCGCCGCGACGCCCCGGTCCCGGCCCGCCTCAGCCGGACACCACCACCCTCTTTGCAGAGAGCTCGACTTCCCAGGGAGCAATTTTGATCGCGGACTCGAGCTGGACGCGGTTTTGATGACTTGTCCGTGGGCTTTCCTCTCGAACGGACTCAGCACCCAAAATTTCTTCTCAGGTCCGCTGCCCCGCGTGAAAGGAACTTGAGATGGATTCCAGGTGTGCTTTCCAAGTTTTCTACAGTTTATCCGCGGGTGACTGAGTCGGGCTAATGCCGGACTACGGTTTGCCCAATGTTCTACAGACAGACTGAGCACGGCGTGTCTGTAGATAAGTATAGAAACAAGTGTGGTCCGACCGCGTGGTCGTCAGCGAGGTCTCGCGTGCCCATGTCCTTCCGCTCCGGGTTCGGCGCTGACCGCCGAGGCCGCGGCACGGGCCGCCCGGGTACGGCCAGACTCCGCGACCGATTCTCATAACACTCGAGGCGAGGACAGTGGGCCAGCTAGCGGTAGCGGTGGCAGAGCAGAGCAGAGCAGAGCAGAGCAGAGCAGAGCACGCCTTGTCAACGACAGCGCGCCGCTCACCGCCTGGCGGGTAGGCAGCGGCGGCGCGCGCCGTGCACGCGTGTCGTGCGGGCTGGCCTACGCTGTGCCCCCGCCGCAGCGACGGCCACATCGCCGTGATCCAACACGGGGCAGGGTCCGCAGGGTGTCTGGTGTGAGCGGCGAGCCGCCGTGCTGCTATGGAAACAGAGAGGCTGCCGCGGCTGCACGTATCCGCAGTTAGAAAGTGCCCATCAACGTGCCGGGGTGGCACCAAGTGCGGGGCGGACGGTGCGGTGCGGCGCTGTGCGCGGCGCTGCCGCAGAGGGAGGAGAAGGGCAGCAGCGAGAGAAGGAAGCGAGTGGCCCTGTCCCGGGCCGGCCGGCGGCGGGCGGGGGCCGCGGGATCAAGGATCCCTGGGGCATTTAGGCGTATTTAGGCCAAGGAGTGCCATGGGACGGGACAGCAGCTGCAGCAGCTGCACTGCAGGCCAGCTGCTTGGCCCGGACCACTGCGGGCGAGGCACGACTTGGGGAGGCTCCGAGGAGGAGAGGACCTCACTCTTGAGCAGGACGAGCCGGCCCGTCCCCAAAGCTCCTCCCCTCCGCTAAAACTCGGTTCGACAGGGGGCGCCCCGTTGCGTATCCTCTTTGTGGGTGTGGCGTGAGGCGAGGTAGGACGGGCGGGCGACGCCAATCTTGATCTGTCGACAATAAATGAACATCTCGTCACTCCCAGGAAGCGAGGCGAGGCGAGGCGAGGCGAGGCTCCGTCCTGACCAGCGAGGCCGGGCCGGTCGTGCCGGGCTGGTGTCGCGCTCGCGTCTCGGCACCCGCCGCCCTCGGCACCCCCCCCCCCCCCCCTCCACCCCTTTGACGCAACAACAGAGCACAGAGGCGCCGGCGGCGGCACCCCGCCTTGCCGCAGAGGGTTTGAAAAAGAGTCATTTAGCGCGCAGGTTCGCTGCACACCTCCCCCCCCCCCCCTCCCCTCCCCGCTCAATGCTCCCGGCAGCGCAAACGTAACTGCCGGTGCGCCTAACTACCATTTAAATGACACACCGGGGACTGGAGCGGGGAGGGGAGGGGTGTGCGTGGCGGTGCATCTCTGGCGCGTCTGCTGTAAGTGACCGCAGCCGGGTCGGTGGGTCGGCTCTTGCAGAGCGATTATTCAAATTATTCCCTTAAACCCATCAACTCGCATCTCTCTCTCTGTCTCTCTCCCTCTTACGGAGCACCCAGGGGCGCGACAGAGACTACGAAAGGCAGTGTGCGGATTGGGCCGGCTGCTGTCGACACCGCGGCACATTGCCCTGATAGGACAGGATAGGGTGGGATAGTCATCAGCAGCGCAGCCGCAGCAGCCTCCGTTTCGCCGGCCCGCTTTCACGATCTGCGAGCCGACTATTGCCGCCGCCGCCGCCGCCGCCGCGCTTTGACTTTTATTCGGTTTCCGTGAGCGGTGCGCGGTTTGTTTGGCGCGTCAAAGGCCGCCGAGCCCGTGAAGCGCTGCGGAGCGCGGAGTCGGAAGGCAGTGGACAGAGGACGCCGGCAGGAGGTCCGTGTCGCGCGGGGCCCGTGGGGCACAGAGGGCGCAGCGAGGCATGAGACGGGCCGCCGCGGGCCGCGGACCACTGGCCGTCACGTCACTGTGTAATGCAGGCACCGGGGACTAGGACCGGGCACCGGCCGCCCAAATGTCTGACAGGCACCCTCCCCTACCTGGCATACCCTTCCGGTACCCTCCGGTTTCCTTGCATGTCTGGCGGGCTTCTGCTTGCGAGGTGCAGCAAGTGCAGTGCAGGCGGTCGCTTCCTTCACATGGCCTGCAGTATCGGCTGGTCCGGCCGGAGCCCCCGCGGCCCCGCAGTGGCCCCCGCCGCCGGCCGCCGTCATCCCGGACATGTCGAGTGCGGCAGGTCCCGTTCCCGTCCCGCGCCGCCACGGCACGGCACGGCGCTGCTCTGCTCCGGACCTGCGTGGCACACCGCGACGCCTCAGCCGGCCCGCCGCCACTGCCTTTGCCACTACCGTCACTGCTCATGCCACGGATCACACACATCCGCAGCCGAAAAACGAGCGTGCATTTGAATCAAAGAAATTTCGGGACTGGGGAGTTTTCCCCCTCGCATCAATGGAGGCCCTACGCTTGATACACGAGTTGCCTTTTGTGGGATGTTTGAGCAGTCAAGTACCGCCCGCGGAAAGTATGTTGAACCTGCACTTGTAGCTATATACAGTAGAGGAGCGGCGAAAGAACATGCTCGAGCAAAGACTCCGGCGTTGAGGGTGTGCCGCCGTCACTGCTTCTGCCTCTGACGCCGGCCACCAGACCCCTAGAATGCCGCGCGGCGATCCGGTCAGTCAGCAAGTCAGTCAGTCAGCCGCGGCGGCGGGCGGGGCGGCGGCCGTGTGAAGAGAGGCCTGCAGGGCCTGCATGAGCCACGAGCGCAGGCCCGCAGCGGGCAGCGGGCAGCGGGCAGCGGGCCGCGGGTCGGGGTCATTAAGGGGCTCGCCGTGTCGCCAGCTTCCCCACAAGGCCCTGCGCCTGACGGCCCGCTGACAGCCGGCTCCGCCTGCCCTACCCTGCACTGCTCCGCTCCGTCCTCACCGAGCCTCAGGTCCTTCCGGGTCAACGCTTATTGGCCCAGGCCGTAAAAAGTAGCTCGCGGAAAAAGAAGTAAGAAAAAGACAGAGGCACTCGGATCCTGATCGCGCTTTCGCACACACACACACACACACACTCACACACACACCGGCACCAAGTGTACCTTGGGGAGCGGTGCAGTAATGTAAGTGCCCCGTTAGCGCGTCGCACGTCGGCGAGGCGTTTCGGTCACCACTGCCATGCCGGGCCGGGCCGGCCGGGCGGGGCGCGGCGCCTCCACACGGCTCCCGACACGGGCGTCGGGAGAAACGCCGGCACATCCCTGCTCTGTTCCGCGGTGTGTCGCGCGCCGAGCCCCGGCACGCCATTTGCGTGTACGGGCCGCGCCCCGCGCCCCGGCACTGCGGCGCCCGTTTTGAGGCACTAATAGGCGACTCCGGTCCGACACCAACACGGCCCGGCCCGCGGACCCGCGCCCCCGGGCCCCCAAATGTCGTCTCGAAAAATAGCATCGACGGAGAGGAATCCGGAATCCGAACCACTTTCGCATGCCGTTTCTACTCACTACTTTCCCTGATGCGGTACATTTCTGAGGCGCCTCCACATAGGTTATGCAGACCGCCACGGGGCGGGGACTCTATACAGAACCATAGCTGCATCAACAAATAATTCAACGGTCGGGTATTTAGACGCCCGGCTAAACCTGACCGAGGGGGGTGAGCACTCCTGAAACTAGCGACCCGACAATTACGCCTATTGCGCTCTATCGCGCCACAAAACTGTAGAGATTTGGCTAAAAACACTTTTGCCGACAAGTGATGAAGGTGCACTAGTTTGGGTTGTTAAATTGACTGGCTGACTAGTGGCTGGTACGCACCAAAGTGATTTTTAATCTCCGAGCGTAAACTTTTTTTTTTAATATCAGTGTATCGTCCGCGCTGCGTGTCTCTGTCAGTGTGACGCGCAGTCCAGGCGGTCAGTAGTTCGTCGGCGCGAAACCCGTTCGGAATGCGTGCTGACGCCGCTGCTGCCGCCGCCGCCGCGCCGCTGAGACGTCCAGGCCAGGCTGTGCGTGCTTTCCGTCGACGCGAAATCATTTACGGGTGAGAAAAGGAAGTCTTGACGCTTCGCCGCTCTGCTGAAGTGAGAGGAGGGGGGGGGGGGGGCTGGACCACGAGGCAAAGTGTGCCGCGCCGCCTGTCAGCGGTCAGCTGTGCTGCTGCCCGGCGGCGGCTCCCGCCGAGAGGCTAGGAGGAGAGAGGGGGAGAGATGGGGCCGGGCAAAGAAAATGGAAAACGCGCGCCGCCACATTTCCATTTTATTTGCAGTGAAGTGGCGGCCGCAGCCTTACGTATCCACCCGCCGCTGCCTTTGGGCTGCCCGGCTGTTCAGCGGCGTGCACGACGGTCGCCCGATGACGCGGGCTCATTTAAACTTAAAATAATGACTCACTCGGGCCAATTACCGCGGCAGCTTCTCACACTTCTTGTCCACGACGGGGAGGCTGTAGAATCTGGGAGGGGCCGCGGCGAGCCCCCGCCGGCCCCGTCCCCGTCGGCTGCCGCAGCGTGGGGCTGAAGAGCAGCTCATTATTGCCCCGACCGGCAGCCACTCACCGCTCACCGCCTCCAAGAAAACGCCCCGGTTACCCTCACGGCCGGACATGTCAGTGCATAACGACAGTGCACTCAGAAGTGTCGAAAAAGTAAGAGAAATAATGGAAAGTAAACGTTTTCAAACTCGCGAGAAACTTGCAAGACGAAAAAAAAAACTCAAAAAGAAGAAGAAATTTAAAAATGTAAGGGTTTTTCATTTTTAGCCCGTCCCCAAAACGTGTCGGTAGAAACGGACAAGGGCCGGGTGCTTATTCGTGCGGACGTGTGTCCGCTGACTTAGTGTTGACAGAGAAACTCCGAATTTGGCGAATAGGCTTGACGTAGATAATCGCTTGTTTCTCTGCGTTATTGATAACGTCTGCGGTGTTTCCGTTTGCAGGCCTCACGCCGTCGCAGAGCAAAGAGCCCCGTATCGTGTACGCCGACCTCCGCCGGACGACAGAAGGTGCGTAGCTCAGCCACTGAGAGAGAGAGAGAGAGTGTGAGAGAGAGAGAGAGAGAGAGAGAGAGAGAGAGAGAGAGATGCAGACAGAGAACGCCCAGCAGGGTAGGCCACGGCAGCCGACGCGCGACAGGGCTGCGCTGCGGGTCTGCCTACCCTTGCTACCACAGGGGCCCTGAGTGCTGGCCCGGGCTTGGCGCGACCTCAGCCACACGCACACGCCGCTGTTGGCACCAGGCTGCTGCCGCTACCGTCTCTCTCTCTCTCTCTCTCTCTCTCTCTCTCTCTCTCTCTCTCTCTCTTTGGCATCAGTGGCCGTCCCTGTCGCACTCGCACGCTACACGTACCGGCTGTGTCTGTGCGCCGGGCCTGGCGCCGCCGCCGCCGGGTTCTTAAAGGGATAACATCCCACTGCCTGCCGTGTTGGAAGCGGCAAGCGGTGCAGTGCGTGCGGCAGGACCCCGCAGGACGCCGCAGGACACAGCAGGACGCAGGACACGACAGTGCGGTCTGAGGCACTTTCCTGCAGCCATGGCGGTGTGTCCGTGTCATGTCACGTGCGAGATTTGCACGGTTGACCAGGGGTGGTTTTATAACGTTGTGGACCTCTGGAATTGAAAGGGTTGAAATAATAATGAAATAAAATTCAGATCGCCCGCAAGAGTTTAGTATTTTGAGGGACTTTCCCGGACTGTGACCTCCATTTAATTTCGATCCGTTACGGTCGTTTTTTTGGCCCTATGAACTACCTTACATGTTTTATCTGGAAGGCCGCGCGGTCGGATTTTACGAAATTTGTTGACAGGATTTCACCGATGATTGTCCACTTAGGATGATGGGTGCAGTATAAGCGCGGTGGCGTTTGGTGTCGGGTTCCCCGCGGCGGCCCGCTGCCGGTGCCCGGTGGCCCGGCCCCCCCACGGCTCCCGATCACTTTACGGCCCCGGCACGCGCCCGGCACGCGCCCGGCACGCGCCCGGCACGCGGTGTGCGGCGCGTGGCGCGTGACTCGCGGCTCGTACTGCACGCGCCGCGATGACAGTGCGGACCTCCCCTGACTCGCTGCTAAGCAAAGCCGTGCATAAGCAGACGACGCTGCTTTCTCTCCCGAACGCGAGGTGAAATTCGAGCGTTCGCTATTCCAGCAGCGGATACGTCAGTGCGGGGGGGGGGGGGGGGGCTTCGACGTCCGAGTCATAGGCAGGGGGGAAATGAAGCGCACAAGTGCGACCAGACCGACCAGCCCCGCTCTGCCCCGCTCTGCGCCGCCGTGCTCTACTCCACATCCCGATCCGATCGGTGTACATCGGCGGCTCGATCCGAGTCGGAACAGAACAGAACAGAACAGGGAACGCTTTAAGTTATAGCTCGGCCGCGGAGGCACGGCACGGCACGGCACGGCACGGCACGGCACGGCACGGCGCGGCGGCGTCCTGTGGCGCCGCTGACGCGCTTGGCGCTGCCCGGCCCGCCGCTGCCTGTCCGCGTCCGCATCCCGTGTCGTCCTCGCTACGCCGCGATGATGCCGTGTTCTGCGGAGTCGCCCTCATGCGAGCCGATGAAGACGTAGTCGAGTAAGGTGTAAACGCATCCGCGCTCGGGTGCGGGAGCTGTCCTCCAGTCCCAGGTGGCTGCGGCTGACGGGATACCTTCCCCCGTCCCTCGCCCCTCCAAAAACGTAGGTAGTAAGCGCGACTTAATCAAAGTCAGGCTGTGCGTCGTGTTGGCCCGGAGACACGCACGCACGCACGCACGCACGCGCGCACGCCGCCGGCAGCTCCGGCGGCTTCGCCCCGCGCACGCAGCCCGCCTCTGCAGCCTGCCATTGGCACCATTACCCCTGCCGACGGCCTACCGCCTGCCGTGCCCTGCGGCGGGCTGGGCCGGCGGGCTACGCTGTGGCCGAGGGGAAACGGAACGCAGCCGCGTAAATGGAGACATAAATCCGAGGCGAGTGATCACCGGGTGACGTAAACGATGTAAGCAGTTGCCGCGTTCGCGGGCGTACGCCGTGCCGTGCCGCGGCCGCGTACGGGTTAGCTCAGGCGGGGTCGTCTGGGCACATGATTGTCTCGCGACAGAAGGAACGACAGTGGTACGCGGGGATGGACTGCTGTGCGTTGGTGTGCGTGTGAGGCCGGGGTTCGCGCCGCCTCGTCCCGTCGGCCCCCGCGGGCGCCCCCCCCCCCCCCCCCCCCCCCCCCCCCCCCGCCGCGTGCCGGCAGGAGGGGCCTCATTATTGGCAGGTGAAGTGCTGTGACGTCCGTCGTGTGTCAGTATTCGCGGAGAGCAAGGCCGCCGCTGGCGGGCAGAAAGAGGCAGAAACGAGTGTAAAAGAGGAAACGGGGGCTGCGAAACTGGATCACTGCACTTATAGCCGGGCGCCGCGGGGCGGGCAGGGGACCGCGGGGGACCGCGGGGGACACGGGACACAGGCGCGGTGATGCGCGTCGGATGTTTAATATCGTCCGCTTGCCGGAAGGGAGTTATTGGGCCCGAGCTGCCGCTGCCGGCCAGGACGACTGCCCAGAGAGCGAGCCCTGCACGGCACGGCCCTGCTGCGGTCCCTTTGCCGCGTCCGGCCGCCTTTACGGCCGTTGTGCAACGAGGAAACGCGTCGCCCGCCTCCGAGCCTTTCCTCGCCGCCGCGTTGTCTACCTCATTGCTTGCTCATAGCCTGACCCCGATAAGACGTTATCACAGCGAGCAGGCAGGCGGGGCCCGGGGGTTGGGGAGAGGGGGAGGGCACCGGGCCGGCCGCCGGGGTTCACCGACTGCGGCCAAATGTACTTGTCTCCTAGAAATGTCATGCAAAATGGGCGAAACAATCAACACAATCAATAATGTACACGTCGGGGCAGCCGTTGTGAGCCCCTCGCCGCACACGCGGGTGCCGGCCGGGCCGGGCGGCTGCGCGGGGAACCCAAATTGCCTCCAGTTGCTTCTTCGAAGACTTAACGGTTGGCCGTCCCTGTGCCCTCTCCTCCTCCTCTCCTCTCCCCTTAAGAGGTTCCATGGGCTCTCAAGCTCTCCGCCAATTACCTCAGCAGAGGGCCCGGAGGAGCCGCAGGGCTCCGGCCGCTCCGGGGACCGCGGCCGGCGGGCGTGCAGCTCACGCCTTACCCGCACGCCGCCGCGGCTCGGCTCGGCGCGGTCCATTTTGCCAAGTGAAGTGTTTTCCCGGTGACTCGAGCGGCCGCGGCCCGGTCCGGCGGTGATGCCCCTCCGCGGTCCGCGCTGGCGGCCAGAGCGCAGGGAGCGCCGGGAGGAGCTGCCCACGCCGTCGTCGTCGCCCGGTCCGCGTCAAAGTAGTGAGTCGCCCTCCGGGTCGGCGTCGGCGCGCAGCGGCCGCCCCGAGGACCCGAGACATCTCCGGGACGCGCCAGGAATGTAGTGCGACACGCCACGCCGCGGGAGGCCGGGAGGGTAGGATGCCTTGACGCCCATGGCCGCCGGGGCCGCCGCCGGGGCCGCTGTCGGGACCCCCGTGTGCCACAGCACGGACCAGTGCTCCTTCTGTGGCTCCCTCGTCTGGTGGATGGCCCGCTGTGGTGAGTAGTTGAGCCGCGCGCCCCGACGAAGTGCGTGACGTTCGCGGGCCACCCGCCTTACCGCCGCTCAACGCCTCTGACGCTGGTTCCAGAGACTACACGGAACAATGCACTGCACTGCACACACATCCGGGTGCGGGACTAGATGGCTGGAGCCGGCTGGAGCTGGTGTAGGTCAGGGAGCAGGATGTGGGGATGCGACGCGCTGCTGCCGCCACCGCTGCCACGCTGACGCGTACTGGACCGGACCGGACGGCTTCACTCGGCCCGACTGCTTGCCCTGTGACTTGTGATTGGCAGACGTCGCGTCGCCAGCAGCTGACGGCTGACGTGCGCGTCTGCTGCCGTCCCTAAAGGGTGGTTAGTCCGTGAGGCGACGAGGACATGGAGGCCAGGCCTGAGCCGTCCCAGCGGAGCCGGTGTGAGAGCAGCAAGAGGCCGGGGGGGGGGGGGGCGCAGCCGTCACACTAAAGTCTAGTGTGCATAAGCTACAGACTATTTGGAGCCCTGAATTAATGACTGTTTCGAACGTTCTTAACGTGTGCCTATGCCGCTCTGCCCGCCAGGACCCAGCGGCCTCCAGGACGCGGGGGCGTCGGGAGGCGGTGCTGCGCCGCCGACCGCGGGGGCAGGGCCGGCAGGGCCGGGGGCGGGCCTCGGGCTGACCCCAGCGCCGGCTCCGGCGCCGGCGCCTCTGCCCGCCGCGGCCCCCTCCGCGGGCGCCGCCCTCGAGCGTCGGCAGAGCGCCAGGCGGGCCTCCGTGTCGAGGAACTCGCTGCTGTCCAGGGGCGGGTCGCAGCGGCCGACCAGGCTCCACAACGTCCGCTACTCAGGTATGTCGGCAGGGCGTTCGTGCTGGAGCCCAGATCTTTGTGCGAAGCTTTCTTTTGAGTCATGCAGATTAAACTAACTCCTTTTTTTAAGCCTCAATTTTTGCATTGATTCATGTATCTATTTTCGGGAGTGTGACGATGAGCCGCCCTGTGTGTTCCAGATGACTCGGCGGCGAGCGTCAACACCGGTGAGTACCGAGCGTCCTTCTCCTCCCCCGTGCCTCTACGTCGTTGACGGAGAGTCGCACTAGTTTCTACGGGCCTCCCGCAAATGAAGACATGTGTTTTGCCCGATTGAAATGGAATGAAACGCCGAGCAAATGCGCTGCCATAGGCCCCCTTTTAGAAGGATCGTTGAGTCTCGGGCGAAAGCAGTGCGTACTACTGTGTACGTGAGGCGCGGGGCGGCGGCGGGCCGCGGGGCCCCCGGGGCCGGGCACGCACGCCACGCACGGCCCGCACAGCCCGCACGCCGACACGCACGCGCTGCTCCTCGGAAACGACAGGACGGCGCCGGATGGGTTGCCTGCCTGCCGGCGCTGCCCTGCTGTACGCGCGGCGAGCGGGGCGAGCGATCTGTCGCGCGCCACACACACACACACACACACTCTCTCTCTCTCTCTCTCTCTCTCTCTCTCGCGTGCGTACACGACCTGTCCTGTCCGCATTGCCTACCTCTCTGTCTCACTCACGGTAGTGGGACATACGCGGGTTGGCATCTACGAGACGGGGCCGGCAATGGGAGGGAAGACGGAGGGAACGCGGTGAGCATGGTTTGGCGTCTGGCGGCGCTCGCGGCCGCGGCGGCGGTCGGTGACCAGACACGGCGAGGAGCGGCCCCGGGGACAGCAGGCCTCCGCTGCCTCCGCCGGCGACACGACGGCGCGGACGGTACGCGCCGCTGCTGCTGTCCGTGTCCGTGTCGTCCCACCGTGACTGGACGCCGCCGCCGGCCGCCGGATCCATGGACTCATTACGGAACAGGTGTCGTCGGCACATCTCGGGATTGGTTCGCCGTCGCGGTGGTGCCGAGACCATCGGGGTCCTTCCTGATGCCGTGCCGTCCTCGCCCACCCGCGCACCGGCCCTCCCGGCCGGGTCCGCCGTCCACGGCAGCAGTCTCCACGTAGTCACCACCGACCGGTCGGAAAAATTGGCATTGAACACTCCTTGCCCTTGCCTATCTCCCTCGCACTCCCTCCCCCCCCCCCCCCTCCTCCTCCTCAGTTCTCGCAGAGGTAGTAATGAAGCTGCGGTTTGGCCGAGCCCTTGCCGCTCCCCCCCCCCCCCTCTTCCTTCCTTACCGGCTTGCCTGCCTGGGCTCGCCCGGTGCGGACGGGTGATGGACTTTCTAGGAACAAACGGGGGAGCTCGGCAGTGCTTATGTGGACGTGCTACTGCCGCCCGGAGTCCTGCCCAGGACTCTGCTGCCACCGTTTCCACGGCCGGAGCGAAAAGCTTGTGCATCCGACGTAGGCTATATCCGGTGGCACGGCACGCGGCACGCCCCTCGGTTATTGGCTTTGGTACAGAACGCTTGAATTGCCCTGGCCATTGAATTTTTTTTTCTGAGTGAACACCTCCATCTCTCCCCCCCCCCTCTATTATTCTTTATTATTCCTATAACACTGTGAACTCTCTCTCTCTCTCCCTCTCTGTCTCTCTCGCTAGGGCGGCAATGGAAACCAGTTCCAGCTCAGCGTCCGAACTGACTTATCTCACGGTTTCCCCCCCCCCTCCCCCTCGCCCCCCAAAGACCAGGAGTCGCGGTCAGGCCGTGTCATCCGGGGCCCCCCTGCCCGGCGGCGGCCTGTCGGCACGGCTGGCTGTCCGAGATGCACCGTCGAGCCGCGAGCGGCATCCCGCGGCGGCATCCCGCAACAGCCCCGCCCCGCCCCGCCCCGCCCCGCCCTCTCACACCTCGCCTCCACCGCCTGCCAGCTGTGCCGGCCGTGCCGGCTGCCTGCAGTGCGGCGCGCAGGGCCGCGGAGCCGCGGGGCCGGGACCTCGTGTACTACACCGCACCGGGGTTGTTCGGCGGCCCAACTCACCCCCCGTGCGCCTGTCGTTTCTGGAGCGCGGCACGGACCCGACCCCCGGCCGGCCGGGAGGAAGCGCACGTCGGGGAGGTGCCCGCCTCGCGGGTGCTCACGAGCAGCTCGCAGCCCGCTTCCGGCCGCGCGATGATGGTGTGCCTCCTGGTCAGGGCGCAGAGTGCATCGCTGCGCCGCGGCGGCCAGGCCCGCACACTCGCTTTCTACGGCGATCAAGATACGCTACACTTTGCTTATCACTCAAGCACTCACGACGAGTGCCTCCCCCCCGCGGTGCCCGGTGCCAGACCGATGCGCCCCGTGCTTTCCAATGGACGGTATAACTGGGACTCGAACTCGCATGTGCAACAGCGGGTGGCGCGGGGCGGCGCGGGGCGGCGCGGGGCGGGGCCGCCGGTGTGACCACCGAGAGAGACAGCAGCGCTGCAGCGTGGCGCTGACGTCAGCTGACGTCAATGGTAACGTTTCCCTTGCAGAGCAAAGAAAAACTATTTAAAGGTCCGGTGTTTTTGAGCCGAGGTGGCGTGCAGTCCGCTTGCAGCGACCCGGGTGGATCCTGCAACTCGTTTACCTGGATTCCGCGCGTTCTGCTGACCTGCCCCCGTTATGCGAACATGCGCGGCGCCAAGTGAAAATGAGAATGCCAGAATGGCCGTGATGCAATTGTCCGACGGGTGCAGCGGAGGCCTGCCACGGTTTGGGTTCTCTCGGGGTGGGTCGAGGGGTGGTGGAGTCATATCGCCGGAGCGTAAGTGCGGTGCTCATAGACTGTAAGAACACGTATCGTCACATGACGACTCTCTTAAATTACAGTACACATTTTGAAAAAAAAAATCAAACTCTTTGGAGTGTATAAGTCGTTATCTGAAATATCTCATCATGTCCGAAATTTCTTGTTTCAAAAGTCGGTCGAGCACGTTCCATACCGGGGAGCGTTCTGTAGGTGTGCGGGCACACATCCGCGCCGGGCAGGTGGTCCTCTCGCTGCCACAGGTCTGCCCCCCCCCCCACCACTTTTCCCTCCTTCCGAGGTGGTGTTGTTACACTTTGTTATACGCGATGCCCAAGCCGATGCCGCGATGCGAGCACACCGAGGCGGTGCCTAGCGCGCCAGCGCGCCACGCCACGCCACGCCACGCCGCGCCGCGCCCAGGTCCAGCGATGTTTAACTGCCTGTTAATTTCGGGTGTAGGTGCTTCCTCACTCCTCCTGACGCAACGGCCACAGCAGCACGGCGTCAGCGTCGGGGCCCGGCGCCGGGCTGTGGCGGGGCTGCGCCGGACACCCCCGCCCCCGGCATCACGCACCTCTCGTTGCGTCACGGCGGGTCAAGAGAGGGATGCGGGCGGGCGCACCGCGCCGGCCCTGTGCGGGCCTCGGCCGCGCAATGAGTCAACGAGTTATGTGCCACATGAAGGAGCGGAGAAAGTAGGGCTAGGGCCCCGGAAACACGGAGCATTAATGCGTTAATAAAGTCTCGACGCCGCCCCGCCGCCCCGCCGGCCCTCGGGTCTCCGGGCCGCCTGGTCAGCTGTGTGCCTTTGGCGATTCTGGTTACGACGGCGGCAGTGCTGATTTTTTTTTTATCGCGGTAAAGAAAACGGGAGCGGGTGGGCTGACTTGTGGGTCACTTCCACGACAAAACTACACCGCGTATCTTGAAATCGAGTGGAATAAAATCACGGGGTGCCGCGGGGTGCCAACGGACCGCGCCGCCACGCCCTTGGCATGCATGCGCACACATGCATAGGGGGAAAAGGCCTGAAACAACACAAAAAACCGGGTGAGATTCCTTTCCTCTCAGTTTCACACGCGTGGCGCTTTATCGCAAAGTGTATCGTCTGCTGCTGTTGTTGTTGTTCGTACATCATAGTGGCGAGTTCCGACCCAAGGCCAGCAGCAGGCAGGGGCTGCTCGGCCGCCGCAAAGCGCTCGCGGCGTGGAAACGGCCGTATTTTACGCGGATCTGACTCGATTTGCCTGCTCGCGTTATGGCATGGGTGTGCATGTGTGTGTGTAGGTGTGTGTGTGTGTGCGTGTGCGTGTGTGTGCGTCAGAAGAGAAGCGCAGTGGTGGCGGCAGTGTTACGCTCCTCGGCTTATCGGCCACAAGAGCTTCATGCTTTGCTCGGCCCGGCGTGTTCGTGACCCCGAGAAATGTGTGCGTGCGCGTGTGCGTGCGTGTGCGCGGCGTGTGCGCGGGCAGCGGCAGCGCGGGGGAGGAAGTGGATTTTAATACCGCGCGGTGCGGCGCGCGGCGCGCGGCGCCTCGCGGTGCTGTCTGCTATCTGCTGAGCGCTGCTCGCGTGCTTCGACAGGAAGGTGTTTATTGATACAGGCGCCCTGCGGCGCCGCACCGCAGAGATGTGTTCGGCGCGACCACATGGGGGATGCTTCGTGTACTCCGTGGCCGGGAGCTGGAACGGCACGAGGCACAGCAGCGCGGCGGATTGGGTTGCCTCGCCACGCCCGGTGTTGGCTGCCCTGCGGGGGGCAGAGTATGCTGGCCGTCGTCGCCGTTGGCAGCCCTGTCCTGTCCTGTTCTGTTCCTGGCCGGAAGTTAAAGAGTCGTGAGGCATCCGAGGCTCGTCACGTCTGACCCCGCCGCCGGGCAGGCAGGCAGGCAGGCCAGCGGCAGAAGCCTCGTCGTGACACACTGACCGCACCGCGGACAGGCCAGGACGCCGCCGCCGCCGCCTCGGCAGGACACCGCAGGACACTGCAGGACACCGCAGGATACCGCAGGCTGCTGCCGCCAACCCAACGAAAGCAAACTCCACCCCCCCTCACCTTCTCTCAATACACTTTCGACCGATTATTTTCAGGCTCTGTGCTCTGTGCATACTTTGATGAGGCATTCACGTCTCGCGGCAGAGATGATTTGACTTCCACAGAGTGAGAATAACCAGAGTTCTCTAATATGTTTTTGGACCATATTTCAGGGTCATTGAGATGAGCATTCAGATTCAAGGGGGTGTACATCGGGGGGCCAGGCCGGGCCTCCGGTCCCCAGTGTGCCCGGAGGGTTCTGTCCCCCCGCGTGCCTCTGCCGGACGCCCTCCCGCAGGTCCTGCCGGGGGTCGGGTCGGGGGCGTTCGTGGTGGCCTTGTTCCACCGGCCGGCGGCGGGGTAACGGAACCGGAGGCCGGCAGTTGTAAACGTTGCGAATCCAATTCTTCAAGTTGTCTCCGCCCGCGCCGCGCCGCCCCGCAGCCGCCCTCGCTACTGTTGTCTGTAAGTGCCAGCGGCGGATGAGTAGGCGAAACCCCAATGCAAAGCAGGCCCTGCAGCTGGAGCTTCTGCCCGGGGCCGCGGGGGGCCGCGGGGGGCCGCCCCTCCGGCTGCTGCCGCTGCCTCACTTTCGTCAGTGGCCGCGATGCGCCGGGGGAGTGGGCTACACGGCCACACCCCCGCCGGCTCCTGGGGGGAGCCACGGCGCGGCTGCCTTGTCACCCGTCACAACGGCCGCGCCCCGCGCCCACGCCGCGGCCGCACCCGCCAACGATTTGCATTCCAGTCGTCGGAGACGCTGCTCGGTTTCACACACGCCAGGCGCCAAACAGTAAAGCGACGCGCGCTTTCACAGGGAGGAGAGGCACGGCAGGACACGGCAGGGCACGGCAGGGGCCGTCTCCTCGTCCTCGCACGCCCCCCGGCCTCCGCATCGGCTTAGCCGCTATCGGCGTCGCCCTGTTTCACTTTCCGCGCGCCCAGCACAGCGCCGAGAGGAAAGGGACCTGCAGGACCTGCGGGACAGACGCCAACTGACCTGCAGAGATCTGCGTCCCAGCAGTTTCTGTATCGCGTCTCATCTCGGTCTTGACTCTTTTCCCCCGCCGGCTCCGCCTGCTCTGTATCGGCGAGGTGTCCCTGTGGTGTTGGCAGCTCCGCTTTCGGCGGTCTGTGTGGCTCGCGGTGGAGGGGCGGCGGCCGCGGCCGGGTATTGAACCGGCGCCCCACCGGGTATGTGTGCTGCGACGTGACGAGACTGTGATTAGGCCGGGCGGGGTCCGCCCGGGGCGCGCGGCCGGGAGGCTACCGAGATTACTTAAGGGGGCGACGGCGGGCGCGCGGGGACAGTCGGTCATCGGCCCGCGCGCGCACGCACGCCCGCACGCCCGCACGCCCGCACGCCGGTCTACCTCGCGGGGGTCTTCGCCACCGCGGCGACGCCGTCGCGGCCCGTCGCGCCGCTTCGCTTGCCGCGACCGACAACAAGTGGCCGGCGGTGGAGCCGCGAAGAGGAGAGGCCGCCGACGGGATGTGATGCAACCGATCCAACAGAAGTGAACTGACCGCCGGAGCTTTGGAGCCGTTCGCCGCTGCAAACCGCGGCCGGGCCGGGCCTGGGCGGCAGTGTGGGCGGGGCGGCGGCCGGCGGCGCGGACCTTTGTGGCTTACCAGCATTGGATAACTCGGGCGGCACCGCACGGCACTGCCGGGCCGCAGGCACGCCGGCGGCGGCGGCGGCAACTACAGCGTTGGGCGCGAGCGCCGGCCCGGGCGCGGCACGCACGCACGCACGCACGCACGCGGCCCGCACGCGGCACGCGAGTGCTGTGCTCCCGCCTTTCCCCCCCGGAGTGCTCCTCCCACGCACGTTCCTCGGCGATTCCTCCTCTGCAGCATCTTCTATGCAGAAAGCGTAATCGCGGCATCTCGTCATGGTGGCCGAGCTGGCGGCGGAGGGGCGCGCGGGGGCGGCGCGGGGCGCGGGCGGCGGCGGCGGCGGCGGCGGCGGCGCCCTGCGCGGCCACGCAGTTGCTACCGCGCTGGCTTCGGAGCGCCACCCGGGAGCATGCCCCGGCCGACTCGTTCGCGAACCCCCGGCACCAGCGCCACCGGGACGCGCGCCACCCCGCCGACGACGACCCGCCCCCCTCGTACACGTGGAGTGAGCACCGACCGCGTCGCGCCTGGGGTGCCGTCGCCATCCCCGCCGCCCCCGGCTGGCCGGCGCCGCTGCCACCCGCCCCCTGGACTATGAGCCCGCCCCTACGCAGGCCGTCGCAGGACTACGACCCAGCCGGGGCCGCCGCGGGCCTCGGCCCCGCCCCCAGCGCCGCCCCCAGTGCCGGCCCCGCAGAGCCGCAGCCCGAGACGAGCGTGGACGCGGAGCACCCCGATCAGGACAGCAGCCTACCGCGCCAGGACGGGGAGCCCGACAGCATCCAGGATGGCGCCGCGCCGCCCGAGGCCTCGCCCCGCAAGCGGATGGGGGAGGGCCCCGGCCTGGCGGGCCTCCCGGCCAGGGCACCGGGACACATCGGCAGGACCCCCGGCAGGGAGAACTGGCGGCTGAGGGATGACCCCACCATCGGACACGTCTGGCCCAGCGACTGGGGAAGTGAGTGCACCCCGACCGACGCACTCGTGCTGTGCGTTGTACTTGCGATGTCATGTGTGTCTGTGCGGCTGCGTTTCGGTAATGTGCAGTGCGGGTGTGGTCAACAGCCACGGCCGCTGCCTGACCACGGCGCACTATTTCAATTCCAGCTCAGCCTCTGTTTGCGCCCTTTTCGGCGGCTCGGCGAGCGAGAATCTAACGGCTCCACCCACCGCTGGGGCCCGGCGGCCCCGGCGCGGCCCCGGCTCATGGCACGGCTCCCGCGCGCCGTACGCACTCTCAGCCTGTCGTGTGTCCCCCACGTGAGGGGGGAGGAGGGGGGGTCCCCGGGGGAAGACTCGGTCCAGAGGATCCAGGGCACGCGGGGAGCCCCGCGCCTGCGCTGCGGCCCTCGGCGGCCCCCAGCGGCGCCCAGACGGCGGCGGCGACGCGTCGGGTTGTCGTACCGCCGACAGGGGACGCGGGGCACCAACACTAATTAGTGTTGCCCGCTGCGCCTGCAGGCCTGACCTGGTTTGACCCACCCCGGAGCCTGCGGGGCCTGCGGAGCCTACACGACACGCGCGGCCGCGGCAGGCAGGAGCTCCGTCCCACCCGTCTTCCCCCGTGTCCCGCCCGCGTCACCCGGCAGCCAAACGTGAAATCGAAATAGTGTGACAAGGGAACGTTCCGCGATGTCTCTGCTAGATTTTTGATAACGTTTTTTTTTAGAGGGAGATGGGAGGGGCCTGAGGTATTCGGCTAATCAAAAAAGTGTAGAAAACAATTTTTTTGTGTATGATGTATTTGTTTCTTTTTGTGTTATTTTTGGCCCGAGATCTCACCTCAGAGCGCCCGCTGGGTAGGCACATGTCGACTGGTGCGTGCACGGGTGTCGCGCGGGCTGCCTATCCGGGCGCGTGCAGGCGCTATCGGGCCGCCCGGCGTGACGCTCAGGATGTTTGGCGACAGCAAAGGAACGTTATTGTTCGCGCGGCGCTCCCCCCACTACGCCCCCTCCCTGCGAACGCAAACCGCGTGAAGCCAAGTCCCCACGGGAAATGCCACACGAGTGGCTGTCTCATGCGTCCATTCAACGTGCCCATGGCGCATGCAGCCCATTGAGCGTCGAGAGAGACAGAGAGAGACGGAGAGAGAGACAGAGGGGGAGGAGGGCAGAGAGAAAAAGAGAGAGAGAGAGAGAGATAGGCAGACAGAGAGACATAAAGGATAGGGAAGTTGGGGCGGAATGTTCAAAACTCTGCTGTGCACATTCAGTTTCCCCGGAAAATGTGTCGGATTACTTCCCACCTCCCCTCTCGATGGGCGTCTGTCTGTACCCTGAAACGGTTCGGCTTTTCTGTGACAGGCGGCACGGCACTGGGCGGGGGAGGGGGAGCGGGGAGGGGGGGCGTATTGTGGCGGGCGACGGGATCACTTTCCCTGACGACGACGTCACTTATTCCCCGCCCCCTACTCCTCCTCCTCCTCTTCCTCCTCCTCCTCTTCCTCCTCCTCCTCCTCCTCCTCCTCCTCCTCCTCCTCCTCCTCCTCCTCCTCCTCCTCCTCCTCCTCCTCCTCCTCCTCCTCCTCCTCCTCCTCCTCCTCTTTCGCTCTCTTCGTTTCCTTTTCCGTGCGTATTGTTGTATTAGTTCCAGCATACCTCGGTCCGCCCTGTATGCACTGCCGCCACGTGCCCGCCACGTGCCCGCCACGCGCCCGCCACGCGCCCGCCACGCACCATAGACGCGCGCGATGCTTTGCGCAACGTGCACTTTATTTGCCCCTTGAAGCGTGCCCGCCTCCGCCCCGATGATGCCCGCACACGGATGCCGCACGCGCGGCCCTTGGTCTGGAGATGGCGGCGGGGTGCGGCGTGCGGCCGCCGTGCGCCGCGGACACGAGCAGGCCGGGCAGGCCGAGCAGCAGAACGATAAACCGAACAAGCAGTGTTGGACCCCGGCAAAATGTGCGCCCTGTCCAAAACAACAAGTTGTATAGGCCACCTCTGACCTCCCGGGACAGTCTTCAGTGTAAACTGTACACCAAAAAAAAGACAACAACAACAACACTGAAACGGTGCCTCGCTGCCTCCGCGTAGACCTGCACTCGCCACTCTAATTTACCATGACCTGCCGGCGGCTGGGAGGGCTTCAGCAGCCCCCCACCCACCTCACTCGCTCACGTGCTGCCGACCGCCGCGCCAGCGCAGCCAGCGCCACGCCGCGTAAATCCGAGTCGATTACCGACGTTGCAGGAGGGAGGAGGGGGGGGGGGGGAAGAGAGGCCCCGGGCAGCTCCCTGAATATATGTAAGACTTACAGCAGCAGCACCGCCACGGGCTCAGCGGTTTTGTTTTCTGTTGTAGCTGTTTAGTTGTGGCCTCTGTTTTCTTTGTCTGTGGTTGTTGCCTTTCTGGTCATTGTTACAGTGATTTACGTTTGCAGTTTTTGTGAGGCTTTCTGCTTCTCCCTCTTTCATGTCTTCTTCTCCCTCTTCATCATCTCCTTCCCTCTATTTTTGCTCATGTGCCTCATTCTCCTCGCACCTTTCTCCTCCTTCCTCATTGACATTTGCCATCCTCCCCTCCTCTCTCTTCCCGCCTTCCTTCCTCAAGTTCGCACCCCATTTGCAGTTTGTCTGGTCGGTTCGCGCCGTGCGGCAGCGATGCCACCACCCACCCACGGCGGCGCGCACGGACACAGATATACGCAGGCAGGACCGAGCCGTGCCGCGTGCCGTGTCGTGTCGTTCCGTGTCGCGTGCCGTGTCGTGCCGAGGCGGCCAGAAAACGTCAAAGCGAAGCTGAGCGCAGAGCGGGGAACACGTGTAATTACCTCGTAGCCCGGGGAGAAAGTGTGGTGCAGTGTCCACACCGCGCCGCTCGGCACCGCCGCTGCGGTCATGAAGTCGCATGAAGTCACCCAGCGCGAAGCGCGAAGCCCGGCGCAGCCTCGGCAGGGGGCCCGCAGGCCGCAGGGCCACAGGGCCGCAGGCGGCGGCGCCCGGGGACGCAGAGTAGAGCTAGCCGAAAACGGCCTGCCCCCGCAATTTTTGATGGGCACGAGAAATTTAAATAAGAGTATTTCGGATGTGCTGCACGCACTGCGCTCGTCGCTGTGGCAGCTGCTGGGGAACAAGAGAATGATCTTGTTGCAAATACGATATCTGGGGTTTGAACATTTTTACCTGAGTGTGTTCAAAAAAAATAGCGGAAATACTTAAGCTGATTTTCCTGAAAATAAAAAAGCCCGCGCTTTTGTTGTTGAGAGCGTGCGTCTCCTATGTCCCCCGCAAGCGGCAACAGACTTTCTGAAAACTGTTACCTTCTTCCCCCTCCTCCTTCTCCTCCTACTCCCCCTCCTCCTCCTCCTCCCCCCCCCCCCCCTCCTCCTCCCCCTCCTCCTCCTCCCCCTCCCCCTCCTCCTTCTCCTCCTCCTCCCCCTCCTCCTCCTCCTCCCCCTCCTCCTCCTCCTCCTCCTCCCCCTCCCCCTCCTCCTCCTCCTCCTCCTCCTCCTCCCCCCTCCTCCTCCTCCTCCCCCCCCCTCCTCCTCCCCCCCTCCTCCTCCTCCCCCTCCCCCTCCTCCTCCTCCTCCCCCTCCCCCTCCTCCTCCTCCTCCTCCTCCTCCTCCTCCTCCTCCTCCTCCTCCTCCTCCTCCTCCTCCTCCTCCTCCCCCTCCTCCTCCTCCCCCTCCTCCTCCTCCCCCTCCTCCTCCTCCCCCTCCTCCTCCTCCCCCTCCTCCTCCTCCCCCCCTCCCTCCTCCCCCTCCCCCTCCTCCTCCTCCTCCTCCTCCTCCTCCTCCTCCTCCTCCTCCGTGCCGAGACGCCACCGTCCTGGAGCGTGACGCCGCGCGCCGGACGGGGCCGGCCACACATCCGGCGTCCGTGCGAACGCGCTGCCTACCCTGCGGGCGCTGAGCGGAGCCACAGCCGCGGCCAGTGGCGGCCGGGCAGCGGAGCAGGCAGGCAGCGGAGCGCACGGACAACAGACGGAAAGTGTCTCCCGTAATCTGTCAGGAGTTCCTATCGTTCCTTCTCAGGGCAGCCAATATGCCCCGGAAAGTATTTTAGCACGTGGGAAGTTAATACTGGATATTATTCCATGGAATTTTGGTCGGATTTTAATGGGGCTTGAGTGGGCATCCCACTGTAGAGTAGAACGCAGTGGTTTATTTTTTTTTAAAAGTAATGATTTAAAAAAAAATCATTTGGACTGTGCACAAAAACACTCCCATTGAACGGTTGTTGGAAACTCCACAATTTTACCAACTTCCGAATGGGACCCGGTGGTGTGGCCGCGTGTACACTTCGCCGCCGCTAGCGTCACTCCCTAAGTGTCCCCGTCACCGCGGCCGTCGACCGCGTCGCACGGCGGCCGGTGGACGGACACTTAGAGCACATCTCATCGACGGAGAAAGTGATTGGCGCGTCGCGGTTAGAGCAGAGCAGAGCAGAGCTGAGCTGCTGCGTCTGCTTGCCGTCGGGGGGCGTCGCCCGGGTGGTGTCCGAGAGGTGGTGTCCCGGGCGTCCCCCGGGGCGGGCGGCCAGGGCGGCGGCGGCACGGACCGAGCGGAGCAGGCAGGCGCCCCCCCCTCCTCCCCCCCGACCCTGCCACCGCCACTGCAGCCAACTGCACGGGCGAATAAAACTACCGGCCATTAACACGCTCGAGAAAGGCACATTATCAGAGCGGAAGCAGAGTGGTCCGGGCGCGGAGCAAACCCGAACTAGTAAACCGCGGGCGTCCCGACCCGATCCCAAAGACCTGGCCGCCATAAAACGCGTATTAAAGTATGCAAAAGGCCCGGGAGAAGTTTTTTTTTTGGATCAAACTGGGAAGATCGGGGTGATGATAATAACTGAAGATTGGTGGCGTGTTCTACGATCGAGCGATTGGGAAGTGAGTAGTGTGTGTGTAAAGAAAACTTGTGTGAATAATCGGGCTGCTGCCTATTCTGAGTGAGGGAACCCCAAGCCCTATCGGCATCGGGCATCGACCCCTGCTCCCTCGGGTGCCTACCCCCGCCCCGCTAGCCCCCGGCTGATCCATTTAAATTGATTCATTATGTCAAGGATCGCCCTCCCAGGCCTCTCCTACTGACCGCTGCCCCCCATTTCGGCAGATAAACACCGCCCATCTCGCGCGGCCAAACTTTTCGGACTGCCTGTAAAACATGTGCTTAGCGCCAAGCGTGGCGCCGCGTCGCTTCTCATGATTTTTGTTCCCCCCCCCCTCCAACTCACTTTCCTTCTCAATAAAATTAAAAGTACACTGGGAATAGAGAGACGGAATATTGTGAAACGATACAAAGTAGTGCCCTTGTAGGGTGAGGATTCTATATATACTTGGCCCTTCCGCAGCTCTGGTGGTGCCGTGCGTTGAGGTCTCCCGCGGGTGCCCGCACGGGGAAATGTCCTCACGAATATTCATAGCTCCTCCACACTTGAATTATTTGAACAAACAGAATTTGTTATTTGCTGTATGTGCTCAAAACTCACCATAACGTTGGTTGACGTAACTGAATTTCGGCTGATCCAACGGAAGATCAGGTGGTTCGGACTCGGTTCACGACAAGCAACCAACCGCGAGGAGCACACACACACACACACACGCACACACACACGCACACACACGCACACACACACGTGCGTGGTCCTCGCGGTGGTCACGTTGTCGGAAAGCGAGATGCCGGCGCTCTGCGGGGCGCGCTGCGGACTTTGATCACCTCGGGCACGCCCCCGGCACGCCCCCGACACGCCCCCGGCACGCCCCCGGCACGCCCCCGGCACGCCCCCGGCAGCCCCCCGCGGACACGCGCGGGAATGCGATGCCGCGCCGCACTCCGGACGCGCGCGTGCAGCCGTGGCCGGCAGCCATGGCGGCGCCGCTCGCAGGCCCGGCGGGCCGACGCTCTCCATATTTTGCCGAACGGGTCGGGTAAAACAGGCGATACGATGCGATGTGCGATGCGATGCACGATAAACTCGAGCAGCAGGCCACTCTGAGGAATGGGAGTGCGTGGAGGAGGGCCTATCGCGACGCACCTAAAGGACGAGAGCACATCCCGGCAGTTTCCCCCTCTACCTCTCTACGTCTCTCTCTCTCTCTCTCTCTCTCTCTCTCTCTCTCTCTCTCTCTCTAACTTCCCCCTGCCCCCCCCCCCTTTCCCACTCCTTCTAGCTCAGGATGACCTAATAAACCTAAATACAAATTCTCTCTCTTTCTGTATGTCTTTCTACTCTCTCTCTCTCTCTGTCTCTCTCTTTGTCCCGCATGATCGGGTTGCTCGGGGAATGCGACTAAATGGCCGTGTGTTTTCTCGTTTGCACATACGATCTATACACCGAGCGCCTGCCAGTGGCGGGGTAGGCCAGCCCGCACAACACACGTGCTCGCCCGCGTCGGGGCTGCCTACCCGCCAGGCGCCGTCAGCCGCCGCCGCCAGCTCCGGTCCGAACACGTTCTGAAGTCGTTAGCACTGCACACCCTTTACTAACCGCCTGCCCATGAGGGCGACACCGCTGCACTGCTTCCCGCCTAGCCTTGGCCCGGTGGGCAGCCGGATAGGACGCAGCTAGTTTGGTGCTTTTCGTCTAGTTCCCCGGCGAGGCTGCTCCGGTTCGGGCGGCCAGTCCGGCATCATCACTCTTCCCCGGGCGACACGGACACGTCGGGCGGCGCGGCTCCGGTCCAGTTTAGGTCTGCCGCCCGCGCCGCGGACGCCGGGCGAGGACAGCACTCTCTGTTCCTGGTGACGCCACACCGAGGACCGCTGCC
The DNA here is from genome assembly GCA_026979955.1 of Megalurothrips usitatus. NCBI lineage: Eukaryota > Metazoa > Arthropoda > Insecta > Thysanoptera > Thripidae > Megalurothrips > Megalurothrips usitatus. Next base: position 8,053,293 of record CM049594.1, on the reverse strand, counting down.
GCTGGGGGCGCCTGGCCGCCCGCCGCGCCCCGCCCCCCTGACGCTCCCCGAATAATGGGGAGCAACAGTATAAAACTAAGTCGGACCGGGTGGGATGAGGCGAGCGGCCGTCCGCTGGCGAAAGTCAAAGCGCTTCAGCATGCGTGTGTGTGTGTCGTTAGGGAACAACACAGCCAATCAGGACAGAGATAGAAAGCAAAAGTTTTGTGACCGGCAGCCGCGCCGCGGGGACACGCTGCGTTGTGCAACGGGTCCCCTTGGCCCCGTCGCCCCCTGTCGCTGACCGCCGCGTGACGTTTGAATACGCTTTTGGGGTGTCTGATGAAGCCATTCCGCGCCGAAGGGTTCGGACAGAGAGAGAAGCGATCGCGTAAGGAGAGAAAAGGAAAATACACACGGGATCTCTGAGGCAAATTTTTAGCTGTGGTGCTGAAAAATCTAGCAATCTAGAATGTTCGACTTATTTGCTAAAGACATTTCCTGATCATCTGATTAGCGAGACAGCTAGAATTTATTCTTTATGGTGACAATTTTTTTTGCTAGAGGTGCAAATTATTTTACTGCGCGTATGATCTGTTGGCAAAATGGTTTTGTGTATCTTCTGGAATGCTTGTTAAATGGCAAGCAAATGCGACCCGCCGCGTTTTGCCCGTCGTCGTGTCCTTCGCCGCGCGGAGTGCGGGTCGAGGTATTCGCGCGCGCCCCGCGGCTCCTCGTTACCCGCCTCGTCAGGGCAGTAACGCGGCGCCCAGCTGAGTATTTAGCGGCCTCCGGGCCTCCGGGCCTCCGGGCCTCCGGGGGCGTGCGGCCCGGCCGGCCGTGGCTGCCGCGCGAGGGCGATGATTGTATTCCAGAGCTCACTCAGCCCGGCCCCGGTCCGGGGCCCTTTCCTTGCCCGGCACTGGTGCTGCCGCCGCTGCATTGTCCGCGGCCACCGACCGCCGCCGCCGCCGCCGTCCCCCAGCAGAGAAAGAAGTTAAAGAAGTGCGCACTTGTCCGAGCCGGGGAGCAAGGGCAGGGCCGGGCCTACTCAGCCAGCCCGAACGTGTAAGTTACCGAGTCGGGGTCCCGCCTGCCGCTGCTGCTGCTGCCGCCTCCGCCTCCTCCTCCGCCGCCGCCGCAGCAGCTGGAGTGCGACTAATAAACCTCGACAAACCCTCCCCGTCTCGGCCCGCTCCGGTCAGCTCCGGCCCGGCGGCGCAGCAGAGCGCAGCCCAGCGCGTCAGACTCTTGACAGCAATTACCGCGCCACAATACACTCGTCTTGTCTCGTGCCTCCCCCCCCCCCCCCCCCGCCGCGCCTGCCAGTCACGGATCCGTCGGAGAAGACACTATCGGGCCCCACTGTTCGAACCGTTGTTTTTTATTTGCTAATCAAATTATGCTTAATGAAAAAAAATCTTACTGAGTGTGAAATTGAAACAATAAGCTGCAGTTCGGAGAAATCCGTAAGGTCCGTCAGAGAGCGTACGAAGCAGGGGCCTAACCTAACCACACAGACGCTGTGATGCCGTTCGTGATTCCGACGATGAGGTTGTCGTCCTCGGGTGAAAACTCGTCCGGCGTTAGCCACGGCGACACGTGTGTTGCGTAGGACAGGATCGGGGGGGGGGGGGGGGGGGGGGGGAGGTGAGAGGGGCAAGGAGGTGAGAGGGAAGTGAGAGAGAGAGAGAGAGATGGAGCGAGCGAGATAGAGCGGGGGAGAGTCGGGCACGGTGAGCGGCGGCAAAGAGGCTCAATGATGGTGCCTCGTCCAATGGGCGCCGAGCCGAGAGCTCCGGCAGCCCCCGGGGCCCCCGGGCCTCTGGGGCCGGAGCCAGGACGGCGCGACGCCCCGTCCCCTTCGTACCCCTGCTTCCCGCACCCCCGCCGCGGACCCAGAGAGAGAGAGAGAGAGAGAGAGAGAGAGAGAGAGAGAGAGAGAGAGAGAGAGAGAGAGAGAGAGGGGAGACGCCGGCTCGGCCTGCCGCCCGGACACCGGGCCCGGCCAGTCCGCGTCGGTCCAGCATCCTGCGCCCAGCTGAGCCGCGGCCGCGCCCAGCCTGTACCGCCGCCGCAGTCCGCCGTCGGAATAACGCCGGTCCCGGTGATTGTCGGCCCGCGGTGTGCCGCCAAGTCAAGCCGCGGCTGCGAGCGCGTGTGTGTGCGTGTGAGTGCGTGTCAGTGCGTGTGCTCCCCGCCGTCAGGAGGCGGCGTGTTGTGGAGTGCGCGTGTTTCGCGGGGGCTGCGTTGGGGTGTTGAGGGAGGACGTGGAACTGTCGGCCGGCGGCAGCGGCAGCCGGAGGTGACGGCGGCCATCGGCTCCACGCGGCGCCCCGAGGGTCCCGAGGCCGCCCCGAGCGGTCCCCGACCACCCCGCTCCCCGCCACCACGTCCACGCCATGCTCGTCCTGGCTCCTCATGTCGCCGCCGTCAAAACCGCCGGCCCCGCCGACAGTGGCCGCGTCCGGGGCGGCGGCGCGCAGCTGTAGGGACCCCCGCGGGGGCTCGTACCCGCTGCCGGCCGTGTCCGGGGCCGCGAGCGGCCTGGTGCCCCGCGTGCAGGGCCGGCCCACCTCGGCCCTGACCCGCGACAGCCTGGAGGGCTCCTCGTACGTGCCCGCGCCCACCCGCCACGGCCACGGCCGGGCCCGGGCCGCCGGCACCACCCGCGCCGCCCCCGCGCCGCCCACCGCCGTGGCTGGCAACGTCAAGAACAGCAACGGTAAGAGCCCTCCCGGCCGACCCTCGTGCCGCACCCCGCCGCCGCGGCCCCCGCCCCCGGCCCTGGGCGAGCGCGCCCAACTGTGGCGGCGCCGCTCAGACCCTCACCTCGGCGTCGTCGTCCTCGAGGACTACCAGGAAGGTGAGGCCCAGGCCGAGTCCCGGGGCGCCCGGGGCCACCCGGGGCCCAGCGCGCCTCCGCGGAGGAGGGGGTGGACGGGCACTGCTTTTGTTTTGCTGGGAGAAAGGGAACGCCTCCGCCGAGGCCTTGGCTGCCTGTAAAATGATGCAGCAGTCTCGTTGACCTGCCTGGGGCTCCGAGCAGCCGGCCGCCCGCTCACCAGGTGGCTCCCCTCACAATCACGGCCAGGTTTTACTGCCCGGGCCGCCGTCGAGCTCGGCCCTCGTTGACGCCCGTCGCTCTCCACATGCGGCCAGGCCTGCCACCTGTCACCGGCACACCTGCCAGACAAGTGTCACACTCTCGCCGCGACAGAGACCGTCACCACCCCGCGCGGGGGCGCTGCGGCGGGAGGCGCGGCATCACCAGCAGCGGTATTGATTGCCCGGCCGGCGCTAGGAGTCCAGTCTAAGGGTTAATGGAGCGCCTTGCCGCCAAGACCGGGAGCTTATCTCGTCAGCAGATACTCTAACGATCGGCGATTAGTCGGCTTCACATTGTGGACCTGCTGGTGCCCGTCCTGCTCCAGAACCCCCGCGGCCGCGGCCGGCTCATTAATTTATTTCCGTCCTCGTTCGGTGTCGCGGGCGGAGGAAAATCCTTTCCCCGCCGCCGCCGCTGGCGAGCTCTCGGGCGTGCCAGGCGACCAGTCACGGTGGCACTTCTAGTTCTAGGGAATGTGGGCGGGTTGGAGTTCGGGCGCCGCCGGCCGCTCGCTCTGCGGCCCTCCAGTCTGGCCGGCTGCCCAACCCCTCCGACCTCCGAGTCCTGGCTGCAGTCGGGACGTGGCGGGGCGTGGCGGGGCGTGGCGGGGCGTGGCGGGGCGTGGCGATGTGAGAAGCGTGATGAGAGCACCGACCGCCGAACTGAGGAGACGGGCCGCTGCAACCTGTGCGCGCCGCGCGCCGCGCCGGCCGGCGAGCCCGTCCCGTCTCGTCCGACCCAAACAGCAGCGCCAGCTGTTATAGGGTCGTTTCGGATTGATTGCCCACCGCGAGGCCCAGAGGGCCCAGCAGCAGCCAGCGGCCCAGCGGCCGGACGGCCGGCCGGCGCCGAGACCTTGGACTTTCTCTGACGAGCGCTGCCCCGCTATGCTGCTGTGCTGATATCCCCGGCGATTTGCAGCCGCATACCACCCTACGAGATACACTTAACCGTGCAAAGGGATCGTCCTTTTTCGAACATTGATGTAAATCTATCTGAAGGAGAGAGAGAGAGAGAGAGAGAGAGAGAGAGAGAGAGAGAGAGAGGCGCGAGAGGCACGTGCCCGCCGGAACCCAACTCGACGTGCTCATCCCTGTCATTCCCGAGAGAAAAAAAATGTTTTTTTCGAAACGCAGTGACGGCTTCATATTTCTGCCATTTAGGTGTTTGCCCGCTCGTTTGCCACGGACTTTGCATAATTAAGCGGATCCCGGCAAATAGGGAGCGGCCAGGGTTTTTTTTTTTCTGATACCTCGCCTTGGCTTGCTCTTCGCAGAAACGGGTTAGGTTATGGGGAGAGAGAGAGAGAGAGAGAGAGAGAGAGAGAGAGAGAGGAGCTGAACAAAAATGAGAAGTTGTTGACTCGTTTCCAGTCAAATCCGAAACGCCGTTATTTGTCTCTTTATGGGACGGCCGTCTCGTTGGCAGAATCGTGTTAGCATCACGCCGTCTTGTTTACTTTTCAAAAAACGATATCGGTTTGTAACAGTTTTGTCCGAAGGTTCATAACGCAGTTGCTTGAATCCCGGAAACTCGGTGAGCTCAGGGCTAGATTTCTTTAGTCGATTGATCGACGAAAACATTTGGGGAGGGTTTCCACGGGTCTGAAACGGCTCACGGCATTTTATTCCTGGGGGCGTACTTTTTTTTTTGAGCCTGTTTGACTGTGAATAGGGCAGTTGCTGCAGGCGAGGGCAGACCAGCTCCTCGCGGCATACACGTTTTGAAGCGGTTTGAAAGTCGGCGCGCGCTTTGTGCACTAAGTACCAGCTGGTGCCGGTGCGGCAGGCTGTCGTCCTCCCCTTCGCACGTGCCGTGCGTTTCACTGCGCCGCGGCAGGGGACGACCCACAGCACCTGACACGTGACCTATCTGAAGGTGCAGGCGCCGCTCCTCCAGGCTGCGCCGGGCTCGAAGGCAGCACCGTGAACTGCACCCGCGTCTCGCCGAAGGCGTGTGTGTGTGTGTGTGCATTATTGAAATCTGTTAAAATACATTGAAATATATTCAATAACGTCGTCCCTAAAGGGACTTGCTGAGCACGGTCCGCCCTCCATGGCCTTGCGGTGGCCTTGCGGTGGCCTTGCGGTGGCCTTGCGGCGACGGGGCCGACAACGGGCTGACGGAGGGGCCGACGAGGGAGTGCGCGTCGGCGCGTGTCGGCTCGTAATGACTGATGTTAACTAATAAGACTTCACCTACTTGCTGCCGGCGGCGGGCGGCGGGCCGCGGCGCATCGGCGGGGATGGACCCGGAAGCCGGGCGGTGTGCGATAACCTTCCCTCTGACAGAGAAAGCAGGAGCCGGCTGCTGGCGGGGCTGCTGGCGGGGCTGCTGGCGGGGCTGCTGGCGGGGCTGCTGGCGGGGCTGCTGGCGGGGCTGCTGGCGGGGCTGCTGGCGGGGCTGCTGGCGGGGCTGCTGGCGGGGCTGCTGGCGGGGCTGCTGGCGGGGCAGGTCAGTACTGCACGCTGCACCCCCTCCGGCCTCCGGCTCGGCCCCCCCAAACCCGCGGAGCGGCGGCGGCAGAAGCGGCAGCGGGAGTAGCGGTGGCAGGTGGGGGGTTATCCAGCCGAATACATTTCACGGACGCGTGGATTTAGAAACTGCGGCTGCAGCGGAGCCCTGGGTGGTGTTGGCTGCCCCCCCCCCTCCCTGACGCGTGCGGCTGGCCGCGCGGCTCCGCACCGGAGGGGGCCGCCGCCGCGCACGCGGCGCCGGCTGCCCGTGCCGTACCCGCCAGTCTCCGCGCCGCGCGCAGCCGAGCGCCGTCCGAAACAGTGACTTGATGCGGGACTCTCGCGGGGGCCATGGCGTACCCCGCGGGGGCTCCCACGGCCACCGCGGGCCGCCGGGCCGACCACCACCGCCCGCCGCGTCCGCCGCCTCGGACGACGGCCACTTCGACGAGAGGCTGGGTAGGTATGCCGGGCGGCTGACACAAGTCCGCGGTGTCGCCGAGGCGCGGACCACCGCGCCGAAGATCACCCCTGTGGAGGGTCGCCGTGTGCAGCGCGGGTGATTAGCAAGTGTGTGCGGCCGCGGGTGAGGACCGCCACGGGGGCGGGGGCGGCACCCTCCAACGCCCGGCGGGGACGGCCCGGCCCGAAGACGACGTCCCCGCCAGGAGTCCTGGCCCAGGACGGCCTCCGACAGCGACCAGACCATCGGGTGGACCGCCGCCGTCGCCGTGCCGTCGGGTGGCGCGACACGCCGGCGTGCCCGCGGCGGCGGCGGCGCTGGCAGGGGCTCGGTGCGGGACCTTTATCTCGCGGTGTGCGTGTGCGTCTGCGTTCGCCTCGCGTGCGCCTCGCGTGCGCCGCGTCGCCGTGGTCACCGTGGCCGCCAACAAGACGTGCACTGACGTCAGCCGCGTCACGGACGCTGTGGATGTGGATAGGGGTTCGGTAACGTTCGCATGCCACGGCATGGCACGGCCCGCACGGCACGCGGACACTGCGGCGGCGTGATACCCCTCCTGTGGCCCGCCGGCGGAGGCGTGTCAGCGGAATGTGCCCCCAAGTGGGAGGAGTTGAGGTGCGGGGCGGGGGCGGGCCCGAAAGGCTATGATAGTGACGACGCACCGGCGGCGACCCTGGCATTATCATTGTCTTCACGAGCATGGCCTCTTCTATCCTCAATTTGTGTTTGCAGGTGTAGCAAAAGGGCAACGTCACTTTATTCAGCGCAATGTTTGCTTGTGCGTCGCGTGTTCGTTTGTGGGGAGTACACTTTCAAAACAGTAACATGTTGTTATGGGCGCTGCCCATAAGTCACTTCAAACGAGCTCGATTACATGAAAACCGTCGGTTTACTTCACGATATATATGCTTCTATCGTGACCCGCGTGTGGTTAGAGGTGCGGGAGGGTGGAAGCGAGATCCCGCATTCCGTGCGGCCTCCCCTCGCCTTGGCGTGATGTCGTGTTAACATCCCACGGGGGGTTGCCTCCAAACAAGACTCTGGTCCACGTAAGAGGGAGCGCCTGGCGACAAAGTATACCGGTCGGGGGGGGGGGGGGCACCTCTTTGGGGGCGATGAGCGCGTCCACATATGGCTTACAGTGACGCGCGTTCGGCACGCGTGCGTGACGAGTGTGTGGGCGTGCGTGTGCGCGTGCAGGGATTGTATGTGTGTGTGTGTGTGTGTGTCTTTGCGTGCGGGGTTTTTTGTGACGCGCGGAGTGGTGAGTGAGTGGCCCCGCGGCAACATGTGAGGACTCTGTCAGTAACACGCTGCACTCGTGCGGGCCGCTGCTGCTGGAGAAATCGCGATAGTCTGGTGGGACGCGAGCGGCCCCGTCCGTCTAGATGCAACAAGATTCACGCTGTCGCATTCCGGTTCACAACTGCGGCCGCGACACGGTCAATGTGTCGTCCGAACCCCGCCCAGCTCGGCCCCCAGTGGGTGACAAACGCGTGAGAACTAGCCATATTTTGGCATGTATACCTCTTATTTTTTTTTAAAGTCTCTCCGTCATTTTCAATGGCCAAAACGGACAGAGCGAGAGAGAGAGAGAGAGAGAGAGAGATAGAGCGAGAGAAAAAAATCAATCGAGCGTTATTGATGAAGCGGTGAAAAGCGGCTGCGAGGGGGCCGTGGCCACCGCCGTGCCGGAGCAGGGCACTGCCCATTTGTCACCTCGAGGAGGACGGGATTATTAGAGAAGAGTGCTTCGGCGTGGCGTGTCGTGTTCCGTCCCATTAAGCTAGCCGCCGTTTGGGGGCCGCGGGTCAGCGATGTGCCGGTCGGGACCCCTGGGCCCCGGGACCCCGGGAGCACGAGTGGAGTAACGTAACGGGACCCGGCCTCTGCCCCGCCACGCCGTGCCCGGAAGCGTCTTCACTAGGCGCCACGCCTTGTCTCGCCGGGGACTGCCTTGCCGGTGGCGTATTGGACCTACCCGATCAAAGCATAGTCCCCCCCCCCTCCTCACTCTCCCCTCTGCACCGCGCGCTCCGCGTTCCAAATCACTATGTCCGATATGCAGCAGAAGGCAGAGGCCCAGAACTAGATGCGGGGAAAGTTCCGTTTTGGTTTGCCGTCCGTCCTAAACTGGCCGCCTGCCTCCTCAGCAGCGCACAGCGGCGCACAGCCCGCTCGCCGGCCGTCTGTTCATTTGCGCTGCAGACGTTGCGGCGCCATTAAAGGCTTATTCCCGCCCGCCCGCCGGCGTACGTCGTGTGTCGCTGGGAATGCAGAGCGGGCTGCGGACGTCGCCGCGTCAGCGAGCAGCGAGCCGCATGCCGGCTCAGCTCAGCAGAAGTCACCGCGCTCCTCGATCTTGTGATCACCGTGGCCGCAAAGCATCGTGAGCTGTTTGCAACTGCTTAAAAACACCACTGCGAGAAATGTTTTCAGCAGTCTAGTTGACAGCGCAGGGGCCGCGTCGGGCTCCGAGGTTTCGGACTGGTGCCTTGTCTTCGCACTCGAGCGGGTCGGGGGTGTCGCGCGTCGCCGGCAGCCGGCCGCTCTCCCGCATCGCAATCATCCGGCGGCTGCTGCTGCTGCTGCAGCCGCGGGAGCCGGGTCCGGAAGGCGGCGCGCTGTCATGAGAACTGCGGCGACAGAATAGACGCGAACGGGTGCTGCGTTCGAACCGGGTGTGCCGGCGGCCGACGGTGGTCACCGGCTCACCCCGTCCGGCTCCCACGCCCGGCGGCGGCGCGGCGCCGAGGGACAATGGGCCGCGGGCCGGCGGCGCCGAGACGTCATGCAAACGCCGGATATTGGAATCGTGGGAGGACGACGTTACGCCGCCGATAAGCGTTGCGACACGGGTGGCCGGCCCGCCGTGGGCGCCTGCCGGGCAGGCAGCCCGGCCCCTGCCGCACGCACCCGTGCCGTGCGGGCTGGCCTACCCGGGCACTTGCAGGCGCTCGGCGCTGCCGACGGTTTGCGGAGGTTCGCTGAGGCGTGCTGGCGAGGCTTGTTGGTACACGCCGATGGCGCCGCTGCTCTCTGGCTGCTGATCAGCCTTCTGAGGCTGCTGATCCAGAGCTTCTGAGGGGCTGTTTGATCAGGCTCTCGTGGCTGCGAGCCGCTAGACACACCTGCTCTGCTTCCGGGTCCAGGATGACGCGACGACGCGAGAATCGTTTTGTTACCTTATCACTTTCACCTGCTCACTAATGAGATGAGCGCGCCGTGGCGTCTCGGCAGCGGGGTGGGGCAGCGGGGGGCGGGGCAGCGGGCCACGGTGCGGTGTTGGCTGGCCGGCAGCGGCGGCAACGCACCGCCGCCGCCGCCCCCCTCCCCCTCTCCAGTCCCTTCCTCCTCCTCCTCCCCCGCGTGGTAACGCTCCGCAACGCCCAAGCTATCTGCATCGACTCTGTTACGTGGCGGGGCCGCGGGGCCGCGGGGGCCGCGCATCCTCACCGCCACGCCGCACGAGAGTCGCGGAATGGGCTTTAGCCCGGTGACGTCACAAGGCTTTCGCACGCCTTCAATTCCAAAAATTCCGAGATCCGCTAATGAAGTGAGGCAATATGGCGGAGCGGTGATGAGCTGGCCGCTCTCTTGCGCAACGGCCGCCGTGCACGTGTGAGGCACAGGCAGAGGGTTGTGGCGGGCGCTGACGGGCCGTGGACGAGGAAAAGGGACCTGTTACACGTCCGATCCGGAGAAAGCACGGTCTCCTTTTGGTTATATGGGCCCCGAAAAGGGGCTCTGTTTGTGTCCGGCGGCTCCCGGCCCCGCTGGTCCCGCTGCCCGAGCCGGGAAGGCGCGCGCGCCGCCGCCAGAAATGAAATGATTCACTTTCGTTCCAACGGCATTACTTTCACTCTTGATAGGTTTCCTCGTGACTTTTTGGTGGCGCTACCCTGGCGGGGTTTGATGGCGGCAGCAAGGCGTTGGCGTAGGCGGCTGCTGCGGCGGCTGCGAGCGTAAGCAAACCAGGGCAAACCTTAGGGTCGTGACTGTCGCCGTCAGGCCGTCCCGCCCCACCAGCAGCCCGTGTCTGCGCCCCTTCCTGACCGGCGGCGCGGCTCCCGCGGTTTCCCATGCCGACCCGACCCCTCCCTTCCTGGTGGGGCTGCAGGCTGATCCCGAACACTGCCTTCGAAGCTGTCTCACTCGCAGTCGTGGTGTGCTCCATAAGCGAGAGAGAGAGAGAGCTCCGAATTGAAATTACTCGGAATCGCTTCTGCCGGGCTCGGGCCCACCACCTTGGTCCATCGGGAAACCGAAGCTGCCAGCGATGGGACGGGGCGCGGCGCGGGCGACCGAAGTTACCCAACGTGAGTGAGACGTTCCGCGCGGCTCTGGGCCCCGCCAATCCGAGGGGGACCCTTGATGACCGGGATGCCGTCGACTCCGACGGTCCCGGTGCGACGGCGCAGGGGACGGCGGCGGCCCTCTCCTCTCCTACGGTCCGAGCCGCCGTTTTACGAGCGCGCCCGACGCATCGGCACCGGCCAGGTTTTGCCCGGCGTAAACACCTCATGTGGTCGCTGCTGACGCTGCCGCCGCGGCCGCGTCGGCGCCGCCACTTTCCCCACGCCCGGACATCATAATCGCCGGTTCGGTTCGGCGGTGTGAACACCGGCGCGGATGGCGGAGGCCCGGGATCAATCGGCTGAGCTCGGCCCGTACGGACTTGCTGTACGCTCCGCTCCGCACGGCTCCGCACGGCCAGCCGTCCTCCCCTGTTCAGTTACAGCGGGGCGGGGGGGCGGGCACTGGTGCAGTAGGGCACTGGTAAGTGGGCACTGGCACTGCGGACGTGTTACAATGCGGACCCGTCAGGCGAGTGAGAAGCGGTGGCGGCCGGCAGCAGGCCATACAGGGCGGGGGGCTGGTGGCCACCGGTGACAGCGGCGGCGCGGCGACAACCACGGCGTCGTCGGCTGCCCTCCGCGAGCCGCTCAGTCTTGTGCGGTGCGGGGCCGGAGGCGTGCGACATCGCCAAGCCCACGCCGACGTGCGCCTCGCACCTGGTCACGCGCCGCGCTCTCGCGTGCTCCCCGCCGGCCTCGCCATGGTCGGGCTGTGAGGCCGCCGTCGTACCGCATGGGGTCCTCGGCTTCCACCCCGGCCGCCGACCGCCACGGCGGCCACCCCGGGCTCGGCCACGTCGGGCATGGCGGCCACGGCCAGTGCACGCCGGCGTGCTCCGGCCTGGGCCCCGGCCCGGTCCCGGTGGACGGCCTGGGCACGCCCCCCTCCGGGCTGTCCTCGACGAGCTCCACCCGGATGCTGGTGCTGGACCACCGCGGCGTCGGCGGGGGCGTGGCGCCCCCGTCACGCCGCTCCCGCAGGAGCCTCACGTTCGCCCCCCGGCCCGACGAGGTCCACGACGAAGTCCAAGACGACGTCCACGAGGGTGTCCACGACGAGGACTGCGAGTGGGCGCAGCAAGCGCAGCACGCCGCCGAGTGCCACCACCGCGGGCACCGCCAGCAGCAGCGGGACGGTAACGTCACTGCGCCACCCAGTGCGGGCCGTGCAACGCGGTGCAACGCGGTGCAACACAATGCAACGCGGTCGGCGACGTTGTTCACGCGCTCGTGGGCGCTTAGATTCAATCCACCTCCAGCAAAGTGGCGGTGCGAGTGCGGTCGTGCTGGCAGCACGGCGCAAACCGCGTTTTCCGACGCTTATCGAGGCAAATTACTCCCGTTGCTAATCATGTCGTTTGGAACACGTACGCCACGCGGCGGCACGCGGCGGCACGCGGCGGCACGCGACGCCACGCGACGCCACGCGACCGCGCTTCGTGATCCCTCGGGTCTGATGAACCTTGGGACAGTTCCTGGCTGAAGTGGTTGTCCGTTCACAATGTGTGCGTCGGCGTGGAGCAGCCGGCCGGGCGGCGCTGCTGGCAGCGGTCCATGCCCACCGTGTCCATGTCTTACAGCGAGGGGAAAGCAATCGACCCGAGTCTCTTTAACTGGCGGATGAAAATAACAATTCTGGCGTCTCCATTTAGAATTACTCGCGGGATGACTACAAGAAGGGCACGCACTGGCACCGGCAGGCAGGGCGGCTGGGCAGGCCGGCTGCTGCTCCGCGCGCTCTGTCTTAATGACCGTCCTGTCGGACTGGTTCACCGGTGGTCCGCCCCGACGCTCCGCGGCTCCCCCGCGGCACGGGGCGAGGCGACACGCGACACGCGCGTGTCGCGGCCGTGCTGCCACGCAGCGCCACGCGGGACGTCGCCGCCGCGGCACGTCACCACGGCACGGCGCGGCACGGCGGCACACAAGGCGGCAGGAGTGTAGTGTGGCAGGCTCATGCTATTCGATCGAACACGAACCACTTTCCCGAGGTAATGTCCTCCGGCGCGCTCTGCCCGCGGCCTGCGGACGCCGCCGCCGCCGCCGCTTGTCGGACGGCCTCATGACGCCACGGCTGCCGACGGCTGCCGACGGCCGGTCGGGTGTCCGACGGAGGAGGATGGAAAGCGGTCCGCGCCGCGCGCCCGGACGACCCTCGGACGTCCCCGCATGCAGCGGCCCCACCGGGGGCCCCACCGGGAGCCCCCGAGCCCTTACGGTTACCCCGCCGCGGCCCCCGCCGGCCCTCCGCCTTGTGTCTGACTGATGCGATTGCGATTTGCGCTGGGGGCGGCAATGCAAGTGAGAGTAGCCGCCGGATCGGCTCTGCGGCACTCTGCTCTGCAATGCACAAGCTCCGAGTCCACGGGCGAGGTGGCTAGTGGCTGGCCGCGGCGCTGGCGGGGGCAGACCGGCGCCGCGCCGCAGTGACTCTTCCCGACACTTACAGTTCGCACTGATCGTTTACCGGAGGGGACTTTCTTTGCAAACCGCGGCCCTTTACGTTTCGGATTCCGCGGCGGGACGTCGTGCGCCGTCTATCGTTCCCCTTTTCCAGCGAAAAAGAAGAAACCGGTCATCTGGTCGTCTTTCTCTTCTACCTCTCCATGATTGGCTCATTCGGTGCGACATGTCCGTCTACCCCTTGCCGGAGTGACACTAACTGACATGGGCTCGGCTGAACTCGGCGCGGCACATGCAGCCCGAGCCTCCCAGGCCAGGACCAACCTAACCTTAACGAGATATGCGGGTACGGGGGAAAAGTAGGAAAAGAACACGCCCGAGGCGAGGGTTGGGATGAAACTAATTTATTGGTAAATCATCACGCGTCACCTTCGGCTTTTCCGCCATCCACCAAACCCACTTTCCTGCCTAGACGGCAGTGCTGCCAATTGCTATCCCAGCCACTCACAACGCTACTTAAAAATTTTCATTTCTGTTTGCTATTCCTTATTTTTTTTTCACCCTCCAAGACGCACGACATTTATTCATTTAATCCTCCCACGCCTCGCGGTTGTCTGCTGCGGCTCTGAGGGCGGGGGGGAGCCCTTGGTGGGGGGGGGGGGGGAGTGCAGCGCGCTGGGGGCAGTGTGGCGGACAAGTAATTGCAGCGACGCCGCGGCCGGACTGTCTTTGGCACTGGGACTGGCCGGCCGGCCGGGTCCGGTTGGGCCGGTCCGGTCCGGCCTAGCCGCTAGCCGCTGCTGGCCACCGCTGGCGTGCGGCCCTGCGGAGGCTGGGTTTCTCATCTGTGAGACGCCGCCGCCGGCGTCGCGTCGTCGGCTTTCTTCTTCGGGGCGCTGCGTGGTCGCCGCCGGAGCGCCCGCCACTCGCGCCGCCGCGCCGCCGGCCGGGTAGGCGACCGCGACGCACGCGTGCCCCGCGGGCCGGCCTACCCCGGCCACTGCAGGCGCCCCCTGCCCAACTCCGCTTCCTCCGCCTCCGCCTGCCCCGCCTGCCCCGCCTGCCCCCGCGCGGCCATTGCTACCAAATATTTTGATTGCTACGCGCGTCCCAGAGGGAAAGAGGGGGGAGGGGCGTGTCCACACGCGCAGACGGACCGGAGCCGGATATGTAAATCGCAAATAGCGCTCGTACATCGCATACCAAGCGGCGCGGAATTTATGAGAGAGAGAGAGAGAGAGAGAGGGGGGGGGGGGGGGGGGGGCGGGGTGGATGGAGTGAGGGGCACCGCCGCGGCGTTAAGTACCCGGCCGACGTGACAGCGAAATCTGTGAATTATGATCTGTAAACAAAGGGGAGCGGCTCGTCGCGAGGCGAAACGGAACTGCCGACACATTCGTGTGCGCTTTTCGTTTCTCGGCGCGTGCCGCGGCGCGCGGCGCGCGGCGCTAAACTGACCGTAGTAGTGACCGGCTGCCACGCAAGGCGCGCTCACTTCCCTGTTCCTGATGCTCCACACACACACACACACACCGACACAGGCGCGTGCGCACAGGCAGGCGCGCTCCTCTGGGCACACGCCACGCAGTGTGTGTGTGTGTGCTGCATATAATTGAATTTCCTTTCGTTATGACGTTGTGTTATGAAAAACGTGAAAATGTTTTGCCGATTCGTGGTCGCGGTGCCCCGTGTCGTGTTGACACTGGTTGACACCGGGGAGGGGCGAGGAGTCGATTTGAGTCCACTCTCCCGCTCTCTGCGGTGTATCTGGCTGAGTGCGGGACACCGCGTGTGGTAGTGCAAGAGAGATGACGAACCAAGGATGCCCGGCAGGGTACCTCCCTTCTCTCTCTCTCTCTCTCTCTCTCTCTCTCTCTCTCTCTCTCTCTCTCTCTCTCTCTCCCGCACCGCCGTAGTCAAACGGAGCGTCCCGTCTCTCTCGCACCGACCGCCACTGCCGCAGACCACTGTGTTCTCCTCCCATCCGCCCGTCGGCGGCTGCATTTGCTGCGTTCCCTCGCGGCGGCGAGTCCTTCATCCCGCCGTGCAGCGCCGCGGGGAGCAGCGCAGTGCCACGAGAAAGTGCCTGCTCTCCTCAAATAATGATGCAAGGCGTGCCGGCAGCGATCCGCCGCTATGCGGAAAATGGGAGCGTTATGTGCCTTCACGTGTACCGGGCCAGGAGGAGAGGAGATAGCAATAGGCTGTTCGCCCACCGGTGTCGGAGGTCGCACCCCCACCGGGCTCACGGCCTTGTGTTCCCTCCTGTTGCAGTGTACAATGAGCACCACGAGCGGGACAGTCTGAACGGAGCCGCCTCGTCCGCTGCCGAGTCCCCGACGGGGCTCGGGGGCCTGGGGGGCCTGGGTGGGCTGGGCGGCCTGGGCGGCCTCGGCGGCCTCCAGGACAAGGGGGGTCTCGGTGTCCACCGGCACGGCCGCCTGCGCGGGGGCCGCACCTTCCTCAACCTCCTGTCCGGCGGGCGCGCCAATGTGTCTGCCGACATGCTGGAGCACACGGAGCCGTTGTAAGTACAGCGAGTACAGCGACGTACGCGGCTCGTCAGTCAGCGGCCCTCGCCGGGCTCCGGGTCCACTCATCTCCTCTCTGCCCGCAGCTGCCACCTGTGGGTGACGCTGAGCTCGCTGTACGGCAAGCTCGTCATCGTCCTCATGCTCGCCTTCTGCCTCACCGAGGTCATGGACAACCCTGTGCGGCTGCTGAGTCTCCAGGTAAAGGTCGGCTGTGCGCTGTGCGCGCGGGCGACGCGGCGCGACAGCGTCAAAAGGAAAAGTGCGCGCGTGGCGGCGCGTTGGCGAGCGAGTCTGACGCGCTGCTCCTGTCCCCGCAGGGCGTCTTCCTGATGTACCTGTACGTGGGGAGCATCGCCGTCATCATCTGCATCTACATCTGGGTGCTGATGGACTCGTGCGCCTCCCTGCACCACGGCGACCCCCGCCGCCCCTCCGCCCTGGACCCCGAGTGCGGCCACGCCATGTCCCGCTTCGGCTCGCTCAAGCGCGCGCACATCTCCAGGGACAAGACCTCCGGCACCAGCTTCTACCTCAGGGTGGGCGCACTGGGTACGTACGCCCCGCCGACCCAGGCACTCTAGCATGCCATGTCCACTGTGGCCGCGGTGTTGTGACCGGCGTGGTGAGGTATGCCAGTCCGGCGACACGGCCGCTCGAACTTGAGGAATGGGCGCCACACGATAATGTGACTGCTTGTCGCGGATTAATGTCATCACGTCTTTCCATTCTTTTTCTTTTTTTTTCAATCGTTTTTTTTTTTCACTTTTCAATCTGATCCGAACTCTGAATTTATATTCGCCGCATCTCGTGGCAAGTCTGGGCTGCCGGAAACCGGTTGTGTTGGCGACTCTATTAGCTGCCGAGCCTCTGTCCGCCCCTCCCTGCGCGTTGTCCGAGTGGAGTCGATAAGCGTCGCCTGATTTGCCGACGGCCCCTGCCGCGTGCTGTTGCAGCGTTCGGCCTCGGCACGCTCGTGTTCAACGGCCTGGAGATGGCCATGCACTCCATGATGGAGGGCTCCTGCCTCAACGACGTCGTCTTCGTGCACCCCGTGCTGCACGGCCTCTTCACCTTCCTGCAGATGCACTTCCTGTTCGTCAACTCGCAGGTAAGAAGGGAGGCGTTGCTCTGTCCTCGCGGTGCCCCGCGGTGCCCAGCCGCTCCGCCGCTCACGGCTGCGTTCTGCCCCGGCAGGTGCTGGTGGAGAGGTTCGGGCTGGCGGCGCGCTTCGGCTTCATGCACCTCGCCGCCACCAACCTGGCGCTGTGGATCCGCCTGGTGGTGTGGGAGTCGGGCAACGAGTGGACGTACTTCGTGTACCTGGCGCAGAGCGACGGCTACGGCTCCTACTCGTACGACGGCCGCGCGGACCACGTGCCCACGCCGCTGCAGCTCCGCGGCTTCCCGCGCTCCGTCACCGACAGCATGGCGCAGGCGGCGCAGGCGCTCACCTTGCCGCGCGCCCGCCGGGACCTGGCCGTCGGTGAGTGTGGGGCAGCAGGGCCGGCAGGACTGGGGACTGCCTAACCTCCAGGGTGTCCGCGACTGACGCCGTGCTCCGTGTCCCCGCCGCAGGTAACCACACGTTCCGGTCGCACTACCAGCCCGTGTCGGACAGCCACATCTCCCAGGTGGTGTCGCTGCACCAGTGCCTCAACACCAACTCGCTGGGGCAGCTGTGGACGTCCTCCATGCCCTTCCTCTACCCCTTCATCATCCAGTTCAGCCTGATCGCCGCGGCCGTCACCTTCGTCATGGGCCAGCAGGTGGGCCGGGACCGCCTGCCCGCCGTCAAGCCCCGCAAGGGCTCGGCGGGGGGCGTGCTCGGCGGCAAGGGCTGCGGCGTGCGGGGCGCCATGCACGCCGCCGCGCTGGACTGCGCCGGCGCCTCCAAGGGCCTGTTCCTCGGCCTCCTGTGCCTCGTCGCCGGCATCGTGGTCATCATCATCTTCCTCGTGGTGAAGGAGGACACCGACTTCCCCGCCGAGACCGTGTTCTGGCTCACCACGGGGGCGTTGGCGACCGTAAGGACGAGCGGCCCCGTCGGCCCCGCGGCCCCGCCGGTGCTCCGGCCCCGGTGTCGCCTGAGCGCCTCCTCTCTGCCCGCAGGTCCTGACGCTGAGCATCCTCATGACGGCCGTGGGCCTGGTGCAGGTGCGCAAGCTGTCCCACTCGGGCCGCGAGCCGTCCGCGCTGGACCGCCTGCTGTCCTCGGCCACCGTGGCGGGCGTGCAGCTGTACACGGCCTTCGGCATCGTCGTCGGCGCCGCGGGCGTCGGGCTGGTCCCCGACATCCTGAAGCCGGCGCCGTCCTTCCCGGTAGGTGCCCACTACGCTCACCGGCGTGCGCTGTCAGGTCCAAGCGAGCCCCTCACGGCAAGCTCTCTCTCTCCCTCTGCCGCAGGAGGGTGCGAGCGTGGCCGCTCCCCCGGACGACGACGGCGTGTTCATCTGGCCGCCGCTGACCCCGGACCAGCGGCGGCACGCCATGCTGCTGGCCGTGAGCGCGCTGCAGATGGTGCAGGCCTGCATGCAGAGCACGATGCTGGCCGAGGCGCTGCGCAGGACCTCCATCACGAGGCACCAGGCCGAGTCCCGGCCCGCCCGCCAGGTGGTCACGTTCCTGCTGTGCACCAACGCCGTGCTCTGGGCGTACGACACGTTCGTGACGCAGAGCTGGCTGAGCCAGGAGCTGCAGCTGCGCTTCTACGGCGTGCTGGCGTGGGGCGTGGTGTCGCGCATCGGGCTGCCGCTGCTCGTCTTCTACCGCTTCCACTCGTGCGTGCTGCTGCTGGACGTGTGGCGCCGCTGCTACCAGGCGCCGCCCCGACTGCAGGACCTGCTCGACCCGGGAAACTGACGGTGTCGGCCGTGGGGAACTGCGACCGCCACCCTCGCCCCCGGCCCAGAAGGTCCCCGACAGCGCGGGCCGCCCCCGCCGCGCCCGCCCGCGGCCGGCGCCGGCGGCACTCCGCGCCCTCCACGCCGTCCCAGCGGCCCGGCGGCTCCGACTCCGACTCCGGCGCTGGCGGCGAGCTGCCTGCCTGGCTGGTGCGCCTCAACGCCAGGGTGTCGCAGCGCGTCTCGCAACAAGCGCCGCGCCCTCCGATTCGGACCGACTCCTCCGCGTCCGAGCGAGGCCAAGGCCGACGGCAGGGCCGGCCTCGAGAGCGGCAGCAAGAGCGGCAGCCAGAGCAACAGCAAGAGCGGCAGCAGGAGCGACAGCAAGAGCGGCAGCAGGAGCGACAGCAAGAGCGACAGCAGCTGCAGCGGCCGCCAATACCACCGCCGCCGCCGCTACCGCCTCCTCGGCCCGAGACTCCATCCCCGCCTGCCCTCCAGCCGGTGGAGCCCGCGACCCCTGTTCGGCCGCTGGTGGTGGAGCCGCCTGCGCCGCCGCCGCTGCCGCCGCGGCCACCGCTCCCGCCTCCTCCTCCCCCCCTCCCCATGCCTGCCATGCCCCTCCGACTGCCCTCCCTCGCCAAGGCGGGGGCGGGGGGCGGAGGCATGCTCTAGGGGGCTGTCGCCCTTCCGCAAGGCCCCCTGGCACCCCAGCCTGCACATGCTCCAGTTCTGAAGCGTGCGCCCCCTTCCACCCCTCCCCAACCTCTCTGCGCGCCCCGCGCAGCTCTGTGCCTTATTAGTTTGTCTCACTCTGGTCCCTTGTATATCACGCTTAGACTTTTCTTCGAACATTTCCGACTCCCGACGGTCGGTCAGGAGGACGCCACGGGTATGGTTGCAACGCGTGGCTCGATTCGTACCGTAAGCGCTCCAATGACTCTACTTCTTCGTGCGTGGATTCTTAACTCCCGCATCGATGAGACTGATGAAGTCTGCAGGCGCGACAGCCTACCTGCACTACCTGCGAACAAGTGCAGTCAGTGGAGCACCTGATGCGAGCGCAACATGAGAAATGCAGACCCCCTCAGCCTTTTGCCATACCAGGAGTTTGATGTAAAGTCTAAGTATGAGGGTGTATACGGTTGTAACAGTATTATGCATGTAAATTAGGTGAACAAGTTATTTCGTTTGAGCGTCTAGATTAGATTTGTTAACCCCATGAATAGCTCAAACCAGACAACAAAACAGAACATCAATCTGGTATAATGTAAATGAATATGTAATAGTGTTCCAGCCCACATGATTCTGTGATAAGAAAGTGAGGAAATGCTTGTTTCAGTCTTTGGAGAGTCTGTCAGAAATATATTTGTTGAGTTTATGGTTAAAAAGTTGTTTTTGTTGTTGTTAATTTTTTAAGCTGAGTACCATTCATTAATAATTTATGTTTTAGAATAATTCCAATATTTATGTACTTATGCAGACTTAAACTTCGTCGGTGTCTAAAATTTCGAACCAAACACAAACCTGCAAGAAATGCCTCTAGTAATTTGACATTTAATATTTAGGCTCATACCGGTAACTCTGATGTTAGTAAAAATACAAAGCCTGAAAGCACGAATGTAAACCGTTTGAAACTGGTTATGGTGTCATAAACAGGTAACGTGTACAAAAAGATTTATCGTTTTAGAAGAAAAAGAGCTCGAATGCTGGCTCCTATAGAGACTCGCCAGTCGTTTTATACCAGCATTAACAGCGGTTTTTCAGAGGATTTTTTTAAAACGTTTGTGCGCGGTGTTGGCCCTGCAAGGCCAGGCCTCCCCTTCAAATAGTACTCGTCTGGCTGCTTGCAGTAAAGCCTGTCGTGCCCTCCCCCATGTTAGTCTCATTAGCCACACAGTAGAAAAGTTTATTGTTCGCTTCGTTTATTGTATTTTGTGTTTCTAAAATTATTCTGCCTCTGAACAAGTCCATCAGGTGAAAGTCTCAATGACAGAGAATTGTATATAAATGTTGTACCTATTAAAAGTTGCTACTGAGAAACGAGCGTTGTTCGATTACTGCCTCGCATCGCCGTAACACCCACCCGGAACGATCGTCCTGAACTCCGATGATGTGGGGACAAGTGGGAACACAGGCGTCTTGAGGTGGTGAACAGCCACTGCCAGTGACTGGACCGGACTTTTCCACGCTTTTGAAAAAATTGCAAAAATGGGTGGGCACTACCTCGTCCCAGGCCTCCGCCTGGAACCCTCCTGCTTAACTTCGGTGTTCGAATGGGAACCGGTGTACCAGGTATCGACCGCCGCTAAGACACAGGCACGACGCAGCGGCCTTTTTCAGGGGCACGCTTCCGCAACGGTCAATGTAGCCCCTTCCGCCAGCCAGATTTCCGGAATCAACTCCCTTCGACTGGCTGGTTGGTCTGTGGCACTGCGGCCACTCCCGAGCGGATTGAGGGGGAGGTAGGCTTTCCTATATCGTACACAGCCGAAGCTGCTGTACTTCACGACGAACCCTAGTCGCGACGGCGTGTCCTCGTCTGCCAGATTCACAGGGAGCGAAAACGAAGGTACCGAACCCTAGGTACCCCCGTAGCATACACCCGAGTCTCCGAACCAAGTTTCCTTGGTAGACACAGAGCCCCCCCGCCGGAAACCCCGAGCGACCGAGAGAACCTCGGACCCGGGAACGGGGGTAAGCCCGACCGTGCTGCGGGAATCTTCAAGTTGAAACCCAACGCTTACATCTCTCAGTGACGCAGCGCGCACGGCCGTTCAGACAGCCATACCGACGCCACGTTCGGGAGTATATTTTACCCTCTGTCTTCCAAGCGTAGACACAAGAAAAATTTTGAGGAACTGAGAAGACTCGAACCCACGACCTTCGGGTCACCGGCCAGCCACCCCACCGATGCGGCCACAGGGCCGCGATGGTGCCGGCAGCGCGCCCCATATACTTTCCGCACCGTCGTCTTAGCTGAGCCGACAAAAAAATGGCACGGTCCGGCAAAGAGTCGAACCCCCGATCAGCTGCCCGTCGGCTGAACTCGGTAACCGCGCGGCTACCGAGCTTCAGTGCAGGTCGGTTGTGCGCTCCTGGCACTGTAGCCGCACGACGTGTCCGACTGTATATTGGCAGGACTTTGACTGGAGAGTGACTGGACTGGAAGGCGTGTACTGAATGGAAGCACTGGGGTACCCCTCGGTTCTCTCTCATCAACTTTTTGGTTGGAAGTAAGAGTGGGAAAGAGGAGGCATTGCTCACAGCAACACCGGTGTAAGCAACATTTAAAAAAAAACACACAATTTGTTATTTTTTTTCTTTTTGTTTAATGTTTCCGCCGCTAAGCGGAACGAATCGCACGGAAAATTTTCCGGAAAAGATGGGAAGGCGTGGATGTTTACACCGTCAGCAGCTCTGCAGCTCACAGCCTGGGAAGGCCAGCGACGACCTCCGACTCGATGCCGCAGTCGTCCTTGCCACGGATCATCTTGAAGAAGCCCTTGTCACCCCAGTCCTCGTTCCAGGAGTTGGCGAGCAGCCAGTAGGGGGTGCCGTTCTCGGTGCCCCAGCCCAGCAGACGGATGGCGTGGCCTCCGAGGTACTCGCCGCTCACGTACTGGTAGACACCTGCGGCGGGAGGGGCGGGTCAGCGCGGCCGGCACTCCACTGTCAACCACCCCGGAGCGACGCTCTGGTCACGGGGTCACGGGGTCACGTACCGGACTTGTAGCTGGGGAAGTCCGAGTAGACGCTGATGGCGACCTCGACGGGTCCGTTAGTCATAATCTCCCTCTGGATGGCCTCCACGTTGTTCTTGATGGAGTAGGCCTTCTTGCCGTAGTGACGGTCCTTCTTGTAGGGGGTCCTGTAGCCGGACTGGCACCTCTGCTTGCAGCTGGGGGTGGAGCCGTCCTCGCCGCTGCACGAGTTCCTGGTGCCGTTGACGTGGTGCTCGCAGGGCTCGATGGAGTAGTCGAGGCAGCCCTGGGGGCGGGGTGGGGGTGAGTCGGGGGCTGCGCTGGCGCCGCTGGCGGGGACGACGGGCGCCCCAGCCTGGGGACCCCAGCACGTACCTGCTTCTCGGCGTAGTTGCCGCCGGAGACGATGCCCCACTGCACCCAGTACCTGAAGGCCATGTTGGGGTACCCGCCGTCGCAGCCGTCACCGCAGATGTGGCAGCAGGCGACGAGGTCCTCGGCAGAGTAGTGGATGTTCTTCTTGCCCTTGGAGGCGATGCAGGTACGGTCGGACATGACCTCGACGGCACCGAAGGCCTGCGGACAAGAGGCGGCGGTCGTCGGTTCGAGTCCAGCCGGTCCCGGTCGCCGCACTGCCGCCGCGCTGCTCCCCCCGTCAGCTCACCCAGCAGGATCCGCAGGAGCCCTGGTCGCGGACTTCGCCGATGGTCTTGCACTCGGGCCACTGGGTGCGCGCGTCGAAGGTCTCGGGGATGGCGGGGGCGGCCTTCTCGAGGAAGCGGTAGTGCTCCTCGTCGGCCTCGGGCAGGCGCATGTTGGCGTTGTTGGGGTGCACGCCCAACAGCTTCTTGATGTACTTCATGGACACGTCGGGGGCGAAGTTGCGGCCCGCCTGATGGAGGAGGAACAGTGGAGTTTCAGGGAGGCCTACGGGCCTACGGCGTCACGGGTCGGGAAACCTCAGACCTGATTGGCTTACCTTCCAGGTGGACTGGACGCTGTTGATGTGGTCGATGTGGGCATCGGAGAGGGGGTGGAAGGCCGCAGTGGCCACGGCCACCAGGCCGCACAGCAGGGCGGCAACCTTCAGCATCCTGGCGACAGCGGAGAGGTGTTGGTAAATACCGTCCCGCCCCCGAGGAGTGGCTCGGCGTGTGCGCACCGGTCTGCGATTACGGACTGCGGCCACTCCGAGATAAAGGCGGCGGCGGCGCCGCGTCCTCGAGGGGAAGTGGAGGCGAGCTGCTCGCGCATCGCCCTCGCGTTTGGGGATGATTACGCGGCAAGTGGCGGCACCGCGATCGGTGTTCGGCGTAGGCGCGTCCCATTAGCTGCGTGACGTCAAGGCGCTCGAGTGCGGCCAGATTGCGGGTAGGGCACTCCGATAGCTTTGTCGATGTGTTGTTTATGCGCAAGATTCATTGCCTGATGGGTGCCAGTCGCCAGGAAAAAGTGGCAGCAACACACGGGTGTAGTGTTGGCGCCTACCTCCGCCTGCCTCGGCAAACAAGCGAAGGCAGTCGCGCGAGCAACGAAATCACACCGAGTTCGGTATCTCGGCCCGGGCAACCGACCAGCCTGAGAATTTCGTCGAAACCAGCATCACGACCCACGAAAAAGATAGAAAGATGCTTCCACGCCCTCGGGCCCCGCGACAAACGCTAACGTGGCATTCCTGTCGGGCTCATCCTGGGAGAGCAGGGCGCCTGCTGGGTAGGCAACCTAAACACCGTCGCGCGTGCGTGTCGTGCGGGCTGGCCTACCCCAGCGTTGGCAGGCGCTTCGACCCTTACGCGCGCCCTTGTTAGAGCCGATTGAAGGGCAATTTACCTATGGCACCAAACCATGGAAGAGTCACAAGTGTGCAGCTCCACGATTTTGAGGACGTCGGTGTTCAAATGGCCAAATAAAAAAGGGTGAATTGTAGTAAAAAAAATAATTCGACAAAAAACAAAATTTGTGGTGGCCAGGGCAGGGATAAAATTTGCCCGAATAAAGACGTGAAAGCGGTCTGGGGATTTGGATCACATCAAGACTCAGGGTGTAAGCAGTGCGAAAAAAACGGCATATACTTGACTAAATTTGACTAAATTCGAATCCCTTCAAGAGTCCCAGAACACGTTGTTTTACTTGTTCTTTTTATAAATGGAAATTCCCCTTTGTTAATAATCCTTTAAATTCCAAGATATCTTCAAAACATCGGTGAGTTCCACTTGTTACACCCCTCGGAGGATGGCTCGCGGGCGCTCAGTAGTTACAGAACTGCATGTAAGCACCCGCAGCCCTCGCCCTGCGCACTTACATGTCGGACAGCGTTGCTTCTGGTGGCTGATGCTGATGGGTGCCAGAGCCGCCCTTGTCTCGCGATATATACTCGCGGAGCGGCCCGTATCTCTGCCCTCCGGGCCCGGGGGGGGGGGGGGGGGGGGGGCTGCGTAGTAGTGTGGCACTCGAGAGTGCGGACAAAGGGTAACGGCAGCCACGGCCTCTTCATTTCCTCTCCCGATACACGCGTGTTTTGCGGGGTACTGCTTGCGTCATGTATGCTTTTTCACTGTGATGGTTCTGATACGGTTACAAGAGGGGGCGGCGGTATGGCCGAAATCATTCTGCACACGATTTTGTACGTGCGGAGGGATATTATCATCTATCGAGGGCGTCCGCGACGTTGCCGGAAAAGCGAGTCTGGGTTGGCTGGCCGCCGCACCGCGGGCACGGCGCCCGCTGGGTAGGCAATCCCGACTCGTGCGGCGCTCCCGTGCTGTGCGGGCTGGCCTACCCCAGCGTTCGCAGGCGCCCGGCTGCGCCGTTAGTGAGGGGCGACGGACGACGCCCAATGACTGCCAAATTTCGGCACCGCCTCTGTCTGAGTCTTTGTCTCTCAGAGAGTCTATGCATCGGGGTAATACCACAGCTGTGGTAGGTATTACAGGACCGCTCACGAAAAGATGCTCGAGTATCCAGCCATCTTTGATGGGAGCTAATCGCCCCTCGGGTCGGAAGCCGGCCGTTTCGGTCCTGGTCGAAAACCTGGCCTTTACCGTGTCATTTTGACACCGAAACGTCCCGTCAATCTTTACTTCTGTAGCGTAATGTGTTGATTCTCGTCCCGTTTCGACCTTGCCGATGGTCCTTGTTCGGACCGGGGCGTCACCAGTAAGTGCAGCGCGGCCTATGTGTATACGTGCCCCCCGCAGTGCTCCCACCCTGCCCTGCCCCGCCACGCGCTCGAGTGCCAATCACGCCGGCCGGGCCGATAGCCCGCCGCCTCGCGGCCCGCAGGCGCCTGCCGCTACCGCTGACGTCCTCACAAGGACTAGGCATCTCCGCCCGCCCCGGCCGGGGACCCTCATCGACTGAGCAGACTAATTAGGCGTCGCCGACACCTGCCGTGTCATGGCGTCGTGCCGTACCTGCGGACACGTGCCCGACCTGGCCACCGCAGGAGCAGGCAGCGGTGGCGGCAGCCGGGCCGGCCGGGCAACCTTGTCACAGCTGTCAGTAGTTCGCCGCGCAGGCGAACTGAAATTTGAGCGAGAGTTCTCGCTCTTAGGTGGATCGAGTTCCTCACCGATTCAGTTTCGGTGGACTGCCTACCAGGCGGGCGCTGTGTTCGCGTAAGCCGTAGCTCAGAGGATGTGGAGGAAGTGGGAGAAAGGAATGTCAACAGGGCTCAGCGATAATAAACGAGTATATTAGTCTGAAGACACATTACAGGTCATGTCATGATTTAATAACCATAACTTACAGAAAGCACTTGTAATTAGGAACGAGCTATAGCTTCCAAAGCATTCTTTCGCTACAATGCAGTTTGTTTATACAGATAAAAATTTCACAACTTTCATGCATGTCTATGATTTATATTTCTTCCTGTTCATTTTAAAGTGAGATAAGCTTTTCCTTGATATAATGAAGGAAGAACAACAGGTATTACAAAGAAAAGTGGGAATGGAGAAAACAGTTTCTCAAGAAAATTAGTGATTTACATCAGCTCTGAATATAATTGAGATAAATACTGATAATAGCCGAGTAAAAAAACAAAAATTACAGAAATTGGATTAAAGATTAAAATGAGATTATTCATTGGCAAGATCTATAACACTGAAGAACACTCCCAACACTTCAGATTTCGGTAGTAAATATTCAATAAGATATAATGGTATGAATACTTAGAATGTCAGCATCTTTGGGTACAAGGCAGGCAAGCAAGTTTATGTGGCATTATCTGACCACAGTCAAATCTTAGAAACCTATACACAGCATAGGAACACATTACTTCTCTTTTTCTTTGTACACAAATGTTAAAGTTAGGCCAGATTCAGCAGGAAGTTTGACTGCATCCCCTGGAGTTTTCCTGAAAACAGAGGTTTAATGGTGATATATTAACCCTAATCAAGATGGATTGTAGACCACCAGTCTTTTCAAGAAGAGCCATGTAAAATCTCACCCTACTGGTAGAACACCATAAATAACCAAAAAAGAGCTGTTTTGTGAATCCTAGAGCAGACTTTTCTCTAACGAAAAGCCTATTAGGTCCCCGGAAAATCGCCTCCCTCCAATCCTCAAAATTCATAACGCATCATAAAAATTTAGCCCCACACCCCCCAAAAAAGAAAAGATTCACAAAAATAACTGTATGACATGCAACTTATTTTGCAGTTATTTATGGTTTCCTGATCATTATAAACCTTTACTGGAATAGAGTAAAATTTTATTAGGTTCTTCTAGAAAAGACCGTCTCTGAATGAATGTTTTAGAGCAGTACTTACTTGGGCAGATCCTTGTTAGAGAATCCAGAGGTTTTCACCCCAACAGTCAATTCACCTGATTCTGTCACGCCATCAATTGTTTTGAAATTGACTGTCAATTCCTCTTTGGATGGGTTTACAGCAACTAAAACCCCAGGGTTGCCACTTTTGATGCGGGTGAATGCTAAAATAGAGTTCGGAACAACTGTACCATCAGCTCGTGTTGCATTGAGAACGGTGATGTTTGTTTTCCCCTGCATTATGGCCACAGTTGCCTTTCTGAGCTCGATGAGCTCTTTGACAACCTTCAAGTGGCTGTCAGCTGCTTCCCTCTGAGCAGCAACATTATTTAGTGGATTGGCAAAAGTTAGCCAAGGTTTAATGGAATCTGATGTGAATCCTGACACACAGAACAACAATATATTAAAATGCAAACAGATCTTGCCAAGAGGATGGGTCATGTGTTACACCAATCTCACCAGCATTTGTAGATGAATTCCACTGCATTGGAGCCAGAGATTGAGTGGCAGGGCTACCCGGAGCATCTTTCAGACCTATCTCATCACCATAGAACAGCAATGGTGTTCCTGGCAGAAGCAAGATCAGCATCATCATTGCATCGGCCAAACCACCAGAAAACTTGGATGCCAGGCGTTGGCTCTCCCCACCCCCCAGCTGCAAGATAGGTAATAAAGTAAAGTATGGTACAGATCTTTGAGCCAGTCTCACGAATTTTTAAATTAAGACAAGATCAACTTACGCTCCACACTGGTTTGTGGCTTGGAGAACGGTCAATGGCACTTCGAATGCTGTTACTCAGAGAAACAACATTTATATTGCTTGTGACGGATTGAAGGAACTTGGGGGTTTGCAGAAGATCTCCTGCAGCTGCTGTGCTGTTATCTACAGTTCCACTGAGAGTAAAGTCTTCAATAGGAAACTCATCACGGATGAGGAAAAGTCTAAAGTACACAAAATATGATTAAAATTAGACAAATCTAGTCTATTTCTACACATAAGATAATAAAATATAATTTAGAACACTTACCTATCTTCACTGTTGTTACTGACAACAGAACGCCATTGCGCAACCAACTTGAAAGAATCATGGAGGAAAGATGTGTACTTATGGTCATAAAAATCATAACTATTATGGGTGGTTCCTGGTTTAGAACCATGTGCTTCATCGCGAAGATTCAGATCTTCCACCAGAAGTGCAGTTTTTCGCAGCTGAAAGCCACTGACACCAAGATCAAGCCAGAACTTGAAAATACTCTGCATAGGGGGGAAAAATGGTTGAAATTTATCCCTTCAATTATCCCACTAAAATATACATGAAAAACCAGAGTTACAATCAAATGTTACATAAGCAGGTATTGAAAGTCTTACATTGAACTCTTCCTTGACAGCAGGGTTTCTAAAATTTAGGTCAGGTTGCCCAGCTTCAAACTGATGCAAGTAAAACTCATTCCTTTCCTCATTCCATTCCCAAGCAGATCCTCCCGTGACACTTTTCTGAAAATATTAAAATAAAAAAAAGGGTAAAAAGAAAATCGCAGCGGGGTCGAATTCAACCTCTTCAGCAGCTTGGTTAGAGTGGTTGGACTTACCCAGTTATTGGGAGGAGTATCTTTGCTACCCTTGCCAGCATTCCAGACATAGTAGTCTTTGTAAGGCGCTATCTTCTTTACAGAATCTTGGAACCATTTGTGCTCCTTGCCTGAATGATTTGGAACCAAGTCCAAAACTACACGAAGGTCTAAGGGCAGAAACAATCACACGACTTAATCAATAACTGCTCGACTAAATAAAATCTAAACCACAATGGATCATCAGAACATACCTTTAGCTTTCATGGCCGCCACCAGATCCTTGAACTCATCCAAAGTACCAAAGTCAGGGTGTACAGATTTGAAATCCGTCACAGATTCTGCGGATTGTTGCTTGCCAGTCGGATAGATTGATGACAAAATGACACCACTGACTCCAAGGTCTTTCAAGTGGTCCACCGTCGATAACATTCCTGTGAAATCCAGAAGCAAAGTTACATCATGCAGAAAAAGTCATGACTTTGAGTCCGTGAATGAAAAGCCATCCAGAAAACTGCAACTGATTAATTTCCCTACCTTGAAAGTCTCCGACACCATCCGCCATGCGAAGCCCATCCTTGAAAGAGCGAACATTCACCTCGTACAGAGGGCTGCGCTCCCACCATTGGGCCTTTTTAGGGGATGAGCATCTGGGTGCCAAGACGATAATGGCAATGGCTCCCGTCAGCATCGCAAGCCACAGCAACCAGAAGAGTGCGAACAGAATCCAACGGGTGCGCACCCAAAAGGGGTCGTTGGCGAAGCGCATGAGCTCCTCCTTGCCCATGCCGGCGAAGGTCTTGTCCTTCTCGCGCACGTCCCCCAGATCAATCTTAGCGTCCCCATTCTGGGAATCGGCGTTCACATACTTCACTTCTGCCTTGCCGCTGGGGCTGGCCACGGTTGGGATATTATCCCTGCTTTCGTCAGGTTGAAGGAGGCTGTCTCCCGCAGTAGCACCCTCATGATTCTCTCGATCTTCACTCATCTTGATGATATAGCTCACTCGCCTAGATCAATGTGTACACAAGTTAAAAGGGATCAACACGGTGGGGTTTCCAGCGTCAGAAAGGTATCCCCGTTAAGCCGACACTATCAAGTCCATCACACATCACACCACGCTGACACTTCTCCAGCCTCCAGCCCAGTCAGCGCCAGCTAGAGAAGGGGAACGTGCCGAGGACCTCGTTACCTCGCCCTCCCTTCGCTTCGCTAAGCAGTAGCGTAGGCAGCGCGCAACCGCGCAACCCCTGTTCCCTGTTCCCCGCTGTTGGTTCCGCGTTCCCCGTCCCCGATCTCGTCCTCGCTCCTGTTCCGTTGTTCCTCTGGTCCGTTCTGAAAACATGACGAGTGGTGGGCGCGATGCCGAGTCGAGAACATGTAAACATGACATTAGAAACTGATGACTGGGGAACAGCCGCCAATGTTATCCAGCAAATAAATGTCAAAAATGCGAAAATCGTTGCTTGCTTCGTGGTCATTGGGTTTGGTTTCTATCATGGCATTCTTCACGTGCGATACGGTGAGTTGTCACACGGTTACGCCCGATTAAATACATAACCCTTTCCATTTTTATTTTTATGGATTTCCCTGCAACTCAATTGTGTTCTGATTAAACTCATCTATCATTGTGACTATTCATTATCGTTGACGGAGATTTTGACTGATACAGTTAATATTATTAGTGTCTAATGATTCCTCTTTTTGTCGAGCAATTTCAATGTAGTGTCCACAAATGATCTCCAGCAATTAATTATTGAAAAGTTCTGTTGTCTGTTTTCAGGTATTGATTCATGTAAGTGGCTGTTGAGTGATGGACGATACAAGGGGGATATGGAATGGCAACCCTATGGTTGTATGATGCATCAGTACTCACTCAAGTATGCACTCGTGCGTATTTAATCTGTTCTTATATTCCTCATTTTTTATGCTAAGAAAGTAATATTCTTGTTTCCCAGGGATACACGCAGATGTTTTCGATATCTGTCATTCTGGGGAAGGAGAAATCATTTTGTTTTTGTAGGAGATGCACAAACACAGCTTCATTATCGATCATTTTTGCACCAACTTGATGGTCACAAAAAATCAGAGGCTACTTTCTGGGCACGTGCTAAATCCAATCAAACATTGGATGTTCTTCCCCCAAATGACCATGCTTTCCATGATTCGTTGCTTGGTTTACATTTAGAATACTTTTGGCAACCATATCTCACTGATAATATTACGAAGCAAATGAAGATCTGGACTGTAAGTTATCATACACAACTCTGTGCATTACATGTGTGCTAATCAGAATGTCATAATGTTTACTGATTATTTATAGGGAGGAGAAGGCCCCAGTGTTATTATTATTGGCATGGGCTCATGGGCAATCCAGGCTTCAAATAACTTTGAGGACTTGATAAATCAATTTTCTGTAAATCTGACTAGGTTTGCTAAGGTGAGTTTAGCTTTTCTGATTACAGCTAGAATTTTTTGTCTTACTACATTTGAGCTGTATTGAAACAGGCTATCTCAAGAGGCGAACATAAAGCCAGAGTTCTTTGGCTTCCGATTCCACCCAGGAAAGAAGCAGAGCCTACGGACAAATCCAAAGTATTGGATCAGTTGTCTAATGAACATATTGACAGGTTCAACAAAGCATCACTTGAGGTGAGAGATAAGGAGATCTACTGATAACAACTTGAAAATACACTCATACAAACAAGCATTTTAGATTGCTTTCTGTAACATTCCAACAGATTTTGGAACATAGTGGTGCTCAGGTTTGGTGGAGCTCAAGGCTGCTTGCTCAGGGTCATCTTGAAGAAAGCTTTGGGGAAGTCTACCCTGGGGATCACACCCTTACACACAATACCCAAATTCTTCTTAATGCCTACTGCAATGATCACATGAATTTTAATGATGGTACCTGCTGCTGGAGTGCTGAGCCTTACACTTCATTGCAAGTTGTTACTTATGCATTCTTTGTTGTCTGGTAAGCTTTGCATGTTGCCAATAATTTAGACATGTTGGTGATAACAATATTGTCATAATTCATTATTTGCTCGTACTTCTTTGTGCCCTTACAGCATGTCAATTGCAGTAGCCATGTTTCTGTATAGATTATGTAATAGTACATACTGCAAGTCTAATGTGAAGTACACTCGGATACCTACAAGCGCAGTGGAAAATTTAGGGGGTGGTAGTCCTATTTCAAATTCTAATGCTGCTCAGGATTTTTCTGCTCTATTTTTTGCTTTATCAAAATTGGGCTTGATAATGGGTTTCTTCTACCTGTGTGACAGGTATGGAGTCTCTCCTGCAACTTTTTCTCCATAATTGTTTTTCTCCCTCATTGTGTATGTGATAGTGACAAAATTGTGTACTTTTTTTGCAGAACCAGTTTCTTTATGAAAGAAAATAAATACTATTCGCCTCTGAGTTTTTGGCTTCCTCTTGCCTACATGGTGGTTTTAGGATTATTTTTTACGGAGGACAGTAAATATACCAAAGTATTGCACCGTGAACAAACAGATGAATGGAAAGGTAGGAAGACCACATTTTGTATGATTTATTCAACTACAGTAGGTGGATTCCGCTCTGCGCTGTGCCGTGTGTTTCAGAATTTTCTTTGGAGAACATATTTTTTACATGTACAAGCTATAGATAACTTTCTTCATTCCTGAACAATAATACAACTTTTACCCGTTCCAAGGCTGGATGCAGTTAACTTTGATGATCTATCGCATGACTGATGCACAGGTCAATTTACCAGTCTACATGCATATGCATGTGCTAATATCTGCATATTTGTTCCTCTCCGGCTATGGGCACTTTTGCTATTTTTGGCAAAGAGGAGAAGCCGGTTTAGTGAGATTTTGTCAGGTAATGTTGTTTTACAGCTAATCTTTACTTGTGTTTCATTGCTCTAACTTTGTATTAATATCAATATCATTCTTACAGATTTTGTTTCGCATAAATTTTCTCTCAATAGTTTTATGTCTTGCAATGGATCGACCGTACCAATTTTATTATTTCACACCCCTAATTTCTTGGTGGGTCTTTTCAATATTTTTATTGCTTGCCCTCCCTCCAAGAGTATCAGCTATGTCATCAGATGGGAACCCTCTTCAATTTTTATATCTGGTTATGAAATTTGTGGGTTTCATCAGCATGATAACTATTCTTTACATGTCTGAGGTAATTTTTAAAAAAAATCATTGCCTGTACTTGTAGCTTAAACAAGTTCTGGAATTTCTTGTTGCCGTTTATGAATTCTAAGTGTTATGACTTCTCCAATGACTTTAGGTGTTCTTTGAAAAAGTTTTTGTAACTAGACCCTGGAAAGCTCTGTTTGTGACTACAGATGATGACATCCATGAATGGTGGTTCAGGTGGAAGCTTGATCGATACAGGTGGGTTGATCGCTGCTTCCCTTCCTGTTCCTGATCTCATTTCTTTACTTTGATTTCAACTCTTCTATCATTGATTTCAGTGTATCTTTTGGTATGATGTATGCCGTGGGTTTGTTCCTGGCACAGCGCCATCAGTTGCTTGACGACAGGAACCATAGCAACTTGATGTCACCTCGCCTTTCTTTGCTAGCTGTATTGGCAGCATTTTGTGGCCTTGGTGGATACTTAGGTTTTTCAATTCTTTGTCACAATAGAGAGGAATGTAATGAAGTTCATCCATATATTGTGTTTATTCCCGTGAGTATTCACATTACCCTCCTGTTTTTAATACTGACTTAAATATACTAGAATTGATTATTAATTTTATTTCATCATGGATCATTGCAGATCGTAAGCTACATTGCCTTACGCAATATATCTGGAGTACTGCGCACAAGGTATTCCACATTTTTTGCATGGTTTGGAAAAATATCTTTAGAACTATCAGTGTGTCAATATCACATCTGGTTAGCTGCTGATTCCAATGGAGTTTTGGTCTTAGTTCATGGGTATCCTGCTCTTAATGCCATTGTAACTTCCTTCATTTTCGTCTGTGTTGCTCATGAGGTAGGTTATCAAGCTTGCACATTTAAATTGCATTCATCAATATAATATGTATACAAATATCCCATAATACTTCTATATTTCCATCTTTTCCAGGCTCATGAGATAACTCAGGTTTTGATGCCGTACTTTATTCCATCGGATTGGCGAAAAGTCTTAAGAAATGTTGTTCTGTTTACAATTATCTTGATACCAATAGGCATTCATGATGGTATGTTTTGAAATTTATGTGCGCTACTCTTCCAACTTTTATTTAGAAACAGCAATTCGTAACCAAATTTATGCCAAAGCTACATTAATCTTTGGTTGGGAAGAACATGTTACTATTTATCTAGAAACCGCAAGAGAAAGTCAATGTTTAGGGGGCAGAAAGTTAGAGAGAGAGAGAGAGAGGGAGAGGTGGAGGGGGGATATACACACATACAAACACACTTTTGATTGTAAGTACTTAAGTTTGCATTGTAAGAGACAGAACACACCTGAAGTTGCATGCTCACCTCTCATTAGCTTCTAACACCACCTTCACACTCATATGACTCTGTGGTCGGTTCTTTGTGATTTAATTCCTATCCTTTGACTATAAGTTGTCATTTGTATGCTATGTCTTTTTGATTCTATCAAAACATTGAAAGCATGAAAAAAATTGGTGTAGCTATTAAAGGTGCTTATAAAAATACATGCCTTGTAAGTCAGTAGAACCAAGATTATCTCGGCTTAAGACATTAAGATCTCAAACATTCAGTTTTATGACATGTTTTCTTTTTTAATTATTAAAAAATGTATTTACAAATGTGTCATATATTGGTATGTTTTGATGCTCTGTACCAATCCATAGGGACCATTCCTATATTCCTCTGTAGTTTTGTGTGCACTGAGGCAGATTGATTCCATCAAAAGGGTATTTTTTGTACCACACTTATTGTGAGCATTCCTGCTTGTGATGTTTTAAAGTAAGTTAGAACTATTATATAGAAAGCCCATAATGAGGACCATGATGTGCAAATGAATGAAAGTATGTATGCATAATTAAGACCAAACCGTGATAAATCATAGTTCATCTCTTTCCCTTAAATTTTGTAATGGCACACTATTATTGGCGAGTGATAAGTGTGTAAGTAAGACAATGACTTGGGCTCAGTTCAATACGATCTCTGCTCTGACTTTTGGAAATTTTTATAAATAATCGAAATTGAACCAATTTGGATCAATGAGAAACAATTCTACAGGCCTAAAGGAAAGGTTACTGTTTTCATTCAGATTAGGAATGTTTTTTTAATTTTAAGTTACTGGTACTATTGTATTGGCATTAAATGCCATAGACTGTTTCAATGTCTTATGATCAAGGTTTTTATATGATATGTATAAAACAGAGTTCAGGAACAGAACCCAAGAATGAGGGATGGCCTGATCAGTTACAATGTTGTATTATCAGTTTTGTGTGATACGGTGTAACTGTGATAAATACAAGTTTTCTTCAAAGACTTTTAGCTCAACTGTGTCATAAGAGAATCATAGTTCTGTAGGTTGACAATGGAACCACTTTTAACTTATTTTCACCTATCACTTTTTTGATGCTAGTCGCAACTATTTTCTAGTGTACACATTATTTTAAAAGTTTTTTTGCAAACTCTTTGTAATGTTACATGTGTGATCCTATACTTTTATCAATGCAGAATTTTTTACTTTTATATATGAGATTGTTTTTTTCTTTCTCCCCACCTGGGATTAGAAGGAGCTAAAAGCCAACAGATAAGCTGATTTGTGATTTTCGATGTTTGATAGTACTAGGTCAAAATGCGGTTTTGTTGCATGGAAGACAGGATAGTTTTTTTCTATTCATTATTATTATTATTATTATTATTATTATTATTATTATTATTGTTGTTTTTTTTTAGTACGTTTGCCTTGCATCTATAGTTTGCCACTGTTAAACTGAAACCTCTGCCAGGTTGTACATATTTACTTCTTTTTTGTAAAAATAGCTTTTGTGACAACTTAGCATGTAATTAAATGTGATGAAACAAGCCCCTGGTTCCTTAATTCATTCTTCCCCAAGCGACGCCGAACTGGGTCGTTTGGGAGGAGCCCCCTTCCCCTCCCCCCACGAGAACCACCCCCTCGGGCGGGGATCAGGAGGCACAGGTCTCGCCGTCACGTGCGTCCTGTCGTCGCCCCCCCCCCCCCCCCCCCTCCAAGCCTCCTACTCCTCTGGAGACGGATGGTGGGTCTCGGCCAGGACGGGGCGTGCACCTGACGAGCGAGAGAGACGGAGTGACTGGTAAGCAGATCGCCCCTTCCTCCGTCTCTCTCGCTCACCAGCAATGGCTCGCGGAGGTGGATTGACTAAGAGTGTACAGTGCAGTCCAGGAACTTAAGTCTCTGGGGTTGAAAATATTAAATTATAACTTTTCAAGGTGTTTTCCGGCCCTTCAGGTAGTGCTACGCAACATATCTCGAGTCACCAAGACTCACCAAACATACATACTCTGAGCTGGTTTCAACGTTTTTATGCCATATTTAAATAAATGTGAGACACGAGCCAACCTGTATGTCCGGCGAGTCCAGGCCACGGAAGGCGCCTGCAGGGTAGGCAACCACCGTCTCTATGCACGCACACGCTACGCGGGCTGGTCGACCCTTAGCAGTCGCCAGCTTGTTGTTTTTAAAACAATATGTGTTTTGGATCTGGAATGCTTGCTTGTGGAGGAAAAATACTCATCAAATTTAAAACAGATCTTTATTACAAATAGACTCATGGTGCGTGACAGGCCAGCAGTTACAAAGAAATGAACACGACAAAGAGAACTTTTGAAGGGTTTGCACAACATGCACACCGTATGTCGACAGCAAGATTTTTCTCCAGGCAACAGGGACTTCATATTTCATAAACAACACCAGTTTAGCTATTACCAGGCGCCTTTTACAATAAATGTCTGCATGGACAAAGATCATTATCGGTGCTGGCAGATCACTACAAAAAAATTCTTCAAATGCAATTCTTAACATTGTAGAAACATGAAGTTTGTAGCATACGCACCATTTCGTGCTACCGCGATACAAACACGTAATCCGGATAACGACAGTATTGTTTGTTGACAAACTGAGGAAGTACGTAAGAGTTCGTACGATCAGAAATTTGTAATTCGACACGAATTCTGGGGTATTGCGGTCGCACGATCTAGTTTGTATTATAAACATTTTAGTTTGTGAGATGTTAAGAGTATCTTCTCTACATTGTTGATGTGCAAAAAAAGATAATATCGTCGTGCACAAGTCTTGTGAGGCCAATTCACGCGTTCGTCCCGGACCGCTGCTAAGAGCATAGTCAAACCAACTTTTCGAAAAAGAAAAAAAAGAACAAATACAATATAAAAAATAGGGAAACCTGCCTTTCTGCAAGAGTCCGATCCGATGCAAAACTTGTTGACACCAACGTCCTCAAAACCCGGCTCCCTTAGGAGCGGACTTCCCTGTCGGCAACCATTCTGCTTACAGTCCAGGTCCAGGAAGAGAAACCTTCGTTGCTTAATTTGGGCGACGCTAAAACGCGATCTCTAGCAGAGCGTTATTTAAACGTCGCTCGAAAAGAGCGACATTATTTGAACGTCACCCTTCTAGGGCAACATTCTGTACAAATATCGCTCTTCATAAGGGCATCGATTCTAAGCGCCGCTCTCCCGGGACCGCTGAATGTCGCTCCAGGATTTACAGTGCGTATCGGTGTGAGAATACCGACTTCCTGGTCCATATTCAGCTTGTTCCCTCAAAAAGGCTCACTCAAAAAATAATAACAAAATAAATACACCAGATAGTAGTGCTAGTTAAGCAATTCCTGTAAAATGAATGTCAGCACGGGCTAAATTCGTGCTTTAAAATAATTTAAAAAAAACTACTTTCGTAATGGACGAATTGCCGGTCTGGAAAAATGCTGGACTTTACTCGACCCATAGATGTTGTAATCACAACTCAAATAAGTTACTGTTGTAGCCGCAGCGGGCCATAATATTAAAGATTGAAAAGGGACACCGCGTCGACAAAACGTGAAAAAGGTCGAAATATCTCGCGAGACATATCAGCCTTTCTTACGTCCAGTCGATGCCTTTGTTCCTGACTTTTCAACATTACTCAAACGGTGCTCCGTCTTGGGTCGGGTGCCGAGCATGATATCCAGAACGACTAAAGCATAAATGCCTCACAAGGAAAACCTTACGGGAAACCAGCTCTAATGACAAACGCATACAGATGTGACAAAATAATGTATGGTCGCTGATCAAAACAGCGTAATATATATGCTATGGCATCCTCGCAACATGTGCTAGTTTTCAGGAAATTCCCACTGAGAGCGATATTTTTACAACAAATATTGTGTCAGGGAAGTCCCATGCGTTTCCCGCGACCATCAATTATTATGTGACATTTGTGACACTAAAAATGTGCGAAATAACATTTGCAAACACTTATATGCTATATAGTTTCTTAGCACGTTCAGTCTAAAAGTCAATATTAATTATAACTAGCTACTTCGGGGAACGTTTGAAGTACTCAGATGACAAGAACGGCTTTGGTCAGTTCAACTTAATTTTACAGTAATTAATTAGTGTGGGTCCAATTTACACACGTGCAGGGTGCTAGCTCTGTAAAGTCCTTGTACGGATAAATTGTCTGCCCGAACGATTTTGCGCAACTGCCGTACAAGCATTGATTTTTCCGCCCGCGTTCACCGATACCGCGTGTTTGCGCAAAATCGCACCTTTTAACAAACGATTCTTCCATAAGGACTTTGGAGTGTACAAGGCAATGGTTAGTGTAATTATAGTGCTATGTGCATTCAAACGAAGGCAGAAATACTATCGGTGGGTATCAAGAACTAAAATTGTACACGTAGTCTCCATGTGGTTGTAAAGAACGAGTGCCAGGAACATCTTAGATAAATCAAACTACTCCTCCCGCTTTCCTGCTCTTTAACATGGCAACAGGAAGTAGTGCGCCACCTAGGAATCTGACCGGATGGCGGACTGCTGAAAACAAGGAGGCCATTCCTTCACATAAACATAGCATCTTACCTGCGACTCTTGGCAAGTTGGCGGGTCTCATGAGTTGAAGGCGTTGCGGTTGGTGCGGTAGAGGCCCATCTGTGCGGGCCCGAGGCCCTGCGCCTGCTCCAGCCAGGTGTGCCCCAGCGGGTGCCCCAGCGGGTGCCCCAGCGGGTGCCCCAGGCCCGCGCCGTGGCTGGCGTGGAGGGCCTGCGCCTGGGCCTGCGCCTGGGCCTGGGCCTGGGCCTGGGCCAGGCGGTGCCGCGGGACTCGCTGCGTCGGGAGGCCCGAGATGCCCCGGACGTAGGCGTAGGCGACGGGCGTGCGCAGGATGCGGGCCGGAGTCTTCTTGGTGCGCATCTCTTTCTCCCTCACCTCCGCCCGGACGTCCGGGGCCGCCGCGGACGCGGGCGGCGCCTGCGTCGCGAAGCCCGGCGCGGCCGGGGCGGCCTCGCTGAGCGCGTGCGAGCTGTGGTGGTGGTGGTGCTGGCGGTGGTGGGGCCGGTGGTGCTGGTAGCCGTCGTGCTTGTGGTCCGTGTCCAGCGACAGGCACGAGCTGCTCAGGCTGCGCCGGCTCGCCAGCGCCTGCGTGGAGAGGCTCAGGCCGCGGAACACCTGCGGGGCGGGGAGAGGAGGGCGTCAGCACCGGCGGGCCTCTGCGCCCCAGCGCGCCCTGCGCCCAGCGGCAGCGCCCGACCTTGTGCCAAACACTTGGAAGCGCACCACCTGTTTCGCACTCACTTTAAAACTCGCTCGCTGCAAAAGAGTTGAGACCGGAGATTTACTGAAAAAATTTAACGCCAGGATACCAATGCCACGGTGACATTCGGATAAGGAATATATGATAGGAAAGCTGTTCACGATGGGCCCAACCTTTTTCTCGGTAAAGGTCCGTTTTTAGATGATCAAAAATGCAAAGTAAGGTGCGTTTTTCAGTCAGCGAGTTTTCAGGTGCGTACGCTTCAATGTGTTTGGCATTCACGTACAGTCCGATTTGCATTGTGGCAAGACAAGACAAGGTGCATCCCCCGACGTACCTTGTAGAGAGTCGAGCAGCTGCCTTCCTCTCGGCGCACCTCCTCCTCGCAGCAGCACGAGTTGCAGCGGCCGGCAGAGCCGGGGGCCCCGAACGTCGTCAGCGGTCGCAGGAAGTTCTGGAAGTTGGCCGTCGAGCCGCCGAGCTCGCTGCAGGACGAGCCGCCCGAGCCGCTGTCCGAGCTCGTGCCCGCCTCCAGGTTCACCAGGGTGGTCCCCATCCTCTTGCCCGTGGACGCGGAGCTCGAGCCGGGACTGTTGTCACCGTAGCTGCTCCCCGAGTCTGACGAGGACCCCGTCAGTTGGCTGTTGCTGCTGCAGCTGGCGCTGCGGAAGCCGTCGCCTGGAGCACAACAAGGTCCACGTCAAGCACTGCGTGCGGGACTGCTCGTCACCGCCTGCGCCGCCTGCGCCGCCCAACCCTCTGCCGGCTGACTCACCTGATGAGCTGGAGCCGTTGCTTCCGGAGCTTCCTGCGCTGCCGCCGTGGCCGCCGTGGTGGCCGCTGTGGTGTCCGCCGTGGTGGCCGCCGTGGTGGCCGCCGTGCTGGCCCCCGGAATGGCCGCCGCCGCCCTGCTTCTTGCTGCGCGATCGTCGGTTCGGCCCCCTGTCCCGGCTGGGGCTGTCGCGGTTGTCGCGGCTGTCGCGGTCGCGCTCGCGGTTAGTCAGCGCCATCGACGGCCCCGTGGAGTTGTCGTCCGAGTCGGTCGAGTCCTGGTCGTCGCGGGTCGGCTCCTGGCACAGCCTGCCCGGGCAGATCTGGCTGGAGCTGGAGCTGGGCCGCCGGCCGAACACCCTCAGCATGCGCACGCGGACCGGGCCGCCGCCGGCGCCGCCGCTGCCCCCGGGGGTGCTGCAATCCGGGAGCCCCGGCGGGAGGCCGGGCGGCCCCGGCAGGCCGAAGAGGTCGCCGCCGGCGCCGGCGCTGCCGGCGGCCTGCGCCTGGGCTGTGGGTGTCGACATGGTTAGGTCCCGACGAGGTGGAGGCTGGCAGAGGCGCTGCTGGTGGACGGTTGGGCGAGCTGAGGCTGCGTCTGAGGCTGGGGTTGCTGCTGCTGCTGCTGCTGCTGCTGCTGCTGCTGCTGATGCTGCTGAGGCCGCGGATGGGCCTGGCGCTGGACGATGGCGACTTGTTCACCAGGCATGGTTCACCGAGGTGACCGTACGGGCGTGAGAGTCAGCGTGGAGTGAAGCTGCACCGGTCCGCGTGGGTCCTTATATACCACCCCCACCCCCACCACCCCACCGGAGCGGCGCGGCGCGGCGGGTCAGCAGCCCCGTGCTCGGGCTCACCTTACCATTGCCAATATTTGACGTCCCGGGGGTCCTCGGCCCCTATGGACCGACTTCCCCCACCCCCTCGTTGAAAAATTTTAATGCACCTTTAAATGGTTTCTTGCAAACCCGTAGGGCGTTGCACTGAAGTAGGCTCACTGCCCCCCCCCCCCCCCCCCGGCGATGCAAATTTGCATATTAAAACGTAGCTTCTGGACAGAAGGAAATACTCAGATGTACTGGAACCAGAGGATTTATTAGCTCGACACCGATACACAGGACTGATCCGTAGCGCGGACTAGCCAAGCCTGAGGCGCGCCAGCGGGCGGGGGGGCGTTGTTAGGCGTTGTTAGTGACAACAGTGCGAGAGCCTTGCAGCGAGGCTAGCGCTAGGCGGCCAGCTGATGTGAGCGGTGGCGGTCCAGTGACCGCTACTAAAAGGCCCTAACCTTACAACTACTCCCTCTTTCTCTTGAAGAGGATGCAAACCACCCCAAAACTAAAACAAGGCTCAAGCAAAGTTGCAAAATAGAAATTGAATCTGGTCCAGGGTGACAGAATGACTCCCGGAGAACAAGCCCCGATTGGTAGTCACAGAAAGTTCATAGCACTAGATCTTGAGATGGCTCGACCGAAGGCGACACACAGGAGACGGAACCCTCCTTCTTCAGGGCCGGACCTCCCACTTGAAGTGCCACCTCCAGGACGATAGCACAAAGGAAACGGAACCCTCCTTCTTCAGGGCCGGACCTCCCTCTTGAAGTGCTACCCGTCACAACGATGAGTTGCAGGACCAGGAGTAGGCCCAGGCAGGACCAATCAGGAACGGGCCAGGGAAGGTCCAGGGCAGGAACGGGACAGGAAGGGACAGGAACGGGAGGGATCAGGACCAGGGATGCTGGGACTGAAACAACAACAGGACCGAACAGAAAACGGAACTCACAAGAAGGGGAGCTGAAAAAGAGGGTGTTAGCTGTTACCACAACCGGAGTAGTCAACACGCAGGCCTAGGCTAGACGAGGACTACGTCACCAAGGCATACATCTGAGCTACAACCAATCTGACAGTGGAATTAGACACTTTATCTGCACCTCTTTTGAAACAATACTCTCCTTGAAAGGTTTCGCAAGGTCAGGAGCAGGACAGGCAACTGGCGAACGAAGAATTGGCTTGCGCTTCTCCTCCCTCGCAACCAAAAGAGGACAAAAGGAAGGGACAGGAACAGGATGCAGGAGCAGGAGAACTTGAAACAAACAAATTTATTACCAATACATGGTGAACAAAGACCATTAGAATAAAACGAAAAGTGTACTTAAACACTAAAATATAAACTGAAAACCGGAAAACCGGCAATAAGAACATTAAAACACTAAGCCACTACACTATAACACTAGTTCCACTGCGGCCAAACCGGCATTACACCCTGCAAGCCATAAGGCGCTTGCATTACTGGAGCTGGATACCCCATCTGCTGTTGCTGCCTATACTGCCTGTACTGGTTATTTTGACGGTACTGCAAGAGCTGTTCTAGTTGTATCACTTGACATTTGTAGCTCTCGATCACTTCTCCCTGCAACTTGATCTGTTGCCGCAGCTCTTTCACCAGCGCAGAGTCCTGAGTTGGGGGCTGCAGAGCCCTCTGCTGTCGAGGCTGCATCGGCTGCTGTCGCCGTTGCTTCTGCTGCTGCTTCTGCTGTTGCTTCTGCTGCGGACGCTGCTGCGTACGCTGCTGCTGACGTTGCTGCGGGCGCTGCTGCTGCTTTTGCTGCGGACGCTGCTGCGGGCGCTGCTGCGGGCGCTGCTGCGGGCGC
This sequence comes from Megalurothrips usitatus, assembly GCA_026979955.1. NCBI lineage: Eukaryota > Metazoa > Arthropoda > Insecta > Thysanoptera > Thripidae > Megalurothrips > Megalurothrips usitatus. The sequence continues at coordinate 8,010,955 of CM049594.1, read as the reverse complement.
TGCTGCGGACGCTGCTGCGGACGCTGCTGCGGACGCTGCTGCGGACGCTGCTGCGGACGCGGCTGCGCCGGCTGCGGGCGTTGCTTTGCCACCTTGGGTGGCGGTGCATCGCAGGACCTCGAGCGAGAGCGGCCCCTCTTGGCTTGCTCCTCACCCTTGGGCCGGCACTTAGCTTCTGGCACCGGCACCTGCACGTCCACTCGTTCATCCAGAGCCATCGCCTCCAGATCAGACGCCAAAGAGTCTCGGCGTTCGCGTGTGCGACGGCCTACTCTGCCTGGGGAGAGTGACTGGGACCTTGTCGCCACTGTAAGCAGGGTGAAAGTCAATTTGAATGAAAGGACAGCCATTGGCCATTTTGGTCCACGAGCTGAGACCCAACAGCAGCCAAGCGATCAACATGCACGATGAGACGCTTTGGAGGCCGGAGTCTAGATCTGTTAGGTGACACCACGACAGGGCGGACTTCCTCAATGCGTGCAATGCAATCATTGAGCAAATCCAAGATGACAAAGGGACCCTCCCAGGCGGCATACAACTTGGTTGTCTTACCCAACCTGCGACGACGGTTGTACAACAAAACCATGTCACCAGGTTTGAAGTAAGTCAAAGTAGAGTATTTGTCATAGTGCGTCTTCATTCGTATAGCCGCCGAGTGGGTATTTGACTGTACTAGCCGGTGGATTTTATCCAACCGCTCCCTAAGTTGTGCCGGATATCTTTGCAGACCATCCGCGCCTGGAAATCCTGTGGGAGGGATGCCATGGACCACATCCTGTGGAACACGCATCTGTCTTCCAAACAGAATTTCATAGGGAGAGAACCCTGTCACAGTGCTAACAGCTGCCCTATAAGCATGCAAAACATGGGGTATCAAGTCCGGCCAGTTCTCGGGCTGTTCTCCTGCCAATACAGCGATCTGGCGAGCGAGACTACGGATGTAGTTCTCAACCTTGCCATTGCTGGACGGTTTACCACCAGAAATACGGCCTTTGTGGACTTTGTAGATGGCAAGAACCTCCTTAAAGAGATGAGACTCAAAGGTGGTACCCTGGTCAGACACAATCGAGTAAGGTGCTCCCAGCCTACTGAATACTTGTGTAACTAACGCTTGGGCCACCTCTGGAGCCTGTATCGTTCTTAAAGGGATGGCCTCAGGCCAAGAGCTGAAAGCTTCTACGATGACCATTACATGCCGATAACCATCAGGTCGCGACGGCTGCAAAGGCCCTAAGAAGTCAACATGATACCGCCCAAAGAGCATGCCTTCACGAAAGACTTTCATTTGAGCACGTGTTCTGCGAGCCGGTCCTTTGACCTGGGCACAACGCAAACACGACGAGACACAATCCTGGACAGTTGTAAACATGCCAGGCCAGTAATAGCGGCCCCTAAGCAGATCATAGCACTTGGAGACACCAAAGTGCGATCCAGAACTAGGTCCAGTGTGATAATTAACCACCAAGTTCTTTACTCTGTCAGAGGGAACCACTAATTGCCAAACAATTAGGGAAGGGTCTCCTGAAGGATGTTCAAAACGCCGCTTAAGAACCCCATTTATTATCTGTAAGGAGTTGAACTGCATCCACAGACTCCTTGTGACAGAACCTCGGCCCACAATCTGGTCAAATTGCGGCCGTCGGCCAGCCTTCACAGCCAAATAAATGGGTCTTATATCAGGATCATTTTCCTGATCAGCGGACAGTTTTGCATCTTTCCAATCTTGAGCACCATCAAGGGTGATGCTTTTCACAAGAAACTGATAGCTGTCCTCCATGTGGTCATCCTTCTCTTCCATGCGCTTGCACTTGGAGCAGAGAGGATCGCACGGACGCTCAGGACGCCTTGACAGTGCGTCAGCATTGGTTAGGTCTTTGCCCTTTATGTGACGTATTTCGAAGCGGTATTCTTCCAAACGCATCATCCACCGAGCCATTTTGCCTTCCAAGTGTTTGAACGATCTCAACCACTGGAGAGCAGCATGGTCAGTGTAGAACAGAAAGGGTCGACCAAGCAAGTAAAGCCGAAAGGCCTTAGTTGCTTCTACCAATGCGTACAACTCAGCATGAGTAGCACACAAGTGCGTCTTAGTGCGCGGCAAAAGCTTGGAATGGTAATGCAGTACCACCTGCTTACCATCCTGTTCCTGGGACAAGATGCAAACAACCGCACGCTGAGATGCGTCGCAATGCACCGTGAACGGGCCCTTGTCAGGTCGGGCTACACCTAGCACCGGCGCAGACGTCAAAGCCACTTTGAGCTTCTCGAAAGCTTCGTCACACTCATCTGTCCACCGGAACGGAACGTACTTGCCACACAAGTCGTACAAAGGAACCGCAATTTCCGCCATGTTGGGAATGAATCGAGAGTAGAAAGTAGCCAGACCTAACCAAGAGCGCAACTCTTTCAAGTTGACGGGCTTCGGCCAGTGGGCAATTCTCTCTACTTTGGATTCATCAGTGCTAATCCCTTTAGCCGAAAGCTTGAATCCAAGGAAAGTCAAAACCTCCCTGAATAAAAAGCATTTCTTGGCTTTGAGCAGAAAGCCTGAAGCTCTCACACGATTGAAAAGAGCCCTAGTCATTTGGAGCATTTGTTGAAAGTCATCCCCTGCTACACAAATGTCATCCAGATAGACTCCATTGGCGCTACCCAAATCATCATCAGGTGTGGGGTTACGGGACGGCCGCATAAGTCGATCCGTCACACTCTGAAAGATGCCAGGTGCTGCAGACAACCCGAAAGGCATGCGGGTGTACTCCAAAAACCTGGAGGGTAAGCCCAAAGTGTCAGGCAAGGCAATGGCGGTTTTGCAGATGTCGTCCTCTGCAACCATGAGGTTGTGATAGCCAGACGCAAGGTCTGCGTGGGTGTACCACTTCCTCCCCGCCAAACGCTCTAAGAGTTCTTGCGTCCGCGGTATGGGAATAGCCGGAATGCGCGTGACGGCATTAAGGGCGCGGTAATCAATTACCGGCCGCATCTCTGGCTTACCGCTGGGATCAAGAGTCTTTTTAGGGACTATAATGATAGGCGAGGCCCAAGGCGACTGACTTGGCCTAACCGTGCCCTGTTCCAAGTACCTGCGGTAGAGAGTAGCAAGCTCTTCTCGCTGGTGAATTGGAATGGGACGGGCCTGTTGCTTGATTGGCGGATGGTCCCCCGTATCAATGCGGAACTTAATCCAAGGACAGCACCCAAAGTCATCGTTGTGCTTGACAAAAATGTCATGGTAATGCCTGACCATAGCAGCAACTTGATCTTTCTGCTCCTTGGTTAAGTCGCAACGATCAACCATCGCCTGCAAATCGTCCGGAAGGGGCTGATCCGCAGGGATCGGAGGCAGCCTGGGCTGCAGCTGAATATCAGCTTGATCGGAAGGAGGAACTAGTTCCAGGGAGGCTGACTGGACCAACACCTCCTGGTCATCCGGAACACAGTCAAGTAAATCATCCATTGTGGTAGGGTAGATGTGAGCCACAACACTGCCCCTAGGAATGATTACATGATCTGATGACTCATTCTGGATTTCTAGTTCAACCAGACCGGGTGAGAACGGCACAGTTCCCAAAGCAATGCCGCAGCGCCGCAATTTGAGCAACTCTGATGGTACAACTAAGCCATAAGGCAATACGCGAAGAGCTTGGTCTACATCTCTGGCATGACCCGCGGGGTGCTCTTGGTCCAGACCTTGCAAACTAGGTGGGGTGGCGTCTGGACCACTAGCATCCACAGCATCACCCGTCAATGCAACCACCTCTTGATGATGGGAGAATGCCCGTGCTATGGCCACTTCATTAGAGTCCGTCTCGATGCTCCTTGGATCACTCCCACTAACTACATTACTAACTACAGAGACACCAACCCTGGCCAAGGCTGTATCTCTCTCTGTGATCAAGCCATCGCTTGTAAGGCAGCACCGGACTCGAAGTACCTGAGCCAGACTCGAAACATCATCCTCTCGGACATCCTGCATTCCTAACACTGGAACCACACAGCTTGAGGAGCCATGCGGCTGTATTTCTACTGAAACACTTGCTCTTGCGACGGCAAAAATGCGGCTCGCATTAAACTTGCCAACATCTAACGATGCTTGCAAAGTACAAGGAACCACGACTTTGGCAGGATGTTTCAGCGTGAACTTCAGCTCATCTGCATCCACGATGCCTCTGTTAGCACGCATAAAATCCATGCCGATGATGCACTGATCATCTAAGTCGGATTCCAGTAGCACAAACTTGTATCGGCAGGTGCCAACAACAAGCTCAGCTACACGGGGCCCATACAAAATGGACACACCGCCGTTGACGTCCTTAAGACGCAACTTAGAGGGCTTCGTCGCAGGGCCCTTCAGCAATCCTCTGCGAATTACTGAAATATGTGCTCCTGTGTCTAGGATACACATCACAGGCGTGCCGTCAATTCGGAACACGCAAGACGGGGACCCAACGGGTTGCACCTGTACCTCCTCTGCCCCGTCTAGAGTACTCAGGGAGGCTACCGGGCATTTCCCGACTGCGATGCTCCAGACGCACTCGCATTAGCGTTACCAGGGTAGATAACTGCATTAGGCCCTGGACCAGCAGACGCCACTATGCCTTGTCCTTGCCCTTGGGAATGTACTGGCCACGACAGGTTAGCGTGGTAGTACGGCACAGGCCCAGGATACACCGGCATGTGCATGGGCAATGTGGGCAACGCATGCGGGCATGTGGATTGCGCTGGTTGCGCTGGTTGAGAGGGCTGCGCGGCAGCAGTTACAGCAGGTTGGGTAGGCCGATTGGCTTCGGACAAAGCCGCCTGAGGCTGGGGAGCACGAGGGCAGTTGACTGCAAAATGGCCGAACTGACCACAAACGTAGCAGTTTTGGCCTCCTCGATTGTAGCTTCCTCTACTTCCTCCCCCTCCTCGACCTCCTCGGCCGCGGTATGGACCGCGGCCACTACTGTGGCCACTACCGCTAGAACCAGCGTTAGCGTCCTGAGAGGTCCGCGTTTGGGCCTGGCGGACGATGACCTCCACCTGCTTAGACAATGCGTCTAGCTTGGCTAGGACGGAACTGACCGAAGTCGGTTCAGTTGCCTTAGCAGGTGCAGTTGCAGCTGCTGGAGCAGTGGAAGTGGGAGGCTGTGCAGCTGCCACTACTTCCGCGACGCGCACCTTCTTGGGCGGTGGCCCAGAGGGTGGCGACGGGCACCTGGAGCGGGTCAGGCGGCACTGGTCCAGCGCCTGACGCATGGTCTGGAATGCGCCACCTGAGACTCCAGAGCGAATATCATCGGCATACAAGCCTCTGATAAACTGCTCAATGGCGTAGCCCTCGACGCGGACGGGCGCCGTGTCGGGGTACGCGCGGCGAGCGGCACGGCAGACGCGCGTGCTCCACTCTTCAAGTCCTTCCTTCTCGCCTTGAGCGAGAGAGAAGAAACTACGCATCTCGGACGGAGCATGCAAGGGCCTGCTGTAGGCCATGCGTAGCATCTCGTCTAGCGTGTCGAAGTCGCCGTGGGGACCCAAGTCCTCAAGAAGCGACATCGGCTCTTTTTCAAGAGCGGAGACCAGAAGCGAAAAGCGCTGGCTCCTTGTGAGGCCGGGGTAGGCGCCCACGAGATCATCGAAAGTACGCCGGAAAACGTCGTAACTGACGCGTCCGTCGAACCGCGGCACTGCTTTGCGGAGTGCAAGCATAGTGCTAGCAAAAACGATCGATTGATCTGGGGGCACGGCTGCACTGCGCCAAGTGCCGAAATCCCCAGCCGCGGGAACGGCGGGTCCGGCGGGACCGGCGGGACTGGCGAGGCCGGCGGGGCCGGCAGGGCCGACGGGGCCGGCGGCACCCGCAGCCACTGCGGCGCGGAGCGCGGCTAGCTCTCGTAGGAGCGTAGCTACGTCGGGGCCCGAGTCCCCTGCGTCCGCGTGGACGCGGCCGGCCGGGGGGAAGGGGGCTGGCCCCTCCTCCACCGCGGCGAGCGGCGCCGCGGCCGCGAAGGCATTGTTGCCTTCCGCCGCGCCGTCCGCGGGAGGAGCGCGTACGAAGCGTCCGGCGCTGTCCACGGACGGGGCGCGTACGAAACGCCCTCCGCTGCCGCGGCTCAGGCGGCGCTCCGCCATCGTAATCAAGCACGCGACGCGCGCGCGTAAATTACGACGCGAAGTCTGAACGAGTCACAAATGCACAAGCACAAGGGGACGAAGGACTCACTCAGGGATCTCAATCCAAGCACGAATCACCGGGGTCAGGGGTCACCGGGGGGATCAGGTCACAACAGCTGCCGGACGGAGTCGGGACAGCGGGTCGGGATCAGGATCGGGAGCCGGGACCGGGATCACAGGGCAGGTCGGGATCCGGGACCGGGATCAGCAGGCAAGGATCGGGAGAGGGTACACGTACACACGCACTCACACGCTCGGAATTCCTGCACAGAAAATCTGCTAAATCCCTGGCCTGGCGCACCTCGAATACCTCCTTCTGTCCTACCGACTGCGCCAGTTAAAACGTAGCTTCTGGACAGAAGGAAATACTCAGATGTACTGGAACCAGAGGATTTATTAGCTCGACACCGATACACAGGACTGATCCGTAGCGCGGACTAGCCAAGCCTGAGGCGCGCCAGCGGGCGGGGGGGCGTTGTTAGGCGTTGTTAGTGACAACAGTGCGAGAGCCTTGCAGCGAGGCTAGCGCTAGGCGGCCAGCTGATGTGAGCGGTGGCGGTCCAGTGACCGCTACTAAAAGGCCCTAACCTTACAATATCTTTGTTGGAATCCAAAAGAATTTGTTATGACAGTGAGCGGGTGACATTAGAGATTTCCCTCTCCCTGACATGAGTCTGTTCTGCAAAGAAGCGAGGAAGCGGGTTGGCGGGGGCGCCCCGCTCGCGCCCCGCGGTGAGTGCGCGGGGTGTACGCGGGTGTAAATCACACCCCCAATCAACGCCAGAAGCAGCGAATGCCCCGGCGTCGTGTGACACTTACGTGGCGACAATCACTCCCCTCACGTGGTGTGTGTGTGTGTGTGTGTGTGTGTGTGTGTGTGTCGGCGGGGAGCCGAGTGCTCCGTACTCGGCGTACAGGTGCCGGGGGGCCGGTGCCGCGGGGGCGGCCGAGGCCGAGGCAGAGGCGCCTGCTCGCGAAACCCGATCCCTTGTCCTTGTATTACCATAGGCCCCTAGGACCGTTTAGACCGGGCCGGGCGGATGTCGCCGCCGCCGATCAGTTCAAATCGGATGGCAAACGTACCGTTAGGATTTTGGGGTCCTGCAGTTTTTCCCTGCTGTTCCTGGCTCCACGAATAACGCTCGGCCAAATCCTTGCAGCACTATCGCCGCTCGGAGGGTGGCGACGGGAGGGGAGGGGGGCGTTGCGCGGCGCGGCGCACGCAAAAAGGCAAAGGTCAATGTCGTCCATGGCTGGTGGCGATTCTCCGCGTCCATAGGCCAGCAGCAAAATTGTGCCTCCGGACAGCCGACACTGTCGCTATGCTGCGGACAGATGGAGACCGCGGCGATATCCCTCCCGCGGCCGCCACACTTTGTCTGTCTCACCTCGCCAGGGACGCCGCGCTTCGTTAGTTGTGAGTGTGGGCCGGAGGGTAGCTCGTCCGTCATGGCCGGGTCGGGGAGCACCGGGGGGCGCCTGCCGGGCAGGGCGCCGCACCGCGGCCTCTACATGCGCCGGTGTCGTGCGGGCTGGCCTACCTCAGACCCCGCAGGCGCCTGCGCCTAACAATATCTACCCAAGCTTAATTGACAAGACGAAAGACTTCTCTTGAAACGTTTCTTTGAGGACGAAATCTCTTGATTTTTTTTCGCGCAGGCGCCACAAAGTTTTCTACTCTGAGGAGTGAACGCCCATCGCCAGCCGACGTTCGGATGCATATTTCACCGTGAGGATCGGATACAAAGTCCGTACCATCGCGCCTCACCTCTCACCTGGGGCGTCAGGCCCTCAGTGATGATGTGTAACGTGAGTCTGCCTCGGTTCGCTGCTCTCTTCTCACCACCACGTGGCGCCCGGGCCCGGCGGCCGCGCCGCAGGCTCCTTGTCCTTGCGATGACGGCTCTAAAGCTGTGTTCAGTTAAGCCGAGTTCTCATGGAGGGCGTGAGCTGGCGTGAGGCTGGTCCTATGGCGGCTCTAAAGCTGTGTTCAGTTAAGCCGGGTTCTCATGGAGGGCGTAAGCTGGCGTGAGGCTGGTCCTATGGCGGCTCTAAAGCTGTGTTCAGTTAAGCCGGGTTCTCATGGAGGGCGTGAGCTGGCGTGAAGCTAGTCCTGGAAAGCTGTGTTCAGTTAAGCCGAGTTCTCATGGAGGCTGGCGTGAGGCTGGTCCTGGCTGGTCCTGGCGTCTTCTTGGCGCGGCCGCCTAACGCAACGGGGCCTCTGCGACTCGTCCGCCCGCCCACACTGCCCAAAGGCCCATCCAAAGGCCCAAAGCGGACCGGCGGCCGGCCGCCCCTGCTCATCAGCACAAAGCTCATTGTCTGTCTGCAGCAGCGGCGCCGCGGAGCGTATCTATAGCCCGCTTTAGTCGTCGCATTGTGGCCGGCGTGTATTCTGGTCGGCGGTTTGGACAGGCGCCGGGCGGCAGCGACAGAGGGCGGGTGTGCGCTCTGTAAAAACCGAGTAGTCAACTTGCGATTGGCAGTGACGATCGACAAGGATGCAACGACAAGATGCGACCCCAATACGAGGAACCCCCTGAACCAACATGAGTCGCCTGGCCTCTTGGCGCCCTAAGTCGCATAATTTCAGGATCAGACGTGAATATCCGCCTGTGGAAAAAGATGCATTAAACATGAAATACATTGAAGTGCTTCAAAGCGTCTGAAAACAATTCAGATGCACGTGTCTGCTTGTGTATCACCCCCCCCCCCCCCGAGTGACCATAGTCTGCCCCCCCCCCCGTAAATGGTACGTAGTTTACTGTACTCCCCTAGTACATACTCTCAGTTTTGTAGAATTCAGTGCATAGACCGACTCGTCGGAAGTTCGGGTTGCTTGCGCACTGGCCTACGTGGACCCGATGTGTTCTCCTTGACACACGTATCAGCCCCAAGCATATCGAATATCCGAGGAAAATTATTTGAATCGAGCCTTCTTTTTTGAGTGTGCTCCGCGCGGCTCCGACTCCAGCTCTGACTTTGTCAGGTTACCGGCGTCACCGGCCTGTGGCGAGGAAGCCTGATTCCCACGCCGGCCGACCCCAATACGTAAACTTTGCACTCTCGAAGCCGAACTGTGGCGGCGCGGGCCGAGAGCAAAATTCGAACAGCCGCTGGGGGAAGACGGAGAGGGGGTGACGCTGCGCGCGCGGGACATGCCGCATCGCATCCCGCCGCCCATTGCCCGACCTTCCTGGTACGAAAGCGCGTTGCCGACGGGTGCAAAATTTCCGAAAAGTGGCGGACTCCGGTCGGGGCTCTGTGAGTATTACAGGACCGCGGTGACAGGTCTAATTCCGTGCCGTCGGGGCCGGCGGGGGCGCTTGGGTGTGGATGGGATGGTCCCGGGCCGTCAGTAACGCCGACGCCGGTAACGCCAGTCGTGTGTTGCGTGAGCCCAGACCGGCTGGCCGTTACGCTGGCGGAGACAAAGCAGGGTGACAATACCACGCAGTGCCCAGAGTCCCGTCCCTGTCCTCTTGTCGAGGGGCGCCTCACGGACGGGTGTGCACTGACTGGTGACTGGACCGGCCCTTTCCATTGACTAGATCGAAAATTTTCAAAAGATCACGATTATTTGTGGTTTTTGTGTTCTGAACTGTCACCCATCCCCCAAAATTGGTTAAAAAGTCAAGTCAGCGGTCGACCGTGACCAGAACTCAAAACTTTACCGACGTACGGAAATAATTTTGTCTTACCTAAAATCTGTGGACGCTTTTGATAATATTGCAAAAATGGGTGGGCACTACCTCGTCCCAGGCCTCCGCCTGGAACCCTCCTGCTTAACTTCGGTGTTCGAATGGGAACCGGTGTACCAGGTATTGACCGCCGCTAGGACACGGGCACAACGCAGCGGCCTTTTTCAGGGGCACGCTTCCGCAACGGTCAATGTAGCCCCCTCCGCCAGCCAGATTTCCGGAATCAGCTCCCTTCGACTGGCTGGTTGGTCTGTGGCACTGCGGCCACTCCCGAGCGGATTGAGGGGGAGGTAGGCTTTCCTATATCGTACACAGCCGAAGCTGCTGTACTTCACAACGAACCCTAGTCGCGACGGCGTGCCCTCGTCTGCCAGATTCACAGGGAGCGAAAACGGAAGTACCGAACCCTAGGTACCCCCGTAGCATACACCCGAGTCTCCGAACCAAGTTTCCTTGGTAGACACAGAGCGGAGCACCCGCCTGTGGCCTGCGGCACGGCTCAAAGAGCCCCGCAGCTCATCCCGCGGCACCACTTCCCACCCCACCCCACCCCCTCCCCCTCCCGAGAGCCGTCCTCGCCCCCGTCTTGTCCGTCCACGTGTAGGAGCAGCCATGCCGGCGGCCGGCCGTACGACCTCTGGAGCCGGCCGGGCCGAGCCGTGGGCCGCCGGGGCAACCCCTTTCCACCGGGCCCGGCTCCACCGTTGAACCTGATCGCAAGCGCCGGCGCCAACCCCCACCCTCTCCCATCTCCGCTTTCCTCTCCCTCTCCCTCCTCCTCCTCCTCCTCCTCCTCCTCCTCCTCCTCCTCCTCCTCCTCCTCCTCCTCCTCCTCCTCCTCCTCCTCCTCCTCCTCCTCCTCCTCCTCCTCCTCCTCCTCCTCCCCCTCCTCCACAAACCGGACCTGCGCGCATCAACTCCAGTTGCCTAACTAACTTGGGAACATGGCCGCATGGCCCGTACTCGCTCACGTTGCACCCCCGGCCTGGGTGCGCGGGTGGCCGCTGGCGGCGGCGGGCAGCGCAGGCGCAGCGCGGCGCCAGCGGGGCCAGGGGAGCTGGGGCTGGGGGCTGAGGACCACATGCACGTGCGCGCCCGCCGCCGGCCGCCGCCGGCCGCCGCCGCCTGCAGCGGCAGCGCGGGCAGCCCGCCACACACGCACGCCGCCGCGCTGCCTACCACCCTCCCTCCACTGCCAACGGCGGCCCCCGCCCCTCCCCTCCTCCTCAATCCTCGCCGCGGTTGTCTTGCCAGTGCTTCTTCCGGCAGATGTGGGGCGCACGTTGTCGGTGTTCACCGAAGAAGAACAGGGACACGAGATGGAAATGAAAATAATTGGGAAGGAGCGAGCTGCCGGGGGGTGCCCGCTGCCTGCTAGGCCAGAGACTCCAATTTAGCTACTTTGACACATTTCTTCCGTCGGCTTTTCTGTACTTTGAACGCATTCTCCATACCCCGCCTGGCGCACGTGCACACTGTTTGCGGCGTGTCCGCGGGTAGCGTAGTTCTCGGATAAACTGACTTCTTTCTGACAAGCAACCCCATCTACAGTACCACAGTGAGCGAAACAGCTCTCCAGATCTGAGGTGGGCAACCCAGCAATGTACCGGCTCCGGAGCTTGTTTACATCCCTCTCTGTCGCTCTCTCTCTCTCTCTCTCTGTCTCTCCGCCCCCCCCCCCCCCCCCGCCCATCCCCCACACACTCCGTCTCGGCACCGGGGCACCAGGCCCCAGCCCCCAGCCTCAATCCTCGGACCCGGCACTGCCCCCACCCCCACGTCATACCTCTGCCGGCCAGCTCCCTCCCCCTCCACAGGACACGTTTCTAAACACGGGCGACAGCCGGCTCTCGGGCCACGGGCACGGGCGGTGTGTGCGTGCGTGTGCGTGTGTGTGTGTGTGTGACGGGCAGCGCCGGGCGCCAGGGGTGGCCGGTACGGGGGCTCTGAGGCGGCCTCTAGGCGCGCACGTGAGGAGAAACGGGCCGACTCGTCGTCAGACTATCCACCCTTACGAAGGGTATTTTCAACGAGGCGGAGAGGAGTTACGCCCGGACATGACGCGGCTCCTCGGCCCTCCCTCATTGCCAGGCCTTCGATAGCGTGTTCGGTACACACGAAATATGCGACCTTTGAAACACCCTGGATGGGTAACTGGCTTTACATGGGAATGGAGAGGGTGTAAAGAAGGGGTGGGGCTAATGGTCAACTCTAATTTCCCACTTTGCGGCTAAAAGCGTAACATTGCGCGGGATCCTACAATTGGAAATGAGCAGTTGTGTTAAGAGCGCACCGTAGAAGTGTGTGCGTGTCGCAAGTAGCTGAACTGGAGTCAGGTAGGTTTTTGACAGGTGCCTTCACCCTGGCATCTGTTTAGTGGGCGGATAGACTCGAACTGCCCCCGGAAGTGCCCAGAGGGTAATAATGCATCGTAGCACGGGCTCAAGATGAATTGAATAAACAAGCAAATCTTATCATCAATTCTTTATTTATTTTTTTACGTCATCTCACATTTGTTGTTTTACTGAGAGGTCAATCATGACATAGGAGATAAAAACAAGCACTACAATAATATAACATAAAATATGCAAGGGTTTTATGGGAAAACTAATAAAGAATACAATTATGTATGACACAATAAAGGGTTATCAACTATCTAAGTATTTGTATGAAAAAAAAAGTAATTTAAAAAAATCACCAGTCAACCCTTGCACAACAACATTGATTTCTATATCACATTTATTCAGAAAATAGCTGACATGTGTCTGTACGTCAATGGTTGGCATCAAGGGCGTTTTCCACATGACAGTATGAAACTATTCTCTACAGGACATCACAATGAAGCAACGAGACACAATACATTGTTCACTTAATTGCACACCTTAACTATCTATGGAAGGGAGCACTCAGGTAGGTGAAAGGAACCTACAATAGCATCTCATAAAATTGATCACCCTGAAATGTACCAGAAACCCAGTAACATTTACTGGCATTAGCTCAGCCGGTTTAAAAAAGAAAAACAAAATAAAACACTGATCCTGAGCTGCGGGGTGCAAGGGCAAACAATTTTGTTTCCTTAATTAAAAAAAAAAGCCGCAGTTATTGATTCAATTCCATTCAACAAATTATTTCCAAACATACTGGTGTACAATAAAAGTAGAATGTTTCAATGAAATGCAGTGAAATCATTTTTTTTTTTATAAAAGAGAAAAACGGTAAGAACCAGGATTGCATCAACAGAAACAGTCTTTAAAGGTTTGAAAGCTAACAAGATCACATAAGAGAATTCAGAAAAGAAGCATTCCCCATCAAGGTTGTATCATATGCTCTAAATTTCAGAAAACATGATTAAGCAACAGAGATTTCCCGACCTCGTGTCAACAATAAGATTATGAACATGTGTCACCGTAGTAGAAAATATAAACATATAGAATTTGATTTTGTTGAGTTTCACTTAAACTGGTCTTCTAAAATCTACAACTTAAATTTTGACTTCCTTCTTTTCAGTACCATGAGCAGGGGAAATTCCTTATGAATCACCTCAACACCAATCCATTCTGTCATCAGTAATGAATGTGGAGTCGTCCAAATCTAACCCTAAATGAGCCATAATCAGAGGCCGTACATTTTTGTTTTGTGTAAAACGCATTACAAATGACATCACAAGATAATAATGATCTGCCTGCTGACGATTAGTGGTAAGAAAAATATAGGTACCAGGCAGTAGGGTGAAGCTGAACTTCAGATATAGCAACATACTATGTACTAATAAGATCATTGATCTAGAATGCAAGCTTAATGCCACATGATACAGCCTTTACATAAAGATTAACAAGACCAGTGCACTCGAGTTCATAGAAGCAAATACCATGGGAATGTGCTGAGAAAATTTTAATGGAATTCAGGCAAGACCTTGTAGATAAACTTGAAAGAATATATGCAAATAAGGCAATGCTGACAAACAATTCTCAATTCTCTTCCCATGAAAATTTAAAGCTGTGAATTCACAATTGTATCAAGTTAATCTAATTGGATAGAGAGAACTATAGGAATGCAAACTCAAACTACCACCCAGTTATTCAGAAGAGTTGATATCTGACTCCTCTAGCTATCATTTCAAACAATCACATCAATTAGCCAAGCTAAGGTGTCCCTTCGACAACACTGACTTTCATTGTGCAGAAATGAATACTTCGCCCAAAGAAGAAGAGAGCAGCAATGAAGGCTCCTGGAAAAAAATAACAAAGGTTTGAAACAGTCCAGTTCAATGAAAATGTGTAAATGAAAATGGAAAATCATGAACCCACCAACATAGGTAACAAAGATTCCCCCATGTTTCAAGGCATACTCATAAGTTCCAACCTGGAAAATTTTAAGAATTGGTTAACCAATTACATTTAATATTGTTATTCACTATGCATTGATATTAAGAAGATTTTAACGAGAACTTACTGTAACTCCAATACCAATGGCCAAGAAGACAAGACCAAGAATGGATAAAATGATAGCCCGGCCTCGTGCAAAATCTGGTCCTACTGATGACCTACACATGTTTAGAAAGTGTCAGTAAGCAATACTCCAATGAAAGTACCAAAACGGTCATTAAAATTTAACAATTTTATTATTTTTTTTACTTACACTTTGCGGCAATACGGGCACCTAGCCAATGCATTACTCAAAGTGTTGAACTAAAATTGTAAGAAAGGGTTGCAATTAAATTTAGGACAGGTGAAATATTGACATTCAAAGAACTAAATAATGAAGACTTACGAGGAATGTTCCATTACAATGAGCACACACCACAGAACACATTCCAGGCAAGGATGGAGCAGGAGGAGTGACAGGTGATGGAGCCAGATTGATAATGCGCTTGCAATCTGGACGAGGACAAGCAATCCTCTGAGATGATCCCTTGCAAATGAGAAGGCAGTTGCAAGGACATCGCACATACTTCTTCCCAGGAGGAGCATTGCGAATCGGCTGGAATGCAACACCATATTTAAAATGCTTAGCTTCACAGAATTAGGAGAAAGGAACAGCATCCAGTAAGCAACAATTCTTACAGTAGCTTCATTGCACTGGGTACACTTCACAACATGTTGATCTCGTCGGCCAGAAATGTCAATCATAGCTTGACAAACTCGGCATGTAACCATCGGCACAGAGCCCTGCACAGCGGTGTGATAGGGTGGGGGCATCTCATCTGGTCCGACAGCTGTGACAACATCGCTGTTCTCCGGGATTCCTAGAAATGTTCCAATAAAAATCAGGACCAACATTTGACAGTAAAAACTGGGAGTAAACCAATATTAGAACTTCGTTTAAAATTGAAAATCAACAGAGGCAAAGGTAAATAACAATGGGAAACAGAAAAAAAGACAGCACTTTTTACTGCCCATCAAGTACAAAAGGTGCACTTTATAGTAAACCCGAGTACAATAACAAACTGATTGACTGATTAATATGAGAAATCGGAACTAACCTCCTATAAAGGATGCTTGTTAAGAATTTATCACGATACAGTTACAAGAACAAGGTCACCTTTGGGAGCAGGTATCATACAAGCATAGAATAATGTATTAATAGCCACAATACCTATTCGGTTAAGCAGGTAACAACGAAAACAAAACAACTATTTGTTATGTAATGGTCGAGAACGGGTCGGTTGCTGAGGGAAGCCGTACAACCGTCCTGGCGATAAGTGCGCTGGCACGTAGAGGAACGGCCAACAGAAACCCTTCTACGGCATTTAGTATTGAATGGAAAAAGTAAAATTCACTCGTACCACCACCGTAGTTACATAAGCCCTATCGACTCGGCGTCGCGTAGGCCACTGCAAAGCCACTGATGCGGCAAGGCCAAATCTGATCCGAGTTTACGTCTAGCCGGTAATCAGAGAATGTGACATGAGCTTACAGACAAACGCAACGTTCATGGACATACTAACCATCTGTATATCCCCCGCGAATCCGCGGAGTGGGCGACGAATTGTCACTGGGAAGCAGCGGCTTCCGCTCGCCCTCTCGCCCATCACCCATGTTTTCCAGTGGCTAGGCTGGCCCTGCTGACAGCAGCTGCAGCTGGGATCTGGTTCGGAAAAAAACAAAGAGAGTTGGGCGGAGGAAGAAGAAGTCAGGATCAAGAAAAGCCACAAGCAGTGAGTCAGCGAGTTCAGTTCTGCTAACATTACGGCCGCGTCGAGGACGAGAGCGGCAAAAACGGTGCTTCCATAATCGGTAAACAAATGTAACTACATTTTCATGTACACACAATAAAATTTTTATCACTCCTAATACGGATAAAAATATAAAATAATATTCTCTTACTCAATATTTTCGTAAGGACTTTTGCTTTTTCGCCAGTAGTAGTAGTGCATGACTGTAGTCCGTCACTCCATCATTCTACATTTGCTGTTTAAACAGGAGCATGTTGAATGTAAAATCAGAGGAGATGGGAGACGTTGTTTTAAAAGTTCAAAACGACACGAAACGTTAATGTATCGTAACTTCGGTGAACCCCGCCTTCATGCCATATGCCGTCGAGGCGGATAGGTGGGAGGAGGGGGGGGGGGGCTGGCTCAGCTCAGCCATAACCCTGATGCCCCGTTACGTGACGGCCTCTGCTCCGCTACCTCGTGAATTTTGACAAAAGTGATATAGCGATCGATGAAGTGGCACCGAGCTAAGGCCTTGTTTATGGGTACTGCCCCCACACGCACAGAGTCGCGCCAAAGGGTCCCCACAGCCCCCTCAGACACAGTGCCCCGCCCCCCTTCCCTAGGAGCACAATAGAATTTGATAGAATTCTAGTTTCCAGAATTTTAGCTTGAATTTAAGTTGGAGTAAGGAACGAGTAAATAACCGAAAAGACTCGAACACTTAGTCTTTCATATTCTGAAGTTTAATTTCTGCGTCCTTGCTGGGAAGCACGGGTGAAGTGAAGTGGTCTCGTGGTCTATTTGAATCTGCCCGCCTGCCTTAAGGCCCGGCCGGTCCGTGACGAGTCGAGCCAACTGTAAGGCTTCACCGAGCGGAGAACGTTGTTGTGGCTTGGTGATGTAGAAGAGTATTTTTCCAGGGGGAACGTCATATATCTACTTTGTTCTTTATCAAAATGGTATCTGGACTAGAAACGTTTGTGAATGCTGTTCAAAGTCTTTCTGCTCAAGGTTTGTTGTCGATTTACACGATAGTTTGCCCGTTCGGCGTAACCTCACTCATTCGCATCAAAATAGAGGTCGCAAAATAGACGCATTGCTCAAATTTATCACCTGGCTTGACATTGCTTCGCTGACAGAACTCTGTTGTACATTGTGACATTAGTGTAGTACCTCATGCCTTTTTGGTACCCTTTGTTAATACTTTAAATCACTTACTGATCGATTAGAAGCAACCGGTAACTCCACTTCATTTGATTCATCGCTGTCGTTTTCATCAAAAATCGAAAACGCGTTCACCTTCTTTATCTGTGCAAATCCAATGCGACAGTACTTAAATCAACTTTCGATGCCGGTTATCGGTTCTCGATTGACTTTTTGTGTTCTGGTTGCAGGAAATTTCAATGATTTGTGCGATGTGTTAAGCAAGGCCAATGATGTGTTGACCAAGAATGTTCAGCATTTGGACAATGTTTTGGAGACTCTAGACACTTACCAGCATTCACTTGGGGTACTGGCAGTATTATATGTAAAGTGCAATAATTTGCCAGCTGCTCTGCCCCAAGGAGGAGGGCCCGCTGAAGGAGCACATGTTGAATCCAAGACACATGAAGTATTTATTTTCAACCAATTCCATAATTTCATTGAAAAATGTGACAGTGCACAGATCCGACTTGCGCCTGAAACTTGTGAGTTTGATATTGTAGTTCATCAGTCTTGTTTCATTTACTATTTCAATTTATATTGAAACCAACACTCTTCTCCCATCCTTTACTAGATTCTGATTTATGCCATACGGTTACAAAGATTCTCATAGACCAAAAACGACCTCACAGGGGAATAGATCTCATCAGAAGAGCTATTCATAAAATTCAGAAGCATGAATCTCAGTTAACAGGTGCTCATGCCGATCTTATGCAACTTTGTCTTCTTGCCAAAAACTTTAAACCTGCTCTGGAATTTTTGGATGTTGATATTTGCAGCATTAGTGAGGAGGTATGTCAATAACTGAATGAATGGTATTGAGGCAGTTCCGAGTTGTGTCTGGATGATGTCAAGCATTGGAATCAAATTTTCTTCACTCCCTTTTTCTGCTTTTCTAGGGCTCACAATCTGAAGCAAAGTACTTTTTACTCTACTTTTATTACGGAGCTATGATATATACTGCATTGAAAAAATTTGATAGAGCTTTGTACTTCCTTGAAGTTGTCATTACCACTCCAGCAATGGCTGTTTCACACATTATGCTTGAAGCGTACAAGAAATACATTCTTGTTTGCCTCATTCTTCATGGAAAGGTTTGCTTCAAAGACATGGTTTGCAATGGACTGATGTCCGTAATTGTTTGACTATTTTGTAAGTAATGCAGTAACTCCTTTTTGTTTTTTCAAGGTCTTGAATCCTCCCAAGTACACATCACAGGTGATAGAGAGATTCATCAAGCCATTGAGCGGTGCATACCACAAGCTTAGCTTGGCTTACAACTCAAATAGTTGTGAGGACGTCCAGCAGTGTCTAACATTTTATGCTGAAACATTCAGCAGGTTAATTAATATTCCTTAAGCTTCTTAGAAATTTTGAATTTACTTAGATGAGTTGTGGTGGTCAGTTTCTTTTCTTTCTTATCTCTAGGGACGGTAACAGTGGTCTCACTAAACAAGTGCTGGCATCTCTTAGGAAGAAAAATATTCAACGACTGACCAAGACATTTCTCACCTTGTCTCTCTCGGATGTGGCTAGTCGAGTTCAATTATCATCACCTAGAGATGCAGAAAAAGCCATTTTAAATATGGTGTGTACCAAAGGAGTGCATAAACCATTTGTTGTCTTTCATTTCAAGATTTGGTGTTTTCTATAATCTTCTATGTTGCTCAGATTGAGGATGGAGAAATTTTTGCAAGCATAAATCAGAAAGATGGAATGGTATACTTTCATGATGATCCAGAGAAATTTAACACTCCAGCTGCCTTGAAACGCTTAGAAGAAGAGGTATGTAATGAGGTTGATTATAAGCTGTCTGCTTTGTATTCGGTGTCTTGACTTGTACTTTTTGTGTGTCATTTTAGATGGAAAGGTGTACAGAATTGGATCGCAAAATACTAGAAATGGATGAAAAATTCCTGGTCAACCCTGCGTTTATTAAAAAGCAACAATGTGGAACAACTGAAGATGATATCGCTTTGGCACCAGCGATGAGTGGTCAGGGATCATCCACTTTTACCATGTGAAATGATTGGCTCGAAGAGATGTAATTCTTAACAAACCTTGTGTGAACTTACAGATGGAAGGAATCCAGTTGGTGACTTGTAACCTTGCTCTGCTGGAGGATCATTACCCAGCTGTGCGATGTGTGATACTCCTGCTTTTCTGTTTTTAGTTGTTGTCAACCTCTACTTATAGCTAACTATCTTCATAGAGGTGTGCTACATGTCCATTCTGTTGATTAGAACTCTGGCCAAGTGTCCATCACCTCTGTGTTTGTTTACTTTATTGAGAGATGAGATATTTTGGACATTGTTACCACAATGCAGCCAAGCAGAAAGGATTAATTGAAAGGGAAAGTATTCTGAGGAATATCAGCTGTATTTGATTTAATTTCATGTGCCCTCTCAGAAGCATGGTTACTCTTGGTATTTTAAAATGTCAATTTATTTGAAATAATCATAATGATTTTCACAAGTTTTAGACTTTCTACTTGTACTCTACATCAGTCCTGTCAGCTTTACATATTTAACTCGACTAATGTTTGCATCAACAACGTCCGGCCTTATATCTCTTCCTAGTGGGCTTCTGTAATCAAACGAGTCACGTAAGGACACATACAGATAAAATGTATGCCGCCATTAGATATACATATAAAAAAAAAAGAAAGCTCCTACCTGGATGAAACTTTCACAGAGGCTAGTTGATCCCACTGTAAAACCCCCAAGTTTTCACGAAACCTCTCTACTCCATTCCAAGCAATCATGACACCATTGTCATTGCACAAATGTGGGGGAGGCACTGAAAGGTGGTAGTCATAAGTATCGCACACCATTTTCAGTGCTTTAGAGATGAATTTATTGGCTGCAACACCACCTGAGACAACCTGGGGCAGAAAAAGTAAGTGAGGAAAGCAGCCGTGTTTCTCCCCCCTCCCCCCAAGCGTCAGGTGCTGTTGTGATACTCACTAAACTGCATTTGTCTGGTGGCATCATTCCTTTTCTACTCAAAAATATTATAGCTCTTTCTACGCGCCTACATAACTGCTTTGCAATACACATCTGCACGGCAGCACACAGATTTGGTGCAGATTCTATGACGGCATCAGCTGATGTACCTTTGAGGGGTGATAAAGTTAATACTTGGTTTTCCTTCATACCTGCAGTCACAAGATTGAATTTGTGAGGTCTGCAAACACATACCATATTTTTGTTCCTCCGTCTCAATTGTTCGTGTACACTTTGTTAACATTCCAGAAAAACTGAAGTCACAGGATAAAGATCTGGGCAATGTTTCAGAAAAGGCAAATTAGGTGAGTGCAATTAGAACTTAGTATTGTTGTGAACACATGTACCTACTGAGTGGCAGGTATTTCGAGAGGGAATTCCAAGTAGTTGGATGCTCTTTGAGCCATAATTTCTATTGCATGGCCTCCGGAGAGCTTACTTAACTCTGGCACATTACGTAGCTTTAATCTTCTGTGAAGCTAGGGAACATATATTCACAAAAGTTTTATAAATCGTGGTTTTAGTTAAAATATAAAACAGTAACACGCAGCCTACCTTATCAAATACTTCACCAGGTGAATTGTCTACAGTTGTCCCTATCAAAAGAAATGAATCTACACTTTCAACAAGGGCTAGCAGGCAGTGCCCACCAGATATTAAGAGAACTAAAAATGGAAATTTTACACTCTAGCATGAAAGGAGAAAAAAGATCGTTGGTTTATTTGTTGATACAGCTAACAGAAAAGAGGTAGTGTACAGCAATAAAATGAACTCTTGGTACCTCATCGACCATGCGAGCCATCAGGGCGTGAGCCTCCATGTGATGAATAGGGATGAACGGCTTTTTCCACATTTTACTTAGATGACAGCCGTACTTTGTCCCAACTTCCAATGATAAAGACAGCCCTTCAAACCAACAACAACAAAATTATTATGAAGAACTCGAGCTTAAAAATAAAACAAAGTCACCCTTCAGTAATACCTGGCTTTACTGTAGCAGCAACTACATCAATATCAGACATAGACAATCCAGCGGCAGCTAACGCTTGATTGGCAACGAGTTCCATGTTCGCACGGTGAAGATGACCAGCTACAGGGGGAAGTATACCCCCATTTCTGTTTGAGACAAGCATTTAAAAGCATCACGTCACTCCTCATAATTATTTCTCATCACAGCCCAGCTTGATCATAAACCCATCATAAACTTCATTTATTATCAAGCACATACTCAATGTGAATCTGAGACTGATTGTGAATGGCATCTCCCAGAAGAACTCGGTCACTATCAACGATAGCAACCCCGGTATCATCACAGCTCGTCTCGATGCCCAACACTTTGAATTTGGAACCTCCTCTTGCATTCGATATGCTTCTATTATGGGCAAGTGTCAGGTTAGGGTCTCGTGCAATGCAGTGCACAACAGTCCTAGCTGGTTTCGCATTGACATGAGCGAGGCCACGAGAAATCGCTCTAAAAACAGACATAGTGCTCGCTATCACAGTAAATCACGGGCAACATATGACTCCAGGGTTTTGAAATATAATCAGGGCATGTTTGGAGAAACTTGTCTTGTACCACCGCCAGCGCAGCCGGAGCCGTGCGTGCGTGCGCGCTGCAGGCGGCGGGTGTTAGCCCCTTGCGGCCGATTACAGGGGAGGGGAGGGTGGAGGGGAAGAGTGGGGTAGGTAGATGGCGCTAGTGTACGGGCCCCGGGCCGTGGATAGGCTGTATAGCTATCGTGTACTGCGTGTACTTCAGATTACGGACGGTGCCAGCAGGTTAGGCCTGGCCGTCCATGCAACGCAAGCTGAGCCGCTGACCTCCACTTGTGCTGGCCAGTCGGACGATAGCTCATGTACCTGTACCCGAGTTTAAATTGGTCATACCCCTTTGCTTACAATGTTTCCATGGGATGCCCCGTTTTAATATACCGAAGGTTAGGTTATGTTTTTCAATGTGTATCTTTCAGAACGAACAGAGTGTTCGTTTCGGACCGTGGTTTTGGACTCTGGCATAATATCATCCCCGTCTTAGGTTGCCCGTGACAGCTGCGTTGTGGCGCGGCCCTTTAGTCAGCTGGCCGGTTTGCGTTACATGGCTGGCCCGACTGCTGACCGGCAGCTGTCTGTTGTTTACGTCTCGGCCGCGCGCGGCGCCGCGTTTGAAGTTTGAACCCGACCATCGCGCTGGTCCCTCTCGCGCCGCGGACATGGAGGCGGACGACGTGGGGGACGCGCTGCTCTGCCCGCTGTGCATCGAGAAGTTCGACCTGGACGACCGCAGGCCCAAGCTGCTGGACTGCGGCCACACGCACTGCCTGAGCTGCCTGGTGAGGCTGGCCAAGGCGTCGAGCCGGCAGTGCCCCCGTTGCCGGCAGGTAAGTGTGTGGCGTGAACAGCGCAGCAGGCGCCCGCGGGCGCCAGAGTAGGCAGCCCGCGCGACACGCGCGCCAGCGGGCGTCCCGCGGCTCACGCCAGCACGGCACTACAGTCGTGGATGGGCCACATCCAGGACTGTACCTGGCAACGCACGGTCGCGTCACTTCCGTTCCTCTTCCCGCAGGCTTTTACCGAGGTGCCCTTTTTCCTCGAAGACAACGGCAGCCTCTGCCAGCAGCTCTCTGCTGCCCAGACCGATGTCGACCGATCGGCGTCCTCGGCCGTTTCGCAGAGGTGAGGAACGCTTCAGTTTAATTTCGAATTACGCGGGGGGGGGGGGACTTATTTGCAGATTTTAAATAGACTGAAAAACGGGGGCTCTTGTGACACTGCGCCACATCTCTAACAGCCCCGTGTGGCGTAGTGTTATAAGAAATTTTTAAAACGATCGCGGCTGATATAAATATGGAGCAGCCCGGCCGTCAACAGCTCCCCGTGTCGAAAAGCTCTGTGCCCGATCTCGGTTCTTAGTGGCGCCCGCGCCGATCTGCAGGTTCCACTGCGTGCGATGCGACCGGAACGCGACGGATGTCTGTCTGCTGCGGATGCACGAGCTGTGCGACAAGGAGGGCGTGGCTGCGCGGCGGGCCCAGGCACTGCAGGGGGCCAAGGAGCAGGCACGGGCGCAATTTAGGCGTGAGGCCAGCGTCTTCGACGGCCTGCTGGAGGCCCTGGAGGATGTCGGGAGAGCCCTGGACGACGGGGACGGCGGCCTCGCGTCCCGTCTCCGCCTCGAGCTGGACGGTCTCAGCGAGCGGAAGCAGTCGGTCCTCAAGGTTGGGAACTGGTCTACGCAATCTCGGAGGGGGGGTCGCCGCGGGTCGAGCCGCGTGTGATGGTGGCGCGTGTTGCAGGCGTCGCAGATGCTGGACCAGGTCCCCGAGGCCCTGTTCCAGGACAACGCAAGCTTCTCCCGCGCCGTGGAGCGCTTCCTGCGGGACAACGGGCAGCGCCTGCAGCTGCTGGAGGAGCATAAGCGGATGCTGGAGACGGCCAAGGCCTGCACGGTCACCGTATCGGTGCCGTCCTCCAGCGGGGAGCACGGGGACGACGGCGGCCTGTCCGTCGAGACAAAAGTGCTGCTGGACGCAGCCAGCCCGCCCGAGGAGCGCGTCCTCGTGTACCTCCTGTTCCTCGCGCTCCGCAGCCGGCAGCAGCGACAGCAGCCCCGCCGGGGGGCGGCCGGCTCGGTGAGTGTCCGCTGGCCGTCCTGTACCACTCGCCCCTCGAGCCCTCGTCCCTCACAATCTGCTCCCTTCCACAGGAGCTCGAGCAGGAGCTGAATGCCGACGCCGACACTGCCGACCCTATCGACTGGAAGGCGGACTGGCTGCCGTTGCTGGACGACCAGATTACCGAAGTTATGCGGGCTGCCGCCGGCGGTGACCGTGGCCAGGACGTCGCTGAGGACGGCCCCGAGGAGCCGGGGCAGCAGGAGCACGCCGAGGAAGAGTACTGCGATGGCGAGTACGACGAAGAGGGAGAGTACGACGAAGAGGGAGAGTACGACGAAGAGGGAGAGTACGACGAAGAGGGAGAGTACGACGAGGAGGGGGCGGTGGACGAGTATGACGAGGGTGGCGAGTACACGGAGGACCCTGGAGACGGCGACGGCTGCTACGCCGACGGTGATGACGCCCAGAACAGCGAGTACGGGCTGGAGTATGACAGTCAAGACGGGTACGCCGCAGACGATTACGCCGAGGACGTCTACGCCGAGGATGGCGAATACGGTCGCTGCGATGAAAACGACTACGGGCAGGACGGCGACACAGAAGCAGAAGACACACCGGGCGATGGCCGTTGCCTAGACGGCGCCACTCCAGGGAATGGAAATCCACCACCCACTCCCGATGGCCCAAGTAGGTTCCTTACCAGATCCCCCACTTCCTTTTAGGATACGTCTTGCACTGCACCCATCGAACCGGTCACGCGGATTTCTCTTATTTTTGCACTCTTCTTCAGGAACTGCCGCCACCGCCACTGCCGCGAGCTCGGACGCCGCTGCTCCGTCGATGTCACCGTCAAACGTAAACCTGCCTAGTTGAAATTGTCACCTCAGAGGTATGCGAAGGGACACATGGACGATATTTGAATGCTTTCAGGTCATACGCCCAGAGGATATCATCTGTTTTCTTCCGTGTGTAACTACAACCTACATCCCCCACCACCGCCCCACGCGCCGCCCAGGTGGCCCCTGTGGGCGGCGGGCGGCTGGGAGGCCGGGCACGGGCGGCCACGCCGGCGGGGCGCGTGGCCGCGGGCAGCAGCAGCCCCCACGCGGCCTCACTAAGGGCCGAGGCGGAGGACCTCCCGGGCGCGGCGCACCGAGAAGTGCTTCATCGAGGGGTGGTGCAACGGGGGACGGTGCAGCGGCTAGTGGCACACCAAGGGGTGGTACACAGAGGGTTGGTGCACCGAGAGGGGGTACACCGAGGGGGGGCACACCGAGGGGCAGTGCACCGAGAGGGGTTACACCGAGGGGCAGTGCACCGAGAGGGGTTACACCGAGGGGCAGTACACCGAGAGGGGTTACACCGAGGGGCAGTACACCGCAGGGCAGTGCACCGAGCGGTGGTACTCCGAGGGGTGGTGCCCCGAGAGGCAGTTCAACGAGGGGTGCACCGAGGGGTGGTGCAACGAGGGGTGCACCGAGGGGTGGTGCAACGAGGGGCGCTACACCGAGGGCACCGAGGGGCACCAGTGGCCCATCACGAGGTAGTGCACCAAAGGCTGGTGCAGCAAGGGGACGGAGAAAATGATACAATTCAATACTTCTTGTTTAAATCATGATGTGTGCTGTAAATTAAGCTGTATAGTAAATAAAATGTATAAAAAATGTATGAATCATGAGACACGTGTGTAAGTAATTACTCCCCCCTCCCCTTCGACCCGAAGAACTGGGCCCTGTAACTGCCGAACATGATGAGTGTGTAAGCCCTGGTTCGATGCGCACGTGTCAGCCCCGGGCCGGGCCCGGTGGGAACGGGAGCCGGCGTGAGGTGGCGGCGACACCTTGTGGGTGCTGCGCAACCGGGGCCTGATGACGGATGCATGTGGGGCGGGCACCGGAGCGCCAGGATGTCGCTGGGCACCGCCGTCACCATCGTGGTGGCCTTGTGCCCCTTCGCTGCTGTCGCTACCCTGGACGACACCCTTGCCATCCTCCTGGACGCGGTGCCTGCCGGCGCGCCGCCGGAGTCCAGGTGCGCGCTGTCCGTGCTGACCGACTGCCTGCTGCCGCGGGGGGTGGACCCTCCGGGCCTGTACGTCCTCGGCGAGGCCCGGTGGCTCGGCGACTGCCTCCGCCGGCTGCCGCCCATCGCTGCCGTCACCGTCCTCGACGCCGCGCCCGAGCGCCTGGAGGCCGCCGGCCACTTCATCCGGGAGCTGTCGCCCATCAGCCCGCTGCTCCTGGTGGCCGAGGACACGTTCGCCGAGCTGGCCCGCGCCGCCGCCGGACTCTACTCGGTAACTCCGAACCGAAGCCTCGAGTCCTCGCGATATGCCACCTCGACTTGCATCACAAGAAGGGATTTCCGTCGTGTTTTTTTTGAAAAGATCAAGATGATGTCAAATTTGCAAGTTCATTTTTGAACCCTCGCGAAGCAAGAGCCTTTTGCGCTGGCTTCGGCGCTTTTTCTTTATTCCTCCTCCACTGGATGAACTGCAGTCACCAGCAACCAATGCAGTGGCGCCGGAACTTTCCGTGGTTTCAAGCGTCAAAATTTTCAACACAAAATTTGTGAAGTGAATCCGGCCTTAGTTTCTCCACCCAGGCCGTGAGGTGGCGACAGGTGCCGTTGGCGACAGGTGCCGCGGGCCGCGGGCCGCCGCCCCAGTGTCTGCCGGCCCTAACGAGGCGCCCCTCCCCGGCGGCCGCAGGTCCACCTGGCGACCCGCACCCTGCTGTGGACGACCCTGGACGCGCACGACGTCGAGTACGAGGAGCTGGTGGTGGAGCTGTGCCGGGCGGGGGTGGGCCTGCACACGCGGCTGGCGCTCACCGTGGCGGACGGCTGCACGCGCCTCTACGCCGTGCCCGCGGTGGCCGACGCGTGCCGGCCGGGCGCGGGCACCTCGGGCACCCTGCTGGACATCTGGACCCCTGCCGACGGCTGGCAGCGCGGGGCCGCCGTGTTCCCCGCGCCGTGCGCTGGCTGGTCGCCTCCGCCGGCCGGCCAGCCCCTAGCGGTCCAGGTGACGCCCGTGATACGACAGAGGAAAACCAGTTTTTGTCAAACTTTTCGGCTTTGTTCGGCACTTTTCGTACAGTAAAAAAAAGTGTTCGAAACTTTTGAATTATTATTTTCTGTCGTTTTTGAGCCGTAATGTGAGGCATTTTCGGTAGAGGCAGTGGTGCCATCTCGTAATGTCTTGAAAATCAGTGGGGAAAAAAAACAACATCGCCGATTCATTTTACACTATCAAAAGCATCCCAGTAGTGGCTCGTTTCGCTACACTTGGCACGCAACCCTCCCCAGGTGGGGCCGCCCCTCGGCTTCCCCAGCGGCCACAACGCCCTGGTGGAGCAGGTGCTGGAGCTGCTGCGGCGCAGCGGCCACGGCTTCTCCGTGCAGCCCACCGAGCGCGCCGACTACGGGCTCATGATCCTGCAGCGCACACTGCGGTGCCGCCTGGACGCGCTGGCCAGCAGCATGCAGCTGCACCCGCTCATGCACCAAGGTGAGAGGGGGGAGGGCGGCGGCGGAGGGGCAGCCTAACCGCCCCGCCGTCCCCGAGCACTCCATCCGCTCCACAGGGCTGACGGTGTTCCCGTGGGGCATGACGCGCACCGTAGCCGTGGTGCCCGCCGGCTTGGGCTCGGCCCGGGACTTCTGGGGCGGACAAGCCAGGACGCTGGCCGGCGAGTTCTCGCCCGACCTGTGGGCCGCCCTCGCCGCCGCCGCCCTCTTGGTGGCGGCGTGCCTCGTCGCGCAGCGGCATCTCGCCGGCTGGGCGACGCCGTCGGCGTGCCCGGAGGACATCAGCGACACCGTCAACATGGTGGGTCTCAGTGGCGGGGCGCACCTAACGCGTTCAGGGGTCGTGTGTTGGAAGACAGCGCGCGCCCTGAAACAGGAGCCCATGCACAGGCAACTAAAATGACGCCAAATTAGCAGGCATTTTTTTAAAAAAAATTTCAAACGTCAAAAATGCCAGGGTGCCTGTACGGGACTTCAGAAATCTCACCCGTAAAATAAGGATTTTTTCCCCCGATTATTTGTAAGGAGACGGTCACGCCCCTCTCTCAATGCCACTGGGCTCCGTCCACAACCAGAGTGATTGGCAAAGGCTGGTCGGCCCTCAACGATCGGACATAGCCCCCGGCAAGTCGGTGGGAATAAGCTCACCACACCGCTCGTGGAGTCGGAGAGGCTTCTTTGCCTGGCACAACCCCTCCCGTCCCCACAGTGGACAACGAAACCGCCCAGACACATAATGGTCCGGTCAGACGATATCAGCCGCGCGCAAAGCGCGCAGCAGTTTGCAGGGTGGCGCCATCTGGCGCCACCGGGTCGAACTAACCATGAGGTTTGGTGTCGAGGTAGTCGTGTAAGGCCAACAGAAACGCGCAGCGCGAGAAGTCGGCTGCCAGTTGCACGGTAGCGCCATCTCGCGGAACTCTGGCGTACTACTCCCCCACCCTTCCCCTCCCCCCTCCCCCCCCCCCCACCCTTGCAGAGGGGAAGGGTGGAGGGGAAGGGTGGGGAAATAGTACCGCTGGGGGGGGGGAGGGAGGGGAAGGGTGGGGGAGTAGTACGCCAGAGTTCCGCGAGATGGCGCTACCGTGCAACTGGCAGCCGACTTCTCGCGCTGCGCGTTTCTGTTGGCCTTACACGACTACCTCGACACCAAACCTCATGGTTAGTTCGACCCGGTGGCGCCAGATGGCGCCACCCTGCAAACTGCTGCGCGCTTTGCGCGCGGCTGATATCGTCTGACCGGACCATTATGTGTCTGGGCGGTTTCGTTGTCCACTGTGGGGACGGGAGGGGTTGTGCCAGTCAAAGAAGCCTCTCCGACTCCACGAGCGGTGTGGTGAGCTTATTCCCACCGACTTGCCGGGGGCTATGTCCGATCGTTGAGGGCCGACCGGCCCGTACTATGTGGCCTGAGTGTGGACAGGGACCAGCGGTACTTAGCAAGGGGCGTTACTGTCTCTGTATAACTAACTAATCCTGAAAAAAAATCCTTACTGTACGGGTGAGATTTCTGAAGCCCTGTACTAGCATACTAGCATTTTTGACGTTTGAGATTTTAAAAAAATGCCAGCATGCTAGAACAGAGAGATTTTTTTAAAAAAAATGCCACGCACTGTCTCCCGCGGGGGCGTGGGGCGCCCGCACTGCGCAGGTGGTGTGGCCACTCTTCGAGCACCCCGTGACGGCCAGGCAGCTGCGGCGCGGGGGCGTGCTGTTCGGGAGCTGGCTGCTGGCGGCTGCGGTGGTGACCGCGGCCTACCGGGGCAAGCTGCTGGCCTACCTCAGCATGGGCGCGCCGCCGCCCGAGGTGGACAGCGAGCAGCAGCTGGCCGCCAGCAACCTGACCGTGTTCGTGCAGTCGCCGCTGCACGCGCCGCTGTTCCCGTGGGCCCTGGCGGCGGCGGCGGCGAAGGCCGGCCACCGAGCCGCGGGCGAGGGCCGGATGCGCTTCGCGGGCGACACCCTCGTCACCGAGCTCGCCGAGGCCATCGCCACGCGGCGCGACGCCGCCCTCATCCTGGACGAGAGCGCCCTGCCGGCGCTGCAGTCGTGGCTGCAGCCCGTCAAGCGGCTGCACGTCTTCCCCATCCGCGGCCAGTTCTCGCTGCGGACCACCTTCGTCACGATGAAGACGTCGCCGCTGGAGATGCCACTCAAGAGGATCATCGGACGCCTGCACGCCGCCGGCGTCCTCCAGCACCTGGCCGAGTACGCCGTGGCCGAGACCGCGGCCAGCTCCCAGGCGAGAACCCTGACCCTCCGGCAGATGCGCCCGGCCTTCGTCGTGCTGGCCGCGGGGCTCGGCGTGGCTACGCTCGCGGTGATCGCGGAGGTGCTGGCCGCGCACAGGGCGTGCTGGCGCTCTGCAGGCGTCGGGGAGGGCCGAGGAGAAGGCAGCGCACGATGCGGCCGTGGCGGACGCGGACTGTGCCCGGGTGGGGCGGGGGCTGCGGGGGCTGCGGGGGCTGCGGGGGCTGCGGGGGCGGTGCCCGGGGTGCTGCGGCCGAGGGTTCGCAGGGCGAGGCGTTGCTATGATACTTGTTTTCACGCTGCTGACTTGAGATCGATCGGTACTGTTCCATGGCAAGTCTCCAGCAGTAGGGGTGAGGCCGAGGGGGCCGTGGGGCCGCGGCCGCTATGGTGACAGTACCGCCCGGAGCCTTCGGCACACTCGGACGCCGTCGCCGCTAACCGGCACCGCCATGGCGGGGAAGGCCAAGGGGAAGAAGAAGGCGGCCGGCCCGGGCGCCGCGTCCAAGAAATCCTCCAACGGGGGGAAGAACGGCAACGGGGGAGGGAACGGCGAGAAGAAGAAAAAGAAGGGCGGGGGCAAGAGGAAGTCGGGGGGCGGCGGCAAGTCGAGGTGCAACATCGACATCTTCAACCCGATCGCCATGGAGAACGCGTACTACACCTGCCACAACATACAGGACGTGTTGTACTGCCGAGGCTTCCCGTGGCCCGATGCCCAGAAAAAGAAGAAGAAGGGCAAAAAGTAGATTTTGCTGCAGCCCGTGCTTTCATTCTGGGGAGAAGATTGTGGTTTTCTATGAATTTTTACTAGACCTCTATTTATTTTTTCACTCGTTCTTTTCCCAAATCCACATACACATATGTGGGTAAGAAAAACAAGTATTGTACCCGGTACCACGACAGCTATAGTCGAGTGCAGGATATCATTTTGAAGGCCTTGGATGTGTCACAAAAAAAATAATTCTGTTGTGTGTGCACTCACTGTGGGTTCTCTATAGGTGTCTATTATAGTATTTGTACGATCATAAGCCGCATTACGACCCCGCGAGCACTCAGGCCTGTTCTGACTCGAGCTCCGTCTCGCACCAGCTACCCGTTCCGCGGGCAACAGGTTTTTAGTCTGGGCAGGTCGTCCTGGCGTCGGACGGAGCACCCCATGCGACCGAGCCGCTGCTGTTGACCTACAGCGCTATCTCTCTGAATTCTCTCCGTACTACCCCTTCCGCTCCCCCAGCCTCTAGGAGGTAGTTAATGACCAGCCCACACGACAGCCCAGCGATGCGGGCTGGTCGTTAACTACCTCCCGGGGGCTGATGATCTCACGGCGGAACCACTCGTCGAGCGGTTCGCCCCAAAGTTTATAGTAGCGACCTCATATTCGTGTGCAAGCGAATTTTTCCTCTTTGCCTCCCCTAAAATCGGGGTGTGGCTTATGATTGTGTAAATACGATACTTTTCAAAAGTTTAATTTTAGTTGTTGATGATGATTTGTTTCTTTGCTTTTTGCTAATGTTGATACGCAAGTTCACTTTCAGAAATTTTCCTGAACAATGTGGCTAGCTCTGTGAACGGATGAGGGGATGTTAAGTAAATAAATAAAACTGCTGACTTTCACACAAGTTTCCTATTTAAACACAATTTCCAAAATATGTACACATTCACATTATTATTCTACAAATAATGTTAGTACAGATTTTAGTATGATACAAAAGCTGGAACATAATACAAAATATACAAGTTATAACCAGATCTCCTATATAATACAATTATCACTTTGGCTGGCATTTATATATGTCGATAAAAATGGTTAGCTGCAAGCCAAGGCAATTAACAAATCATTTATCCATGTTTTGAAGGGAGTGATCTTATATAAACAGGTTATCATATGAACTAGAAGCAAAAGAACTTCCTTAAAATGCTTAGTAACCTTTAGCTTCTGAAGAGATGTCTAAATTGTGATGCTTGTACACATTTGATAAAGAACTTATACAATTATTGCCAACCTTCACATTATTATTGCTGTTTACCTAACTACTGACTTAGCACAATATAATCAAAAGATTTCTCTAACACTTCAAAATAGCAGGAGTCAAAAAGATAGTAATATTCCAACACAATATCTGAAAACCAGAGAACGTCCACCACAACTTATGGTTGCAATTTTATGCATTTCCTCACAGCCAATCGATACCCTTTCCATAAATAACACAAAACACAATGTTAATCATTTGTAACATCAAAAATTCTTCTACACACTCACACACGCGCGCGCGTAAAAAGAGAAAGCATGAAAATTATGCTCATGCAATACATCAAAATGTTTTCAACAAGAAGCATCATAACACCGTTTCGGGTTGGCAATAAAGATAAAAATTGGAAATTTAGATTGCATAACATTTTTTGGGAGCATTTACTACTGAAACACAAATGATAACAGAAATTATCACAAATAAGACATAACACTCAAATTTCAATATCACAAACACATTTTCAATAGCTTCATTGAACTTGGTGTTACATAAAGCAACTGGACACACTACAAGGTCAGATGTTAACAATGCTTGGTTCAAACATCTTAGCTGCTAGCTAATAAAGGCACTTTGAGATTGATATGTACTTAATACATTTACTATCAATGTAAGAAATTTTGGGGGGTTCTTAGTACAGACATGAAAAACTAAGCAAATAAGTTTGTGGAAGGAATCCTGAGCAGTTTTTACCACCAATAAAAAGATTTTACTAAATTGAAAGGCACAACATTTATCTATTTGTCACCAACATTAAAACCGAAGCGCAAGCCTCATTGACTTATACTTGCAGACTGACATTTAAGGCAAGACAACCGAAGAATATACTGAAACTGCTTTTCAAAAAAATCTCATGACATTCGGAAGACATTTGTTTGCTAAGCCAGGTGATCTTTTCACAAAGTAATCATCACAGGCAGACATTTTTCAAAAATGATCTACAGAAAAATAATCAATACAGTAACATTCGAGTCCAAAAATATTTTAGAATTTGAGCATGTATCCAAAAAATCTTGGACATATTAAATAGTTAAAGACCCCTAAAAAGTATTCTGAATCATTATTTGGTACTGAACACATGTTTAGGTTAAAATACTATGATCATCATTCTTCACACAATGTGTAACAAGCACTCCATGGGAGCCACAGCAGCAGAACCAAACGCACATATCCATTTTTTAAATCCTTTACCTATGATTCAGGAAGCACAAAGTAGTGGTACGGCATTTCAACAGTAAAAAAAAAATAATAACCTCACTTTTAAACGCTACACTTCAATAAACCTATAATTTTAATTCAAATTTTATCACAGAAGTATCCTTCTGCCTCCTCTCAAATTTCTACAACATATTGCCCCTAGAACATCCGTCTTTAATTCAGATGTTTTCCTTTTGCTATGATCTAATAACTGGAAGCAGCATGCCACCTGTCAAAACCACAGCAATACTAATCATCTCATCCATCAAATGAATATAATTTAGAGATTTAAACAATTAATTCACACTTAAGATAAATAAAGTTTTTGATGCCTACTGGATGAACACAAGTGGATTTGGATCCTATGAGAAGAACAAGAGATTGTTTTTAAGAATACAAAAAGATCTATTTGTTGCTGTATCAAGACCTAAACAGTGTAAAGATGCAGTCTTTCAAAAGAACAATTACCACTTTGTCACAAATCTTCCAAAGTCCTTTTTATGTTTGGTGTACTATGATCATTACATCTATTTTACGATACGTGCATTCCAAAGCTTACACACACACATACACACATACACACACAATCAAGCATATTAGAAAAATATAAATTAATTTCCAAGATTGGCACACTATTTCAATCAGTTCTTAACATGACAAGAAAACTGCAGCTTTTATTAAAAAAAAAAAAAACACAACAGCATTTATGTGAGAATGAAGGAAGGCTGCATATGAGAGTAAACAATGACACCATGAAATTAAACAAACAACAGAGAGTAACCAAACCACATGTTCACAAGAAGGTGATGGTGTGCAACACTATCACATGGTCCGGATACCATTGAATAAAAGCACAGAATAAAATACGACAGATACATCACAAGTTGCAATTAAACACAGAAGGCATCCAATAATACTATAACGAATGGCACATTGAAGAGAGTAACAGCGGCACTCAACAATTCAAGACCTGGCAGATAAAAATAAAGATTGAATCAAGCCTTTGATTCAAAGGTGACTATTTTTAAATTAATAAGAATAACTATGAAATACAGGAGAGATTGCCAGTCCAGAATTTGCTAAAATGCCTGAGACAATGATCCAGGGGCAACAGAGAGTGAGGCAGTGGCACTGCTACAGTAGCAACAGTGGTAGCAGTGCAGTAGCAGTGGCAATAGCACATACTTGCATAGCCCTACAAGGTACCTCCACAAATCTTAACTAACTACTAGAAAATTTTCCATTATCTAGAAACTTTAACAGCAGTAGTTTTGGACATAATCATCAAGGAAATGACGTTAAGCTTTGAGGAGGTACCAAACAGTCACAAAATATAAACTAACACGCCGTAAAAGGCATATCCAATGGATTTTTCTTCACTAAAATCTCCTAGAGGAATATCACATCCCCACTTTTCATCATCATACATATACGGGGCTTTGATTGTCGTTATCGTCCAAGGCCAGTTTCTGTGGCCAGCCCCCTTCATCAAAAAACCGCCGGAACGTGAATTCAAAAAATCCATGGAACGGATGGTTATCACTTTCTAATTGTTCATCTGAGTCATCAGAAGAGTCTGATCTTAATCTCTCTGGAGCCACTGGGTCAAAATTTGACGTGTCAGTAGAATGCTGAATACGAGGTTGATGAGGTGCTTTCTGTTTTCGAAGACTCCCATCAAAATTGATAGAGCCAAAGAAAGGATGATCTTTCACTTCAATGGCATTTCTTCCAAGACGCCGATCAGCACTAGTACAAAGCTTTAGAATCAAATCAGTGGCCTCTGGAGATAAGTTGGCGGCCTTAGGAATATGTAGGGTAGTTTCCCAGTTGATGACCTGAAAAACAAACATACATATTCAGTTAAGTACAAATTGATAATAAAAGCAGGTATGAAGAAAAAATTTTAAGATAAATGTTCTACCTTATACTGAGTTTCGCCTGGAGTGTTTGCAAGGAAGGGAGGCGATCCGACTAGCATCTCATAGAGAATAACTCCTACACTCCACCAATCACAAAGTTGAGTGTACCCTGTCCTTTGAAGAACTTCAGGTGCAATATAATTAGGTGTACCAACTAGTGAGTGAGCGAGACATCGCTGATGCTCACGTCTCCTCCTTCGTTCCAAGGGCTTCATAGGATTACATCTGCACTCTTTACCTAAAGACCAGTCATCTGGTATGTCCATAGAGTCCTGCCTGGCATGATCTCCTGAACATAGTGAAAATTCAAGTTACACCATGCAGGAACATAGGCAAACAACAGCATAGCAAAAAAATTATAAAGCCTTACCATTTATTTGATAATATTTAGAATTGTGGGTCCACCTAAAGCCCGTGCAAAGACCAAAGTCGGTCAGCTTCAAATGACCATTTGAATC
The DNA here is from genome assembly GCA_026979955.1 of Megalurothrips usitatus. Lineage (NCBI taxonomy): Eukaryota > Metazoa > Arthropoda > Insecta > Thysanoptera > Thripidae > Megalurothrips > Megalurothrips usitatus. The sequence goes on along the minus strand of CM049594.1, from coordinate 7,975,734 downwards.
AATCAAAATGTTATCTGGTTTGATATCTCTGTGGATAAAGCCCATTTTATGGACACTCTCAACAGCACATGTGAGCTCAGCTATGTAAAACCGAGCAAGGGATTCTTTGAACACTCCGTATTTGCATAAGAGTGACATGAGATCTCCACCAGCTACATAGTCCATGACAAAGTATAAGTTGTCCTTATCCTGAAAATGTCAACACACATTCAAAACCATGAGATTTCTCCAAAGGCTGCATACAAGATTTCATAAAAACAGCTATTACAACATACCTGAAAAGAGTAGTACAGTTTCACAACCCACTCATTGTCAGCTTCAGCCAAAATATCCCGTTCTGCTTTGACATGAGCAACTTGATTTCTCTTCAAAACATCTGCCTTCCGCAAGGTTTTCATCGCGTACAAGTGTTTCGAATCCACCTTCTTCACCAATGTCACTTCTCCAAAGGCTCCCACACCAATGGTCTGAAAAAACAAAAATTGGTGTTAAAAATTCAGATTAATAACTAATGACCACGAATGTGGTTAGGAAAATTCAAACAAAACAACTAACCTTAATTTTAGTAAACATGGATTTGTCCATCTTAGCTCGCCTCATCCTGATGTAGTTTGACTCTCTCTTTGAGAGCATCTTACGCATGTGGAACTGGGCCTCCCCACTAAGGTCAGCTTTCTTCATTTCATTCTCAAGTTGCCTGATTCTAAACAGTCTTGCTTGGCTTGACTTGAACAGGTTCTCAATGTGTTGTTCCATGTAGAACTTGAAGGCCTGCGGGGAGTAGTTCCGGACTCTGCTGTCACGCCTTTCCTCCTCTTTCTCTTTACTGAACTGCTTTCGCTCTGGGATCGGAGACTGATGCTTCACTTTATGATGGGGACCGGGATGAGGGCCCGGGTGAGGTCCCGGGTGAGGGCCCTGGTGGTGGCCGGGGTGAGGGCCCGGGTGGTGGCCCGGGTGGGAGCCCGGGTGGTGGCCGGCGTGATGGCCGGGGTGAGGGCCAAGTGCAGGCATCGGGGCCGGCCTCCGGTCACCGTTCTGCATGTGGCACTTGTTGGCCACCGACGAGGAGGCGGTGGGTGGGAGAGGGGGGCACGGCATGTGGTCCCCGTTGGTCATCCTGGGGCCGTCTGTCGTGTCACCGTGGGCGTCCTGCACGGAGTACTTGCGGGGCAGGACGGCACAGGCCGGCGTGGGCCGGGACTGCACCGTCTGCACCACGCCAGGCTGGGGATGAGGGTGGGGGTGGGGATGCTGGTGGGGGTGAGGGTGCGGGTGGCTGTTGGGGTCGTGGGGGGACGGGGGCAGGGCCGGCGGCCGCGCGCACGCACCCACCCCCCGCTGCACGGCCAGGACCTGCATGGTGGACGCGTAGCTGGGCGGCTCCGTCGTGGGCACCGTCAGGGGCGAGGCGCTCGGCGCCGGCGACGGAGCGGGGGCGGGCGCCGGCGAGGGCGCGCCGGAGGAGGCCGCCGACGAGGTGGGCGCCGGGGGCGGCACCGGGGGCGGCGCCGGGGGCTTGTGCTGCTGCTTCTGCTGGATGGAGGAGGCGTACGAGGGCGGCGGCGGCTGGGGCGGCGAGCCGGAGGCCTGCTGCTGCTGCTGCGAGGGGGATGGGCACGGGGCCCCGGGACCGGCTCCGGGGGTGGTGGCGGTGGTCGGGGAGGGCTGGGCGGGCGCCGTCGCCGTCTGCAGCACGGGCTTCTGCACCTGGGTACTCTTGACGGACTGCATGATGATCGGCGGTTGCGTCTTGGCCTGGCGCGCGCCCCACGCCAGCATCGGGGTGGGCCTCGTCACCGAGGGAGGGGTCACGGCGCCGTTCATGCCGCACGGCACGGGGCTGGGGGAGCCCGCCGACGTCGGCCCCGAGTAGATGCCGGACGACGGGCTCTTGCGGTAGTCTTGCGTGGGGCTCTGCCGGCTCTGGATGGAGGCCGAGTAGCTCGGCGGCGCCGGCGCCATCGGCCCCGGCGAGGACGGCACCAGCGGGTACGGCGGCGGGGGCTCGGCCGCCACGCCCGTCTGGTACAGGGCCTGCATCTGCTGCGACAGCTGCTGCTGCACCTGCGGCCCGTTCTGCAGGATCATGGGCTGCCGGCCCTGCGCGCCGGGGCCGCCGGGGCCGCTGGGGCTGGTGCCCCGCTGCGGCAGCGCGGGCAGCGCCGGCAGGGCGGGGAGCGCGGACACGCCCTGCGGGGGCGGCGCGGCCGGGGAGCGCGTCGGCACCTGCGGGGCAGACAAGGCACGCGTCAAACACCTGCGTCTACTTGGGAGACACTGTACACGAACGCATACGTAAAAAAGAAATACGGTAAAAAAAATTCATTAACACGCCCCACAAGTTCAAGTCGACCAAGCCCCACACAGCCAGAATGCTAGTGAATTAAAAAGTAACTTGAATGTAAATATTTGTACACCTCTATGGCTAGTTGGGACCCCCTCGAGAGAGAGAGAGCTCACACTACCGTGTCATAGCCGGCACAGACGGCCGAGTCGGCCGAGTCCGGTGGGCGAGGGGTGGGTGGCAGGGCGCCTGGGTGCCCCGCCGGAGGAGAACCGGTACGGCTGTGCCCTGCTCTCGGCACATGACTCACCACGGGGGCGGGCGACATCCGCTTGAGGAGCTGCTGCACGTTGCTGGGGTACGGCACGTGGTGGGGCGGCGGCGGCGGCGGCGGCGTGGACCCGCTCCGGGGCGGCGGCGGCGGCGGCGGGCTGTACTGGCGCTGCCCCATGGGCCCCATGGGCCCCATCGGACCCATGGGCCCGCACAGGTCCATGAGGCGGGGGCTGTCGGACCGCGAGCTCCCCGCCCCGCTGTCCGCCTCCCGCTCCAGGCTCGGCTTGCGCATCAGCTTGAGCCCGTTCAGCCCCTTGCCCACCCCGTTGACCGCCTCCAGGTTCACCTGCTTCAGCTGCGACAGACAAAAAGCACAAACGGGGTTAGCGGCCAGCGTCGGGGAGAGGCGACGGAAACTCGTCCCGGACATCGAAGGCACCGAGGGCGCCGGGTGGGTAGGCAGCCACGTCTGCTGCGACGCACGCGTGTCGTGCGGGCCGGCCTACCCAGCATCCAGCAGGCGCTCCGCGCTCGGCGGCCACGGCCGAGGCGGCGGCCTGCCGCATCTGACAGGCCGTGCGCCCCGCCCCGTCCCCGCGGCCCCCAGCGACAGGCAACAGACACGTCACACACGGACTCACTCCACCACCGGCTGATGAATCGGTTTCGGCAGAGCGCGGCACGGCACGACAAAAATGAAACGAGGAAGAGGAGGCTGGTGGAGGGTTGAGGAAGGTGATTTAGGGGGGGGGGGCGCTGCTCCGGACTCCGCCCAGCTCATCCGGCGCGTCAGTAACGGCGCTGGAATGTCGGGTGGCGCTGAGGCACCGGTGAGGCAGTCACCAGTCACCCGGCCGCCGCCCAGCGCCAGGCCGGCACATCTGCGCACCGCCGCGACAGATAAATAGGAGCCGATCGCCGATCGCCGCCGTGACGTCACGCCAAAGAGGCGAGCCACACAAATCACGAAGGAAAGCGCAGCGCCTCATCTCCGGCCCTCTTTTTATCTGCCCCCCCCCCCCTTCACCCTTCACGCACGCCACAGCGTTTCGGCCAGGTGAGAGGCGGGCGGGCAGGCAGGCAGGCAGGCAGGCAGGCACACGCCGTTCTGTCGACACTCACTACCGTCCCGCTCCAGCACTCGCTCATCAAGCAATTTAAAAATTTGAAAAATCTAAAAGCAAATTATTTCGCATGATAACCATACAAACGATGTGGTGGGGGGGGGGGGGAGTAGGAGAAGGGAGAGAAGAGGGAGGGGTAGATAACCAGCATGCCGATGCAACGCACGGCTGGAAAAACGTCGCGAAATCATCAAGTCTGGATCCGTAGCAGCCATAATGGTGGACAGCAAACAACAAGACCACTACTGGCAGGCCATGCAAGAGATGCCCGGACCGACAGGCAGACAGGCAGACAGGCAGACAGGCAGGCCGGCAGGCGGCGCGCTAATGCTAGGACGGAATGTCTTCCGAGGTCAGGCACGGCACGGCACAGCCATACCGGCCGCGCCACACGGGCCGCGGCAGCGACACAGTAACGTTTCACGTCCAATAAAAATGATAGGAAAACCCGATTCCGTTTCGGGCTTATCTTATCTCGATTAAATATACGGCATCGCGTCGGGGCGCGGGCAGCGCCGCGGCACACACACACACACACACACACACACACACACACACACACACACACGCCCCCTCCGTACACCTCTGACATACTCCGCATTCCCGTCGTTCGTCTGACTCACTCCCGGCTCCGCGGCGCTCGGCGCTCGGTGCCCGGTGCCCGGTGCCCGCCTCGCGTCGCGGTCCCCGGGGGTCTCTGGGGTCTCTGGGGTCTCGGGGTCCCCGCCGAGGATCCCACCACTCCGACCCGCGGGCTCCCGGCCAGCCACGCCGATTCAGGAAATGCCTCCCGCTAGACAGCCGGCCGGCCGGCCGGGAGGGAAGGCGTCCCTGGCGGCCCTGGCGACCCCAAGGCTGGAGCACCGTGACACACTCCGTGCCGAGGTGCGGCCGACGGCGAGAAAACGCGAGAGAAGAGTCTCAGACACGCCGACGGCAAAAGTTGTAAAAACTAGAAATTCGGCTGAATTCAACAAAATCCGACAAAAAAAAAACAGCGCGCGTGCGGGCACAGAACTATATCCATCGTGTTATTCCACCTGTTGCAGCGAACCTCTTCGTCGGAGCAACAAGCGTCCCTCGTGCGAAACTATTTTTAAAAAAAAAAACAACCAAGTGTCCTCCCCCACATAGTTTCAGCTCTCCCGTCCAAAACCTGACTCAACAACTTTGAAGGAGAACGCTACCGCGGGCGTTCAGTTTCGTCACTCACGCGGGGCCGCCTGGAATGCGCGCGCGCGCGAGCGTCCCCAAGGCTCCGCCGCGGCCCCGCCGAGCCCCGCCGAGCCCCGCCGAGCCCCGCCCCCTCCCGCGGCGTAGCGTGTCTGGCCCCCATTTTAGCGACGGCGGGGACGACACACAGTGCGGCCCGGCGTAGCCCGGTGGAGCTCGGCGTGAGGTGCGAAGGGTGAGGTAGGCCCTAGCCGCGGCGGACGAGGCGCGTGGCGGCGCGTGGCGGCGCGTGGCGGCGCGTGCCCCGCGTCAGTGTCACCGCGGGGGACGTGACGCGCGCGCTGCTCGTGGCGCCGCCGCCGTCACGCGAGCATGAGCGGCCCAGGACGCGCGGCCCGGCACGGCGGATGCACACACGGGGACCCGCGGGGACCCGAGGGGACAGCACGGCCAGAAAACCCCAATCAGCTCCGGCAGCGCAGCACAGCACAGTCGGCACGCCGACAGACCGGACCGCCATATTGTTTGCATTGCATGCATACCGCGGCAGAGGTCACGGCAATGCACAGCATTGGAGAGGGAGGGGGGGGGGGGGGTAGTGCGAGGCGGCAGAGTGCGAGAGAGAGATAGATAGATAGAGAGAGAGAGAGAGAGAGAGAGAGAGAGAGAGAGAGCAAAAAGAAGGGGAGCGGGACAGGGAGAAAGATATTCGGCGGGTTCAACGCGCGATCGCGCCAAACCCGAAGACACAAGGCCAGACGCGAGGTGAGGCGCGGCGCGCGGCTGGGGCCGGGTGGGGGCCCAAGTGTAGAGCGGGATGGAGGGGGGGGGGCAGTGGAGGGGGGAGCGTAGGGAGGAGGGGCGCATTCCGATGCCTGGTCTCGCTGCGGCGGAGCGGAGCGAGAGCGGGACGGGCAGCCGGGCAGCCAGAGCCAGCGGCGGCAGCGGCGGCAGCGGCGCAGCCCGGCCTCGGCCGGCACCGCTCCTCCTGGCCCAGGCCTTCCACAGCCTTATTAGCTCGGGGCCCGGGAGCGCCCCCGGCCTCGCCCCCGGCAGCCCCGCAGAGGTGTGCGGGCGACACTAGACCCGTGCGCCCCGGCGGCGCCGCACTGCACTGCACTGCAAGAGCGCCCCCAGCCCGACCGGGGCCGCGACACAACACAAAAGGCACAGACCGGAGGATCCGTCCGTCCAACATGGACCGTCCGGAGCGGAGATTCCACTGCGGTGAGAGGACTTCCGGTCCGGGCCGGGGGCCGCGCCGCGCCGCGCCGCGCACCCGCCCAGGCCGCCGCGCAGGGCTCGCTGCACAGTACAGTTACAGCCCCGACTCCGAGAACCTCAGTTTTGGGAAATTTCGCCTCTGAAAATGTCTCTCCCAAATATTCCCTAAACAGGTTTGGGAAAAAAAATCAATTAAAGTAAACTGCCGAAAATAAGTGCGAGTGCGAGTTTTTTTAACCGGCCGATCCTTGAGCCACCAAAGTTTCTTTTCAAGGTAGGCTCTTGGTTCAATTTCGAAAATAATGTTCCGAGAAGATTAGCGGCAAAGTCCTACTCCAAAATTTTTAATTACAAATTAAAAAAAAAAAAACAAGTGTCCCGAGAGGCGGGCAGGCGGACGTGCACGACCCCGGCCGGCACCGCACCGCAGGACAGGGCAGGACCGCGGCCGCCCGGGTGTGCGTGATCAACATTCCCACTCGCCATCACGCGAGAAAGTGACGCCGATGACACGGGGCACGGGTTACGCCGTGCAGCGCCGTGCGCGGGGAAACGTTAACGCGCCTCGGCCCCTGCACCCTGCAGAGCCGGGCGCCGTCCGGGTAGGCGGCCGTGGCGCGGGTGCGCACGCGCGTCGTGCGGGCCGGCCTACCCGGCCGGCGCAACGGATCACGTGCCCGACGACCAGACACGAGCGCTCTCTCTCTGTCTGTCTCTGTCTCTCTCTGTCTGTCTGTCTGTCTCTCTCTCTGTCTCTCTCTCTCTGTCGGGCGCTCGAGCGCGGTGCCGCCACCGCCGCCGCTATCGAGGCGGCGGCGGCGCCTGCGCACCGCACACAAGGGGAAGTTGCGTGGTTTATTTGAGAAGCGGCCGGCCGGCGTCCCGCCTGGTCCCGCCTGGTCCCGCCTGGCCCCGCCGGCCGGCCGGCAGGGAGGCACACAGCATGCAGGCAGGCCGGGCATCCACTGCTATTAACGTCCGCGCGCTATGCCAGGAATCTTAAACATCTCGCTGTCTCCGCTTGTCTGCCGGCCGGCCCGCCCGCCCGCCCGCCCGTCCGCCCCGCAGCCCGCGCTCCCAGTCAGCTGCTCTCGGTGGCGGCGGCGGCGGCCCCTGCGTACCCCTCGGCCCCGGCCCGTTCCTCTGGGCTGAGGCCCGGCGCTCGGCGCAGCGGCGCTTCAGTGCTCCGCCCGGCCCGGCCCGGCCCGGCCCCGCGGGGCCCCGACCCCTCTCCTGCCACCGCGTGGGGTTACACAACGAGACCGAACCCTCGCCGGGAACATCGATCACCCACCCGCGCGACAGGACCCGCAGGACCCGCGGCACCCGCGGCAAGGCGTTATGGCACTCCGTTCCAAACCCGCCAGACGGGGAGATAGGACTGCTGGAGCCAAGCGCCTCACTGGTCGAAAACACGGAATAGAGTTGGTATCAAATTTTGGAACTTTGGACAAGCGACGAAATTTTTTTGTCGTGCGGGCGAGTACGTAGAGGTATCGCCATTGATATCGCCAAAGTTTTCCCCGTCGACGAAGCGACTCGTTGTGACGAAGAGTCGTGTTTCTGCGTGACCGCCGGCGCCGGGCCGGGCTTGGAGCGGCGGCTCTCCGCGCGCAGTGCGTGGCGCCAGGCCGCGGGGGGCGCCGCGGGGGGCGGGGCCGGGCGGGGGCCACAGGACCGGGCCGGAGCGGCTGCCCGCTGCCGCCCGCCCGCCGCCCGCCCGCCGCTGCTTTCCTGCGGGGCTCGGCCTCGGCGCGGCCTGGATGGGACGTAGACAGGACGGGGCGCGATGCGATAGAAGTTAACAAGTTCTACGCGCAGACCGGTTTTGCTCTGCAGCCTCACTCCACGCATCTGGCGCGGCACGGCGCGGCGCGGCGCGGCGCGGCGCGGCGCAGCCGACTCACGATGCACAGTGACGTCGCCAGCCTCGTCGTCCCCCCCCCCACACTGAAACCCGCAGCGGCCCGGCCGGCCCGGGCCGGTCCTGGAGGTCCGATCCAGTCGCGGCCGGCCCGAGCGGCACCGCCAGCACCTAGCGCACATTCCACCCTGTCCACCCCCGGGGGGGAAAAAGAAAGAAAAGGAAGCAAAAGCAAGCAGTTCAAACGGGGGTCGGGCCGCTTGGGGCGACAGTGACGGGCGGCGCGCGCCGACCCACATTCCCACCCCGAAGACACGCCAACGGTGTACTACTGCCGCGCCTCGGAGACTGCCACGGCGCCGCGGTACGGTTCGGTGGGCATCCCATCGCATCGCATCGCGGCTCGGCCCGGCCCGTTCGATGTGACTGGGTGCGACGCATCGCCGTCGTGCAAGCAGGCGGCAGGCCTGGCGGGCGGCGCGGCGCGGTGCGGCGGGGCGCGGCGAGGCGGGACGCGATGCGATCAGGACGGGACGGGACGGGACGGGACGGGCACATTCCAGCGCAAGCTGTGCGCTCCGCCGGCTCCACCCAACCCGTCGCGGCCGTGCGGAGCCGGAGCGGCCTGGAGCGGCCGCTGGAGCCCCGCATCGCCGCCTCACCCTGCCAACGCCTCAGGTCCGGCCGGCCGGAGCCTCCGGAGCCCCCCCCCCCCCCCCCCCCCCCCGGGGGAAGCAGGGCACCGCACTCATTCACTGACGGCCCGCCGCCACCCCAGCCCGCCCGACCCCGCGCCCCCGCTGCCCCGCCTCCGACACGCTGTCTCTGTCGCACCCGCGGGCCGTGCCGTAAGAGATGCCCGCGTAAGGGAGTTGGCGGCGGGCAGGGCCCCGGCTTAGAAGGGCGGCGACGGTAGCGCGACTGCTCCACGCACGCTCCCTGCGGGGGCCGTGGGGGCCGCCCCGCCGCCCGCCGGCTCCTGGAAAATCACTTCATCATACCGCAATAATTTATCGAGCGACCCGCCGCCGGACGGGAGAGAAAATGGCCTCGTCCTCGTCCCCGACTCCAGCTCCAGCTCCAGCCCGGGGAGGCGCGGCAGCAGCAGCGGCACGCCCCCCCCCCTCCCCTCCTCCAGACAACACCACGCCGCGCCACACGCGCCTCGCCCGCGAGAGGTGCGCGTTCGCAAGTCGGTGCAAAAGCGGACAAAAACAGAGAGAACGAGAGCGAGACAGAGAGAGAGCGAGCGAGGTAAATTAACATTTTATAATAAAACGAACGGAATTGGATCGGATCGGATGCAGATCGAGTCCGAGCCGGCTGCGGGCCGGAGCGGCGGGCTGTGGGCCCGCCCGGCCCGCCCGCTCTCCACGGTGTACGGGGGAGGGGTTCTGATTCACCCGGCCGGCAGGCGGCGCGGCACCACGTGACGACGGCGGGGCCCGGCGGTCAGGTGACCACGGGAATCGGCAGAGGTCCGCGGGGGGCGGCCGGCCGGCCGGCGGGGCCGGAAATGCGTGGCCGTCAGCGGACGCCTCGGCGCGCGCCGCCGCCACGCGCCGCCACGCGCCGCCACGCGCCGCCACGCGCCGCCACGCCCTCCCTCCATTGAACAGGGCCGGACCGACACGAGACGTGCGAATCCGAGGCTTCCGAGAACAGCGAGAGAGGTCGTAACCTGGCCGCGGCGCAGCAAGCACTTTCTAGAAGCCTTGCTGCTGCTGCTGCCGCTGCTGCCGCTACCCCGCCTCAAATCCCTCCCCGAAGCCGTGTCTGAGCGGCAAGCACAAACCCCCGCAATCGCAGGGCGCCCATAATTGGCAGAAGCCCATCCCGTTCGGCGAGACGAAGAAACGTCCTTCCTCACAAAGAGTATAAGCAACCGCAGCTAAACAAAATCAGAATTAAATCAGACGAGCGCGAAGAAAGTAAATACCAGACAAATCCCATCGATTCGGTCGTGAACTTGAACGCGCGCGGCGCGGAGGAGGAGGAGGGGGCGGAGGGGGAAGGGGGGGGGGGGGGGGGAGCACACAGACACACGCCGATACGCGGGCCGTACACATTTCCCCCCTTTTCCTGGGAGGAGACTATAAAAAGATTGGGGAAACTCTTGGCAGGCGCAGACAAGACGGGTCCTGGCCGCGGCGCCGCGCGGCGGCGGCCGGCTCCGCCACGCCGCACACGCGCCCCGCACGCGCCGCGCACGCCCACACACGTATACGCCGCGGGCCGGGCGGGTAAAACAGAAACGAAAAAAAAATAAAAATAATAACAGTATCAAAAAAACGTTTCTTTTTCGACGGCAAAAAAAATATATAAACAAAAGACGAAAATGCAAAGCGGGTAGTCGTGTGACCTGGAGGCCCGGCGTCGACCCCCCCAATCCCCACCCTCCCCTCTCTGGCTACGCCCCTGGCGGCGGCGGCGGCGGCTAGAGTCGAAAATCGTGTCAAACGGGCTGCGCCGCGCCGCGCTGCGCTGTCCAGCGGTGGCGGTGCCGCACCGGTCCGCCCGAGGTCGTCTTCTCCTTTTTTCTGTTCCGAGACGCGTTGTATCGAGATTGCCGCGTGGCCTCCGCCGCTGCCTCCGCGGCACGGCAGCGGCCGGATGGGCTTCGAATTACAGGGCCGTCAGGGCCGGCCGGGCCGGCGCCGTACTGGAAACGGATGAAGAGCGGGGGGGGGGGAAGGTAGAGGAGAGAGAGAGAGAGAGGGAGGAGAGAGAGAGAGAGAGAGAGAGAGAGAGAGAGAGAGAGAGAGAGAGAGAGAGAGAGAGAGAGAGAGAGGAGAGAGGAGAGAGAGAGAGAGAGGCGCACCGGCGGCAGTGAAAGTGCGTGGAATACTGTAACGCAGCCACAGGCTGACCCCACAGAGAGCGTCGATATCCCTCACCGCGACGCCACAGCGACGCCGCCGGGGGAAGGAGGATAAAAAGTACCGCCCGTGCGAACCGCGAACAGCAGGCGCCACCACCGTGAATAAAGAAGGAAAAAAAAAAAGAAATCCCGAAAAAATAATAAAAAGAGCACCGTCGTTGCGAAGATCCTCGTCCTATAGCTCACAAGCCGCGCATAGTAGCGGTGCGGGAGTAAGAGAGAAATAGAGAAAGAAAGAGAGAGAGAGAGAGAGAGAGAGAGAGAGAGAGAGAGAGAGAGAGAGAGAGAGAGAGAGAGAGAGCGGCTTATCCGATCGGATCACTGCCGTCAACGGGGGGGTGCGACATCCGTGCATGTTTTCCCCGTGTTTGCCGCGGCACGGGCCCTCACATGACGCTGTGTGTGTGTGTGTGTGTGTGTGTGTGTTGACCCCCGGCTTAGCGCCCCACCGTGACCGCACCGGGCGCGGCGCGGCGCGTGCCCGTTGTCACGGGGGCAGAGCTTACGCCACGCGGCCACGCAGCGCCGGGCCGCGATAGACCGGCGGCGCCGACACTTTCACCTACGAACGAGTCCCTCGGGTCCGCTGCCGCCGCGCCGACACGGCACGGTTGCCACCGCCGCCGCGGCTGCTTCTTAAGGATACTAGACGGTCGAAAAAAAAAACACTAGAGTTAAAATAAAAACAATGCCAATTGGATAGTATTACGCCCGGGGGGGGGGGGGGGGGCTGCGAGCCAACGCCGCCACCGTCGCTGACCACGGCGCGAGGAGCGACTTCGCTCGGACACACGTAAAGAAGAAAAGGAAATCCCCCCCGCACCGCGGCGGAATACAAAACGAAGAGCCGCGAGCCGCGGCCGCACGTCACGCCGCCCGGGCCGCCGCTGCCGCCGCTCCTGTATGCTCATGCTCGCTCAACCTTTGGCATCTAACCCGTTTTCCAAGTGCCGTGTCAACACAACCGAATTCCAGCGCGCCAGCAGAGAGGCCCCGTGTGTGTGTGTGTGTGTGTGTCAGGTAGAGAGAGAGGGAGAGAGGGAGAGAGGGAGGGAGAGAGGGAGGAGATGAGCGAGTGTGTGCGCGCTGGCCGAGATAACCTTTGCCGATCGGCCAGCAGGACCCGGTCCGGCCCAGCTGCCGCAGCCTGCTCCGGCGGCGCAGCGCGTGGTGGTCTCCCTGTGCAGCCCATAGGCCGCCATAGGCCGCCATAGGCCGCCAAAGTCCGCGCAGCGATGCGCGCCCCGCCCGATAACGTGGGAATAACGCATTCCGCCGCTATCGTCGGTGCGGTAACGGTGCGCGCCGGCCACGGACCAACCAGTGCGCCGATGAATGAATGAAAGAATGAATGAATGAATGACAGGGTGAGTGAACCCGTGACGGAAGCCGCGTGCCCGGCGGAGCACCGTGCTGGGTAGGCAGCCGCAGCGGCCGCCCGCACGCACGTCGTGCGGGAGGGCCTACCCCGACGCTCGCGGGCGGCAAGCCACAGGCCGGCCTCCGGCCCAGTCTGTGTGTGCGTGTGTGCGCGCACAGAGGGATCCCAGCCCAGGCCTACGCCCCCCTGGGAGGCCCTGTGGTGCTGCGCCGTATTTACTGACGCCCCCTCCTCCTCCTCCTCCTTCTCGAGCCGTGCCGCTGCGGCCGCCGCCGCCGCCGCTTCGCGCTCCCGCCAGGAATTCGCTCGCTCATAAGAAATTCCTCGACGCACGCTCTCGGCGCGGTGCTGAGGCGGTGCTGAGGCGGTGCTGAGGCGGTGCTGAGGCGGTGCTGCGCGGCCGCTAAGGTAGGCGGACGGGCGGGCAGGTATGTGACGCGGCCGCGGACGCCATTCGCAGCAGCGGCGGCGGCGGCGGCGGCGGCGCACGGCTTTTTATTCCTCCGCCGCTCTACGGCGGCCCCTCCCGCTGCCACAAGCAGCCCTCTCTGCCCTGATCGTGCAACACTCCGTCTGGCCGCGAAAAGGCGTCCACAGCACCCACAACGTCAGAAACACCCACAGCGTCGAAAAATAAACGAGACACACTTTAGCCGCAACGACTCAAGAACGCCACGTTCACGAAGTCTGAAACCAACGATTGGGTACGACTGGTCTCGGCACACAGATCGCCTCGGGCCGTGGGCCTCTCGTCTGACCCCGCGGCCGCGACGCGACATCCGCGCGGGGGCCCGACGCAGCAAAACCACCGCACCCTGTACGGCCGCGGCCTAACAGACAACAAGCAGCTGGCCATTAAATAAAAAAAAAAACAGCGAGAGCAAAAAAAAAAAACTCTTCAGAAAGGATGAGAAGCGTTAAAAATAATGCAGTCACGCGGGGGTGCAGCAATAACGAGGCGGAGCCGTGCGTGTGTGCGTGCGCGTGCGCGTGCGTGCGTGCACCGCGTGGGAACCTCCCCGCCGCTCATGTATAAACATTGGTGGCAACACGCGCACGCGCACTCCCCGCGGCCGCATCGTCGCTGCACTCGTTCCGTTCCATTCCACACACACACACACACACACACACACACACACACACACACACACACACACACACATTCTTTTGGCCTTTCGGTGCGAGAGGTCAAGGCCCCCAACAACAACAACAACAGCAGCAGCAGCAACAGCGGTAGCAGCGGAGGCGCTGTTGCTTATGGCCGGTCCGGCGTGCGCACGCCTGCCGCACGCCTGCCGCACGCCCGCCGCACGCCTGCTGGACACCGCAGAGGGGACGGACACCGCCAGGACCGCGTCGTGTCGCGTCGCGTCGCCAGCCGCTCCTGCGCGCTCTCTCCCTCCCTCAGACGGTCTGGGCCCGGATAGAGACGGGGAGAGAGGGAGCGGGTCCCACGCCGCCTCTCCTATCCATTTGACAAAAATGTTAATGTGCCTGGAAACGCATTCCCCGGCCGCCGTGTCGTGCCGCGGTGAGGTGAGGTGAGGTGAGGTGAGGCCCGTCCGGCTACCAGTCACGTATGTCGTTACATTACAGCCCCCCCCCCCCCCCCCCCCACCCTCTCTTCCCACGACACCCATTTAAAATTACCTGCTCCTTGCCGGACGTGTTGTAGGCGCCACTCAAACTACGTCTACAAGAACCCCCCCCCCCCTCCAGAGTTTAGTGCTACGTCTACACGAGAGCCCCCCCCCCCCACCCGCCCTCTCGCGGGAGTGGACCACAAGTGTCTCGGCGGCCGCAGGCAGCCTCGGTATCGGCCCGGGATCGGCATCAACGTCCACGACGACGCCCATCAAGGCGGTCGTAAGTGCGCCGGGCCGGGGCAGCCGGGGCCGGCCGTGGACACCCTCGGGGCACCCGGGCGGCGCGGGGCGCGGGGCGCAGGCCACCGCTATGGCCGGCACCCACGGCCTACGGCCCTCCTGCCTCCCGTGTTACGCATTCAACTGCACCGGCCGCTGCCGCCGCTGCCGCCGCCACCGTGCCCGGCCCGGCCCGCCCCCCCCCCGCCGCGCCCCGCTGCAGCGATGGCATGCTCCGCCTTGTTGCCACATTTCAGCCCCGGCCCGGCCTGTAAGTGGGAGAGGGAAGGGGAGAAAAGAGAGACAGAGAGAGAGAGAGAGGCGTAAGGCGGGGCGGGATGGGACGGGATGCCCTGCCACGCCAAGGCCCGCCCGGCCTGCCTGACCTCCGCCGTGCCGATCCCCCCGTCCCCCGACCCCCCGCGGGGCCCCGCGCCTGGCGGCTCGCGCAGCATTGACCACCACCACCACCGCAGCCGCTGCCGTTTCTGCGTCAGCCCCAATATTTTTGCATCGGCGGTCGACATCCAAAGAGTTTGCGGTCGAGAATCGCGGACATGAATGGAACGGAGAGGACGAGCTCTCTCTCTTGCGCACCTGCCAGCCCCGATTAAAGAAGAAGAAAAAAAAAAAATAAAAAAAATAAATCCGGCGACGCGGTGCACCAGAGCTAGAAACAGCCAAGGTAAACCAGGAACTCACACCTATATAACCCACACACAGACAGTAGAGTAGATAAAACCCAAATCATTCGCCTCCACTCGCGTCTCCACTTCGGTATGTAAACCCGAACGGCGCGCACCGCCTCCCGGACCCGCACGTGTCATGCAGCCGTGCGTCACGATCGCCGCCGACTATCGCGAGGCGGAGAGAGAGAGAGAGAGAGAGAGAGAGAGAGAGAGAGAGAGAGAGAGAGAGAGAGAGAGAGAGAGAGAGAGAGTGTGAAGTGAAGTGAACCCGGCCGCCGCCGTCACCGCCACGCCACCGCCCACACGTCACGGCCGCGGCATCCCAAGCGCCCTAATCAGGAGCACCGCGAGAACACACGCACGGCGCACACACTCGCTCCTCAGGACCGTTCGTACGACACACTGAGCGCCGATTAAGGGTGTACCGGCTTACTTTTTTTTATTTCATAAATCGACAGTTTTGAATACGCTGATTCTAATGGTATGTGTCTGTCCCTCCTAGCCCGTCTAGTTTTTGCTCTAGAGACGTCCAAACATCCGTTTTTTCCACTTTTTGAGCCAGTCAAACTCGAGAATTTGAAATGGTATCATGACGAGACTTCCCAGAAACATAGTACTTTACTTGGACTGTGTTTTGAAATATTTTTCGTGTCAGTGCGATTTCCAGGAAGGCTCCTGGAATCATTTGAAAGTCGGCCGATATCAGAGAAGGTTTTTAAGTGGAAGGCAGCGAAAGACCAAGTCGAAATTATATTCAAAACATAGCCTCATTCTTCCTCTACAAGATGAGACCAATACCATATTTGTGAGTCGACTGCAATTTGAGTTTGACTGGCTCAAATGCAGGCCTTTTTCGAGTTCCAGGCATGAGTAGAGAGAGACAGACTACACCTTCTCTCTCGCACGTGGCGGGGTGAGGAGGTGCGTGGTGCGGGGGAGCCGTCCCTCCCCCTCCTCCCGCCGCTGTGACAATGCGCGACGTCTGCCGGAGGACCGGAGCCCGCTAAACATTACAATAGACGGATTCGACGCGCCCCGTCCTTTTAAACCTGACGGAGAACCAAATCTTGACTGCCAAATTTTTAACACTTGCAAGTCACACTATCGTTTTCGCCGCCTCGTGGCAGTGTGATTTCGTTTTTGAATCGTGATCGTGCGAGGTTTTAGAGCCGACTTGTGGTTGCCAAAAATCCGGAAGAAGAGCGAAACTGACCCAAACTCTGGTCCGGAAAGCCGGAGCTGGACGGTGACACCGACTTCGGCGGTGTTGCAGCGGCGTTGCCACCTTGGCTGTTGGGGAGGAGGTGGTCAGCCTACCCACCCCTCCCACCCCCACTTTTGACTAATAAGCGTGACGATTCCGAGAGTACGAGAGGACCTGCACACCCTTAAGGGTGTGCAATCGTACTTTTTTTTATTTCATAAATCGATAGTTTTGAATGCGCTGATTCTAATGGTATGTGTCTGTCCCTCCTAGCCCGTCTAGTTTTTGCTCTAGAACCGTCCAAACATTCGTTTTTTCCCCTTTTTGAGCCAGTCAAACTCGAAAATTTAAAATGGTATGGTGACGAGACTTTCCATAAACATAGTACTTTACTTGGACTATGTTTTGAAATAGTTTTCGTGTCAGTCCGATTTCCAGGAAGGCTCCTGGAATCAGTTGAAAGTGGACCGATATCAGAGAAGATTTTCAAGTGGAGGGCAGCGAAAGCCCAAGTCGAAATTATATTCAAAACATAGCCTCATTCTTCCTCTACAAGATGAGACAATACCATATTTGTGAGTCGACTGCAATTTGAGTTTGACTGGCTCAAATGCAGGCCTTTTTCGAGTTCCAGGCATGAGTAGAGAGAGACAGACTACACCTTCTCTCTCGCACGTGGCGGGGTGAGGAGGTGCGTGGTGCGGGGGAGCCGTCCCTCCCCCTCCTCCCACCGCTGTGACAATGCGCGACGTCTGCCGGAGCACCGGAGCCCGCTAAACATTACAATAGACGGATTCGACGCGGCCCTTCCTTTTAAACCTGACGGAAAACCAAATCTTGACTGCCAAATTTTTAACACTTGCAAGCCACTCCATCGTTTTCGCCGCCTCGTGGCAGTGTGATTTCGTTTTTGAATCGTGATCGTGCGAGGTTTTAGAGCCGACTTGTGGTTGCCAAAAATCCGGAAGAAGAGCGAAACTGAGCCAAACTCTGGTCCGGAAAGCCGGAGCTGGACGGTGACACCGACTTCGGCGGTGTTGCAGCGGCGTTGCCACCTTGGCTGTTGGGGAGGAGGTGGTCAGCCTACCCACCCCTCCCACCCCCACTTTTGACTAATAAGCGTGACGATTCCGAGAGTACGAGAGGAGTTGCACACCCTTAAACTAGTCCAGGACACACACACACACACACACACAGAGGCAGCAGGAGATGGGGTAGAAAAAGCACCATGCGGATAGCCCCCATACACAAAACCGGCAAAAAAAAAAAAAACGCTTTTTAAAAAAGAAACATTCGCGCCGTTGTCCGCGGTGCAGGTCAGGTTCATTAACTAACCCTCTCTCCTCTCCTTTTCTTCTCATTTTGCCATTTCGCGTACGAGAGAGAGACAGATAAGCGAACGGGTCTCGCCACCGCATGCTAATACTGCTGGACGCGTTCGCACAAAGAGGGAAGCTTGTCAGGAACAGTTCGTCTTATCGTCCCGCCGTGTCCTGGCCTCTTCAGACAAATAAAAATGAAAACGCAGGGACAAGAAGAATTCCCTGCGTTCCGTCTTCTGATTCTGCGCCCCGCAGAAGACGAAACAAAACAAAACAAAACAAAGAAGGTTGGCGAAAAGAATTTACACGCCCCCAAGCCGATAACACGAATGGGGCCACGGCGGGGCGGGGCGGGGGGAGGGCACCGGGGAGAGGGTGGCCGGGCCGCGGTCACCCGCCGGTTCACCCCTAAAATGACTAATTGTTGGTTTTTTTTTTTTTTTTTTTAAAAAAAAAGGCTAAATCCGCGCATCGCATATGCAACTTCACAGCCAAACTTGACACAGCGCGGTGCCTCTACGTGCGGGGCCGTCTCCGTTCGCGTGCTCAAGTTTTTAGAAAAAAAGAAACCAAATCGAATCATTGACGTTTTTTTTTTCAACACGACAGTTCGAGGGAGGCCCGAGAACATCAGAAGAGAGCAGGGGAGGGGAGGAGGCGGGGCGGGGGGAGAGGAGAGGTGTGAAAAGTGTGTGTGCGTGTGTCGCGCCGACGGCCGGCAGCCCCCCCCCTTCCCCCTACCCCCCAAGCGTGTCTCACGCGCCCAGTCAGCCGCCGATATGCTATCCGATGCAATCGCAAGCTTTGTTCTCGCGTTGCACCAATTTGTAACTGTCGGGCCGACGACGCCGGCTGACGCCCCGCCCTGACAGCACAGGGTGGCGCGCGGCGCGGCGGCAGACAGGCCGACCGACCGAGCTGGCAGCGCGCGGTGCATTTCCACAGACTGCCCACACACCACGCACCGCACTGCCTGCCTGCCTAGAAGCGCGCACCTGCGTATAATAAGATAATGGGTATGCAAAGTATACGCGCGAGGCGAGGGTGGGAAAAGAAAAATCGAGCAGTATAAGCGAGGAACGTCGTCCGCGCGTCCACCAGAGCAAACAGCGGATGGCGGCGGCGTGGGCGCGGAGCGAAAGGTCGCACCTCCCGCCCCGCTGCCGCTGCCGCCCCGTCACGCCGCGGCTCGGCGCTTTGTCCCCGAGAGCTGAGCACCGAGGAGACGCTGAAGCCGCAGCAGCGCCACCGCGCCGATCCCTCCCGCATGCACAACACATAAGCCGAGCCCGCCGGGGGTGCCGGGGGCACGGCCAGGGCACTGCCACTGCCACCCTGAGCAGGCAGCAGCGGTGCGCGGAGCCGACGGCGAGGGCGCGACATTTGGCGGGGCCGCGGCTGCCGCGCCACGGCTGGGGGTCCGCGGTGGGTCCGCGGGGGGTCGGCCGCACGCTCCGGGCACGCTCCGCAGCCAGCGGGACGCACGCCTCCTCACCTCACACCTCCTTTGTCGCCCCCCCCCCCCTCCTTTGTCCACGCCGGCGCGCCCGACCTTGCCATGAGTCAGACAAAGAGAGCGCGCACGGCGCACGCTAGCGCAGGGCGGGGCGGGGCGACTCCCAACACTGTCAACTCGGACCCCCCGGCGAACGGACGGGGGGACGCCCCCACGGCAAACAGGGTGCCCTCGCCGCACCCGCCCCTGCCTCCCGGCCCGCCCTGGGGATACGCCACTGGCCCCGACCCGCGCCGGCCCCGGAACATCCTGGCCCCGTTCAACTGGCCACGCCGCATGCCCTGCCGAGGCGAGCCCCCCTCCCCCCCCCCACCCCCTCCCCGCCGCCAGGGACTCTCAGGAATGCCTGCCTTTCGCAACGGGCGGGCGGCATGCGCGCCGCCGACGTCAAAATATGAAAATCTTTTTCGCATTCGGCTGCTGCCGGCTGCTGCCCCCTCCCCTTCTCCTTATTGGGGACCAAGTGACACCACCACCAACACCAACAACAGCAGCAGCAGGCAGTCGGTGGGCCGACGGCTGCCGACGGCGCGCGATAGCCCGACCGCCCCCCCCCCCCTCTCTCTCTCTCTCTCTCTCTCTCTCTCTCTCTCTCTCTCTCTCTCTCTCTCCCACCGGCGGCCCCCTCCCTCCCTCCCCCCCCCTCCTCCGCCTCCTCCCCCTCCGCCCGAGCCGCATTCCAGAAGCGCAATTACCTCTCGCACGTTGTGGCCTCTACGCCAGTGGCCCCACCGGCCCCAACCGGCCCCACCGCCACACTGTTGGAAACTCTCGCGGCCGCAGCCTGCCGCGCCGGCCGTGCCGAGCCGAGCCGGGCCGCCGGGCACGCCGCGGCCGGACCCAATGAATGGAATCCAATCGAACAGTGGTATCAAACTGCACGCGGCCCTCCCCGCCCGCCGCGGCCGGCCGCAGCACAGCGGTGCACTGCCGGGGCAGGAAAGGGGCGTAGGGGCGGCGTGCGAGAGCCGGAACCGGCATAAAGCAAAGGACAATGCACCTTAAGGCAACCAAAGTCCGCCAAAAATACCCGCCCGAGTCACTGAGGCACAGCCCCCTCCCCGTTGGCACACGGGCGCGGCGAGCACGATGGATGTTCAACTTTTGACGGGGGAGGGTGAGGGGGGAGGGCCCAAGAGAGTCAGCCTCGTCTTGTAAGCCGGGGGTTACAAGATAAGGACCGATACGGCCCCCCCAACGGCGCTCCCCAACACACCGTCTAGCAGCACCGGGAAGGAATTCCCTCATATCTAATGGAACAACACAATACAGTGTTCTATTCATTAGGGTCCACTGACATGCTTGGTTCTGACTTGAATTTACCTGTTGTTTAAGGAGGAACAAACCCAAATTGACACGCCCTAATCTATTAAAATGTTTTATAATCCAGTGGTATTGGTTGTCCATACAACCACTGAAAGTGCAGTTTAAATCATGATTCTGATGAGTATTTAATAGTATGTAAAATCCATTTAAAAGAATAAAATAAAAACGCAAAGACTACAATTTTTAAAATTTTAGATTTTTTAAAATGCAGCCTCTGTGCCCTAAGAATATTTTACAGAGAATAAAAAGTGACCCAGTATTATGTATTCATAGATATCCAGCACATTAAGTTTTAATACTTGCACATATTTCATAGTATAGCACATGACTAAAATTTAAAACCTGCAGCAAGAACTACAAGTTGCAATACGTCGAAGAAATGCATAATGCAGACCAACACCTTACAGCTGTACACTGCTAACATGCAACACAAAAAGGGTGTTGAGCACTTACCTCGGTATAGCCCATGTTGTGAGGTTGATTGTTTAAATCCTTATCCAATCCGCCAGATGTTGCACTGAATCCACTTAGTCCAGAGGCAGAACTGACGCCACTTGTTGTTGAAAGCGTTGATATAGTACTTGCTGCACTAGATCCCACATTGCTATCACCTCCAATGTTAGCAAATGGCAGGAGAGAATTCCTGATTTCTGCCAAGGCCTTCTGGTGATAACCCGTGGTACGGGTGGATAACTTGCCGGATGTCGCTGAGTTCATAGTGGCAAACGATTGCTGGCCCATGCTAGACCCGACAGGGCGCGGGAGCGCAGGGACCAGACAGGGGCCCAGTGGTGGTGGGCCCCGCTCTTCTGTCCACATGCACGATTTTCACTTTACACTTGTTGGTACACAAATCTCACTCACTGCACTTGCACATGTAGCAAGGTACCGTTTAGTGCGGTACCTGCCTAGTCTGCCTAGACATTGTAGCACCATTCTTAAAGGCCTACATTTCACTGAATTTATATCACTTTCTTCAAGTTTCACTGAACATAGCTTGACTGCTTCATGGTAAGTTGGTAATGTAATCCATTCCCATGTCACTGTTGCTCTGCTTCATTGAATACACTTTGACATTCTGAAATAAGAAACAAAAACAATAAATTAGGATTTCTATAAATGAACTGTGAAACAGTGCTCCCTGCATTTAATGCATGTCCTCTAAATAGAGTATTACCTATGAACTAAAAACAAACAATCAGTTGCCACAAAGATTTCAAAATTTTAAAAGTCAACTAAAGCTCATTATCTTACAATTATTCAGACCCAGTACAAATATAATCAGAATAATTGTGAAGATAGCAAGGTATCGCTCTATTACTAAGGATACAGCAACCTCATTTACTTACAGCTAAGCTTTACGAGGTATTGAAACACCATTGAATTAGCAATTTACAAGGAGACAGCAAAATTTCAGGGTTGACAGATTTAATGCAAATCTTAATAATGACTGACAGAATGAAAACTGGGTTGACAATGAACTCAGGGTGATTCAAAACAAAGATCCACTAACTTTGATCAAATAACAACAACAAAATGGTCAATGAAAATCTATTCACATGAGGCAAAGGGATCACAAAACTTCGATACTCCATTGAGGGTGGAAAGTGGTTGACAAGAACAGAAAGGAATGCAACAGGTGACCCAACAGGTATGTTTTACAAGGGCTAAGCGTGACGATTAGTGCGTATCCATGAGACGCACTGACCACACTGGGGCTTGGCGAACTTGCACTGCACACGAAGAGACCGACGACCAGTCGCACGACTCGGTAACAACAAAAATTCCACAGGCAGAAGTGCTGGCGACAGACCGAGGTTAGACCGCCGTCTCCGTTCCTCTTAGTGAGAACCAGCCTCTAACCTCTCGAGCTCAACGCCCCCCTCGGTGGTCGCGCACATTGGGCGCTCATTTCTGCCGCGGAACCGTCATGTTTGCCAACAAATTGGCAGACGGGGTGCAGACGATCACTTTCATAAACAACACAGGCCCGTCCGTCCGCCTCTGCCCCCGGAGCTGTCGAAGGCTGCGGGTGCCAGATCCACTTACTGCGAGATTTCTACCGCGGGCGACCGGAGCGGGCGCCAACACGACAACGATCCGGGGCGCGACACAGTACTGCACATCGTCACTCGTCACTGGAAGAGTGAAACCCACATAGAACACCCGAAAAACAAAGAAAAGTCCGGACGTTTAAGACAAGCTACAGCCCGCCATCTTGAAGTGCCACATTCCGATGCGCCGGACCTCGTGGTCAAGCTCGCGACCGCGAAAACGTCCACATGATTCAGTCAGAATATGATTTTTTCCAGCGGTAAAAGGGGACACATTAAAAATATTAACTATTAAAATGTCGGTCTTACTTACTATAAAAATTCTTACAGAGATCTAAGCAGAAAGAAATAGTTGTCGGAGTGCCGGCGAATCCCGTAGTAGCTCGAAGGAGAATCTGTAGTTGATCAGCTCGCCTACCACACGTGTTCCACTCTCATTCCTTTCTATTCAAGAGGAAAAGTGATACAATACTGATTAAAAAAGGTCCCATAATACGAAACGAGCCTTATATTTTCATTTGGGATACTAATCACTCAACCTAAAACCTGTCTACCATGGCATTACTTGGGTAAAAATGGGAATCCAAACTCGAGGTGTATTGCCGTCTCTCTTCCCCTTGCCCGCGTGCAATGAATGGAAGAGAGACAGTGTCCACATCTAGGTCCACTTTTCTTACGCAGTCGTAGGAGACGCTTTCTAGCAAGTCTGTCATCATTACGAGGCTATGACATTCCGAACATAGTTCACCATTTCAGCGATTTGTTCGCTAGAATCGCCCTAATTTGAGGGTTTGTGAATGCGCCGATAGATAGGAGGCGTATCGGCACCGGACTTGAGCGAGTACATTTTTGCAAGGTCTCAGTAAAAGCTGGGAAAATGCTCAGTTTGGGTGGTTCTGCGGCTTTTCGGACGCATCCGTGAGAATTCCCTCGTTCGGACCGGACGGTCGGAAACTTCAACCTTCCGTGAAATTCGAAAACCATTCCCGCGCAACAAGTGTCGGGGTGTAGGGCTAATGCTTGTAATCGTTGGTTTCCTTTCCGCGCAGTTTGTTTGGTTAGCATTTCCTGGGTCCTCGTCACGGCGTGCCGCCCAGAGGGAAGTGTCTTGTGTCCACCGGCGGAACTACTCCACGCATCCGTCACTACTACGTGGCAATACCCGGCGATCCTAAAGCAGCTATACTCCGCGTCTACTCCTTGAGCGCGGAGTAACATCGTCACAAGGTTGATTTGAGGAAGAGGCTAAAGTACGGCCCATAGTCAGTTTCAAGACGTTTTATTCAGGAAAATTATATAGCAAAAATTGGAAACTTCGTTGTGCTAGAACGGCTTACTCATATACAGTTAAGCGTCTACATGACATGTAAATATAAGTGTTTATCAATGATAGGTAAAAATAGAAAGGGAAGTCCATTTGTGCATGGAGTATCCTGCTTACATTTTGGTAGCACTTGCAAGCTCTAGTATAATTATCAATTAATGGTAATATTAATAATAATAATAGTAATGCTGTCGATTGATACCATCGCAATCCCGTACAAAATCTTAGAAGCGGCCGTGTACAAATTCGCAATATGAACCACCGAAGGAAGAAAGCACTTTTCTACATGTGTATGGTCTCGATCTCGGCCTCCATCTTCTCCTTGGCGCCGCCCGACTTGTCCTCGGGCTCCGCTGCCGCCTCCATCTTCTCCGTCGGGGACTCGGCTTTGGCATCTGCGTCCTTATTCGGCACGTCCGCGTCGGTCACCTCGTCTATCGAGTCCAGGAGCTCCTGCAACACGGCACGTCGGCAGCCGGTCATAAGAACAAAAAAAAAACACAACATAACACAATAAAAAAAATCAAAAACCAATTAGAAGATCGCTTTACAAGTAACAAAACAAAAAGTCAAATTTTGATTGTAAATCATGAGCTCCCTCCCCACCTGCATCTCCATCTCGTGCTGCTGCCGGTCCTCCTCGGGCGCCTCCTTGGCGGGCAGCACCTCCCTGACCTGGGTCTCGATGCCGGACAGCATCTCGTGCGCCTTGTCCGCGCCGCCGGACACGGCCTGCTCGGCGCCGTGGATGACGCCGCCGACGGCGTCGCCCACCGACTGCATCGCGCCGCCCACCTTGGCCTCAACGGCGTGCGCTGCGTGCGACACCTGGCGGCAGAGCGAGGCAGGGCGGCGTGAGGGCGCCGTGCGGACGGGACACCAGAAATTCGTACACAATTTCTGTGCAGAATTGTACTGAAGCATTAAGTGGGTGCGACGCGGGTGGGCGGGGAGTTTCACTCGGCAGCCCCTTTTCTGTGGGCTGCAATCCGCGCGGGTCATGCATCAGTTTGCAGAAAATATTGACGTCCCGTCAGGAGCGGGGTGGGCTTGGGGCGGCCTGGGGGGGTTTGGCGCGGTCGGGCGGGCGGGGGGAGGGGGGGGGGGGCGCCCGGTACCGCCGATATACCGCGGAGCTGCGGAGTCTGACACACGGCGTATCGACTTCTGACGGCGCCCACCGGGTCCGGGTCCGGGACTCTGCGATGCGGGCAGTGCAGTGCGCCAGGCCAGACTCGCGCCAGTCATAGAGTTGCCAGAAAAGTAGGCAAAAAAGTAGCCCAAACACGATTGTGCCTACCTCCCCCTGCCTGCCAGGCAAACTATTGACACCCGGGACAAAGTGTTGCCTAGTGGGCACACGGAGGTGGGCACAATTTCGACACGTGGGCCACTTCTCGCCTTGCTCTTACGGCACCACTGGCGCCAGCCCTGGCGGCGGCCGCGGCGTAGTGTTCCGCATCGGTCCGACTTGGCACGTCGGGGTCATGACCGAGCGGCCACCCGTCTCCCTCGCACCCACTTGGTTCATATGAGCGGACAGAGACAGAAGATTTCGGTTATGGGGCCATGCCGCTCACGCTCACCTGGTCGGACACGGTGTGTATCGTTGATCCAATCTTCTCCTCGAAGCCGTCCACGACGGCGCCCACCCGATCCTTAACGCCTTCGGCCACACCTGAAAGAAGAGAGAGAGAGACAGACGAGCGTCAATGAATGAACGAATGACAACGTGAATGGTGTACAGGACACGGGAAAGAAAGTGCTGCTGAGACGGCGCCGCCCGCGGCAGCAGCGGCAGCCAGCCCCCCGTCAGCCCGGTCAGCCCTGGCCACTTGCCGCCGGCATGCATTGATTTCCTTCCCTCCCCCGCGGCCGGACCCCGCCGGACCCCGCGTCCTTGAAGGGGGTCGCGCACCCCGCTAATGCAATCCTGTCCACAAACCAGCAGCGGCGAGGCGCGCGGATCGGCGCCGAGGGCACGCTGATAAACAGAACACTATACACCGAAGCAGTCGGAATAAATTCCCGGCAAGAACCGCGCACTGGGTTGTTCTCGCGGCGTTCGCACGGCGAGCGCGGTTGTGTGTGTGTGTGTGGTAGTGGCAGGGGCTCCTGAGGGCCGGGGCCCCCGCGGTGGCACCCCTCCTCCCCTCCCCCTGTCCCAGAGCATCGCGCCCCCCGCCGACACGCAACGCGGCCCACCCCCTGCCCGCCGCCTGCCGCCCCTGCTCTTTGTACCTCGCGAGGAGTATAACGATGTGACTTGAGAGCCGGGAAGGAGGCGGAGTAGTAGCAGGAGGAGGAGGTAGCGTTTCAGGGTCGGGGAATGACGCGCTTCCGGCGCGTGTGGCGTTGGCCGGCGGGGCGCGGCGGCTCATGGCCAGGTGCCCACCCCGGGCGCCATGCATAACCATGAAGTCCGAGTGGCTCATGCCGGGCGGCCCGGGCGGGCAGGCAGGCCCCGTGTCATTATGCCAAATCCGAGCGCCCTCGCCCCCAAACCGGGCCAGAGACGACGCTGTCCTCCGCACTTAGGTGGGCGGGGAGGGGCGCGCCGCCGCCGGCCGCCGTGACCCCGACACGGCAGCGGCGGCAGCGGCGGCGGCCGACCCCATAAGGAAGCACAAAGCGGCCGGGGTGGCTGCCCTCGACCCCCCGCCCCCTCCGCTGCCCCCGGCGCTGCACCCCACCGACCGCTTGCTGCCTGTTTGGAAATGCTCCGAGGCTCCGAGGGCGGCCGTGGCGGCGGGGCGGGCGCGTGCCGCGTGCCGGGGGTGTGCCTGTCTGGAATGCCGCCAGCCAGCCCTATCGCATGCAGCCCCGCCTACAGCATACCCGAACGGACAGGGAGTGTGTGACCCCCGCCGACTACTCTTTGCTGGCGGTACGCGCTGCTGGACGGCCGCGGCCGGCCGTGGCGCCGCGCCGCGCCTCACGCCTCGCGTGCAGCCGCCAGCCGGCCGAGGCGTGTCCCCCAACTAGTCGTGCCGCCGCCGCCGCGGCTGTTTTTATCTGCGGACGCGGGCGATAAATTATTTGCCTGCCGCAATGTCCCTGATGCCACTCTATACCGGCACCGCAGGGTGGGCGGTGGGCGTGCATGATATCAATCAACACTTTATGGGGGTGCGATAGCATCAGTTCGTCAGCCCTTGCCCTTCCGCAACGGGAGGGGCGAGACACATAGACCCGCGGGGGCGGGCTGGACAGAGACAGAGTGTAGGACAAAGGCTTAAGCCAGGCGCGCGTTGAACAGAGACAGACGACCGCCACCAGACGCGGCGGTGCGGGAGGTGAGTGAGAGAGGCGGCCGGCCACGACGCGGTGTGTCAGCGGCAAGTCCGCCCCGCCCCGGCCCGTTGTGTTTCCCCATGACCTTCGTATTTCGGCGCCGGCTCGGTATTTTTTCTCCCAACACGGCCATAATCTGTTATCCTGCGCGGGGCTGCATTTGCATATGCACGCGCTGGCCGCCGCCCGGGGGCCACTCCGGACAGCCGCCAGACGGTGGCAACAAAAAGTCTGTCGCGGCGGGAGCCTTGACGGCGGCATCAAACCGCTTTCCATCAAGATCCTCCGTCCACGTTTTACCTCCCCATTTTCATATCGACTCTGCAAGTGTTGCAGGGCCGGCGGCGGGGGGCCGGCGGCGGGGGACGGACAGCCGCCCGTCCCGGACCACATCACGCAGCGCACGGCGGCCACCTCCTCTTTATGGGGGGCGGCCCCGGTTTACGGCGGCGACCGGCTGTCGCCGCTGTCGCCGTACGATAAGTGTGGCTGCCGCCGGGGGTCGCGGTACAGGAGGGGTCATTCACTCCATTCTTCGAGGGGGGCACCGCCGGAGGGGGGGGGGGGGGGCAAGGACGCGCGCCCTGCAAGGGGACCTGTTCGTGGGCAGGTACATCTTTTTCGGCGAAATTGTGCCACACGACGTATTCCACAATTACATAAATTAAAAATACAAAAATATGTGGAATGTTATCATGGAACGAGCATGTCGTAGAACGCAATGCTTGCCTTTTGCTGTTACGTGTTTTGCTCCCCCCCCCCCCCTGAGCCCCTGGCTGCCCTGACGCTGCGTTCACTCCCCTCACAAAACCAATTTCTAAACAAATGCGACGCGGCAAATCGGGAGTGAGGAACTCCGAGAGAGAAGCGGGAGGGGGCGGGTGTAATTATCGCCGCCTCTGTATTACAATGAGGCCGCGGGTCGATGTGCGGTCCTTACTGCGCGCACCTCGCCGCCGCACTCCGCACGTACGTGCACCAGAAATAGACGTCGCGGAGACCGTGCGGAGACACGCGCTTGTGTGTGTGTGCAGCGCACGTGGAGAAACCACAGTGATTATCAAAACACACTGAAACACTGCAGACCGTTTGGGTATAAAGTTGATAAAATGGCCATTCCTAAGAGTGACATACATCCCAAAAATAAATTCATTCGTTGAGTCAACTGCGATTCTGATCGTTTCAGGGGGTCCCTAAAAGGAGGTAAAAAAATATTAAAAGAGCATGTGACGCGGGCATGTGATTTAATTGCCTGCAATCTACCGTACATGATTATGGCGGACCTGACCAGGCTTGGCGGCAAAGGCCGTGCTCCACGACAACCTGTTGCGGCGGCCGTGCACAATTCCACCCTCTCGTCTCCCGGAGTCAGTGGGCATGGCCGAAGCAGGGAGCCATGGTAACATGTGGGGCTGCAAGTAGTCCACGTAGCAGAGGGGGGCATAGGCGGCCCACATGCAGACCACAGGTAGCCCACAGGTAGCCCACGGGGAACCGCAAAAGGGGTCCGACAGAGAGTCCGAACGGAGCCCACGCGAGCCAACTGCCATTGATTCGTACAGGGTAATTTTCCGCCCAGCCGCCACCGCCCGCCGGGCTTGTTTAAAAGTCATTGTGGCCAGACAAACAGAACATCACAATAACGTCGGCCTGCCCGGCCCTGCGGCGGCAAGGCGAGGAGAGCGGCGCCGCGCCGCAGCTACGTATTCGTGTCTTCAAATTTATACACATCGGGCACGGACTGGAATAGCCGCGCTATTCCTGGGGGCGCAGCGGCGGGGCGGGGCGGGGCAACGCCGTATCTCATCGTGGGATGAAGCTGACGCCCTCCTGTTGATTACGGCCCTGCCCGGCCAGAGGAGCCGAGCCGCGCTGCGCTGCGCGGGGCGCCCGGCGGGTAGGCCACGCGGCGCACGCGGCGGCGCGGCGGGTTTGCCTACCCGGTCGATGGCGGGCGCCGTGTAATGGAGGCGGGCGGTCAGCAGCGCCGCGCCGGGCGGGCCTCATTGCGTTGCGTACACACACACGCCTGTCTCGCCGCCCTTACCCATTTCTCTCCTCCTCCCCCCTCTTGGGCGGTCGTTTTCGCTTTCTCTCTTCCCTCCCCGCTTTGCTCTAATCATTCTCTTTGGGGGCTTTTCGCCCCCTCCCCCGCGCCTCTCTGAACGCTGTTTCGCACCCCTCCGCGCTGGCCGCCGCGGTCACGCGATACCAGTGCTGGCCGGCTCCTGACCAACTGCACGGCCCGGCGGCGCGGCGCGGCCGTGCCTTGGCAGTGCTTGTATTCCGGGCCGCGAGCCGAGTCGAGCCCCGGCGAGCGCCGAGCCCAGCCGGGCCCTGCAGCCTGTGATCTGATGGGAGCCGAGCGGTCCCCCTCCCGGCCCCGCGGGCCCGGCCGGTAGCTGGTGCAGCAGGGCGGCAGGGTAGTACCCGCCGGGGGGGTCGATACGGCCTGATGAGAGTAAACGGACAGCGACATGCCGTCGTCGTCGGCCGGGAGGGTATGTGGCCGTCTTCCCGGGCCGCCCCCGCGGCCGCGGCGTCAGGAGAGCGGCGGAATCGATGGAAGGTGCGCTGCTCCCGGGCCGCCGCCGCCGCCGCCGCCGCTTTTGGAGTCGCGGCCACAAATACCTTGGCGGAACTGGTCGGCCGCCGGTGCGGCAGGTGCGCCTCTCTGGCCGCGATGGATGGATCGGGATAAGGGGAGGGGGGTGTTGGGGGAGGCCGGCCGGCCGGCCGGCCGTAATGTGGCTCCCGCTCGAAGGTCGACGAACCCCAGCCGGGGCCCCGCAGCCAGAGCTGACCGGTGGCCGCCGGCGTCGGCCGCCGTGTCGCCCCCCGAGCGTCGACACGCTACGCTCCGTGCACGTCCGGGCGAGCAGAACGGCGGCGGTCGAGAGGCGTCGCGGCGCACAGCCGATACACGGCTAATTATTTGGACAACACCGGCGCGTTAGAACACACGAAACACCACGCCGTGGATTCGTCGGGCGAGCGGCAATTTTGAAGGTGTTTACTTGTCCGGCAGGGAGGCGGCCAGGCGGTCGAGCGGCGAGCACCCCTCGGCCCTCGGCCTTCGGCCGGGCGTCCTCACAGGGGCGGGCCGGGGGGTTGGGGGGCGAGGGCGAGGGCTGTCGCCGCTGTCGCCCGTGGGAATGGGGTCCCAATTATCACGTGGCCCTCAGTGTACACACACAACACGGACTGCACTTCCGGGCCCGGAGCGCTGCCGCACGATTACTCACACTTGAAATGGCCGACGCGGCGCGGCACGCGGCACGCGGGACGACCGAAAACCTCACTCCAAGAGTTTATTGCTTTTAAAAAAAGATTTTGCCGCCACTTCAGCGCTTTTTTTAAAAAAATTCCTCCCACTGGGCGAACTATGGTTACAAAATACTCTGCGGCGCAGTGGGAGGGGGAGACTGCGACGCGGGACACGGCGGCGATTCTTTTCGCACTCGAGCGACCGCCCGCGACCGCGAGCCGCCTGTGCGACCTTTTTCGTCCGTCTCCATTTTTTATTCGGGCCACCTTGGGCTGGGCGGCCGGTGGCGGTGCGCCACCGTGGTGCGCTATTTCGTGGGAAGCACGGCGCGATCAGTTCGATCTCCGAGAGGGAAAGCCTTTCTTCTGTAGGCCTTGGGCCGCCTGCGGGCCGTGCGATGCCGTGTGTTGTGATGGCAGCAGGGGGGGGGGGGCAGGCGAGGGGAAACAAGGCCAGGCACAGATTGGCTCAGCTCCCTCCTCCAATCTATTTTCCAGATAGCATCTAGCAAATGTGGGTCATAACTACCTACCACTGCGCACAGGTCACCGCGCGCCCGTGTGTGTAAGTGTGAGGTGGGGGGGTTGGAGGGGCGTGGGAGCGGGCGGAAGGCTGAGCACGCGTGTGCGTACGTCGCGTGCGTGTGCAGGGGCAATGATCACCAAGGTCAAGGCGGAATGCGAAGAGAGAGAGAGAGAGAGAGAGAGAGAGAGAGAGAGAGACGACAAGAGGCCACCCTGCCGCACCCGGGCTGGGCCGAGCGCCTGCCATGCGGTGGGTAGGCAACGCGGCGGCCACCGCTGCGCTGTGGAGCTGCAGGTTTGCCTACTCTCCGGGCGGCCACGGAGCCGGGCGACCGCGGGGCTGCAACAGCTCGGTTGGTTACTCGGAGCCGGCGCCGCGCGTACCGAACCAGTCCGCGATCTATGCCCACAAACCCGGTCCCAATTTAATCAGAATGTTATTCTAGTTTTGTGTGGTCGGCGTTGGTCGGCTCCTACACATTTGCCGCGCAGGGGGCTGGGGGGTGCGGGCGGTCTCTCCGAGCGTCACGGCCTGATCGGCGCTGATCGCGCGGTCGCGGGACGTTGGCAAATTACGGTAGCGATACGCCTGGCGTACTGGCGGCCGGGCGGGAGGGGGCGGCCGGAGGGGGGCTGTCGGCGTACCCCGCGTACGCCTGAGCGCCCCCGGAGCTGCTGGCCGCGGCCCGTCGGGCGTAGCGGTGCTCACCGTGCAGCGGGTACGGCGTCTCGTCGCTGGCCACCTCCTTGGCGGCGCTGGCCTCCTTCCCGTGGTTCATGTAGCGCGCGGGGTTGAGCGCTCTCGCGAGCGGGCTGCTCGCCGCGCACCCCATGGCCTCCGAGGACTCCGCCGAGGGCTGGCCGTCAGTGGGCTAGGGCATCTCACGCGGCCCGCCTTCTCCGCGCCTGCTCCCCGCCTGCTCCGCGCCTGCTCCCCGCAGAGCTCCCGCCGTGCTGAGCAGCTGCCCGCGACCAGCTCCAAGTGACCACTGTCCGGCCGAGCGGCGGCCCCCGCCAGCCAGCCCGCCCGCCCGGAGAGCGAAGGCCGCCACCCCCACCGGAGGGGCTCGGCCCCCCGGCCCGGCCCCTCTGCCACGACCCCCCGGGGCACCGCGGGGCTCCGCGGCGGAGGGGGAACCCAAACAATCAGGGCAGCCACCGTCACGAAGCACATCACGCCACGCATCAGCTTTTCAACAGTTGATGAAAGGAGCCTCGCGTGTCATTACAACAATCATGCTTTTCAAAAAAAAAAAAAAATGATGATCAGGGGATCAGTTATGCGTGACGGAGCTCTTTTCTCTGCACGAAATGAGATATAACGGTGACGATGGGTGTCAATTCGCAAACCGTGACCTGCTCTAAGCTGGCCCAAACACCTCTCTGCTATTTTTCTTTTCTTCCTTTCCTGAGCCGCCGGATACCCTTGCTGACCGGTCCGCAGACCCCCGCAATAGAGTCCTCGGTGATCCCTATGTCGACTGTGACCGCGAGTGTTTTGTGTTTTGGTCGCATCAGCAATAACTCCTCCGGTGCTGACGGGACTGTTCCCTGGAAACCAATATACCGCCTGACCTTACGGCGTTCTCTATGATCGGAGCGTGCTAAATTATGATCCAGCTGTGATTAAGCCGGTGGTGCCAGACGGGGCCTTGTCGACTAGGTCTTACTTGATTGAAAAAAAAAAAACTTTTACTGTCGTTCAGTGGAGGCGCAGACGACTGACCACCCACAGAATATCGATTTCTAAATAATGTTTTAACTGAGCGCCGTTTGTGTTTGGTACACGTGCCCAACTGCAAAGTCACGGGTGTGACAGTCAGACGTCTGCAAGTGTCCGATAGAGTGTAAGGCCGCATCTGCGTGTTGCTCATTAGTCAGCCAGCAGTGCACGGGTACGGACCTGGATGGGGACAGAGTGTGCGGGGGGTCCCGATTTAACAGAACGAAGTGAACGACGGGTGCCCCGTCCCGCGCCTCCGCTCTGCCGGCCCTGCTGGCACTGCACAGCCCCGTGCTCCTGTTCGTTCTCTACCCCACGCCGCTTGGCGCCCCTGCGCGCGGCCGTTCCACCCCATCCCGAGGTAGCGCCGTGTCTATACTCCCCGCCTGGCGAGGCGCACGGTCCTGGGGCGGGCCGGGGGCCGGCCTGGGAGACGTGCCCTCGGGGACCGTGGTTTGTTTGTGACAGGGAATATGGTCGTAAGTGAGGGAAACGGTCAGAGGCCGATAAATGTATTAAACACACATGTACTTTTATTCACAGAAATAAGGATACACCATCTCTCTCGCCGCGATTTTTGTCGCGTTGAAAGTAAAATATTCAAGTTGAAGTACGTAGATCCGACTTCCACTAGTAGATGATGAGAAGGCTCCGCGCCCGGCGGTACAAATAGCAATTCACATTAAACAACATACAGAAAGCAATAACTTTACATCGAATGCATCTAAGGTGTACACGATTCATCACTGTTACAATAATAAGTTACAGCTACGTTCACATTCAAAATTACTAATATTGTCACATTACCGAAGAAGAGGGAGAGGGAGGGCGTTGTTGCGTTAAAAGGTACTATATAAATATGGCTCAACACTGAACCTTCTAAGCGTAAGAGTTGTACATTTAAAATTTGATCATTACATTTTTTACGAACAACATATCCTTGAGTTTTCCGTATGTATTCATCAATTATCATCCTCGAGGAATACTAATGTCAGTATGTCAGTGACATGCTCTAGAAATCAATTAATTCCACAGAACAGTTGCCCGTGATGTCCGCGCGTAGCAAGCACACGCGAAGAATACAAATAATTTCTTTCGGGTTAAGCTCCGTTGAAGACTGCAATGAATGGCGTATCTACATGTAATGTATCTGACAAGGACGCCGATTTAACGATAGATAAAGGTAGTATTGGTCAGTATCAAGTTTGGAAGAGAGTGTCCACTTTAAAATCGCCAGGGCCACCCGTAATATTGATTTGGATACATAAAAAAATAACACATCTCTGGATGACCAGATGGGATTTCACTATAATTATATCACAACAGTAACACACAATTCAATGATAAAGGATGCTCATATTCACAGATAATACGTTCTTAGACATATAATATGAAAAGGTTTGGCTTTTTAAACAAATAAACAGGAACACGAGAGTCGTGGCTTCGTTGACACTTCAGCAAACTACACATACCAAAGCAAAATCGTTATAACAGGCATTATGTTGACACCTCGTATAATTCCAATTGGCATCGTTTTTCCGTTCATTTGCGACATTAATTCCAACTGAAAATGGATGATTTTAATCTACTTCAGGTCCGTAAACACCGTACGGAACTATCTCAAAAGTACAAAAAAAAAAAACACTCATAAGTTATACCACATTAAGGTAGATCTGATCCCCACAAATAAGTGACATTAATGCCGTTTTAAGAGCGAAACGTGGCAACGAAAATACCTTATCTTTGCTATTAACTAGGAAGCGTATTCAACCGACACCTTCGTCTTCCGCTTCGCCAGTCACAGAATCACTAGTTGTAGGAGATATTTAATTTGAAAACTTAGAAGTTGTTTTGTAACAGTTTAATTCGTGTGACTTGACTTGACGGGTCGGCTCTGAACTCCAGAAGAGCCAGTGATTTTCGGCGTTGAAAGTCTGAGCTGTAAGGGTCTATCCTTCCCCCCACAGTTCGTTTGTTTGCACGCTTAGGCTTCTGGCCCCTGGCCCCCGATTGTTCGGATTTACAAACTGTCGCTCTACCACTATAAGCTAGGCCACGTTGAGGTTTTCACAGTTTTTAAACTTGCTGTCTTCTTTTCCAAAGATCCAGGTGAACATTTGCCTCGCCTTCATGGACGCCCTGACCACTCCTCTGTTCTTGTACCAGTGCACCCCGCCCTCCCGCTCGGTCAGCGAGGCCTTGATCCGGATCTGCGTTAGGATGCCGACCAGGAGCTCGTCCACGTTGTGGTTGATGCCCACCGAGATCTCGATGAACTTGGCCTTGTACGTGCAGGCCAGGCACTTGCCGTCTGCCACAAACACGCACCGGATTAGTCACAGGGGTCGCTCGCAAACAAGTCGGCCACAAGGGCGCTAACTAACTCACCCTGGGTGGAGATGGCTCTACTCCTGGCCAGGTCCACCTTGTTCGCCACCATGATGACCGCTCTGTTCCTGAGCAGGCCGTGCTCCTGCATCCGCTGCAGGTCCTGCTCCACCTTCTGGAAGGAGGCCTTGTCCACGACGGAGTACATCATGACTAGCGCCGCGAACGACGGGTCCTTCTCCAGCTCCTGCCGGCACACAATCATTTCACCACACTCGAACACATGGTCGCAAGCCTAATCTGTTAATACTCAGTGTAAATAGGACGGACCTTGACGCCGCCGACGTAGATGAACTGCAGCTCAGACTCCTCCCCGTTGAGCATGATGGACACGGACTGCTCCTTCGGTATGTCTGGAACAGAAGGCACCCGGGTGAGGGCGGGGACAGCTGGCCGCGGTGGCACCTGGCCGCGCCGCGACGTGTGTGGGTCAAGGCGGCCGCGGGGGCCGCTAGCAGCGTTATGAGATAATCGCGGTGCTGCCAACTCTCTCCCCGACCCTTCGCTCTGTCTCTGCCCCCCACCCCTCTCCCGCCTCTCTCTCTGTCTCTGACACCTGCACCCGGTGCCGCGGGGCTGAGCGAGAGAGAGAGAGAGAGAGAGCGGTGAGATCTACTGCTCTGGCGACACGGTGCTGGTGCACAGCACGCACAGCGCGCACGGCAGCCAGCAGCCAGCACTCAGGAGGATCCGCGGCGCCGCGTGGCCATGCCTCATCAACCATCCCATGAATACGCGACGCTGAGCGGAGCTCTGTGTCGGACGGGAGGCGTGCGAGCTCCGACCCCGAGGGAAGGGGCGCACGAGCTTCCATCCACGGGGCGCACCACGTTAATCTGAGGGGCGGCGCGCAAAGCTATCAAGGGGCGTTTTTCAACGCTGGGGAGTCCGGGCGGGTGTTTCAAGGCCAGTTAAAATCTGCAACCTCATCCGCCTCCATCCGAGCTGCCGGTGGCAGGTGCGCCTGGCCTTGGTGGCAATTTTTTTTTTAAACGTTTCAAATGTAACAAACAAAATTTTTTAAAATAATCCAGGAACGACAAAGTGGAGTTGAAGGTAGCGCACTTGGCACGCACGCCCGCACGGTATGACGCCCCCACCTCGCAGCAGCGGCGCTCTATCTCACCCTCGCTCCTCCGAACACAGTTAATAAAATGGCAGTGCTTCCCTTGCCTGGGACGGAATCCAGGTCAAAAGCTTCTGGTGAGAGAGCAAGCCGTGAGCGAAGGCGTGGGCTGCCGAGGCCGGCAGGGCCGGGGGGGGGGGGGGGGGGGCAGGAGGGCGTGTGTGTGTGCTCGGCCGGCCCGCGGGCTCGGCGAGCACGCAGGGGGCAGCACTTGAGTGCCCCCCGCCGGCCGGACGCCGGCCTCCTGCTTGCCTCCCCGTCATCTGCATACCTCCGCCCTCCTTCAGCGGGGCGGGGCCGCCCTGGGGCCGCCGCCTGCGCCCGCGGCGGTGCGTCGGTGCGGCGGCACACACCGGCACCGCCGGCACCGGCCTCCGAACGTGTGGAGGGACGGAATGCCGCCGCCGCCACAGAGACTTACGGGCTACGTGCCCCTGGGGCGCTGACTCACCTCGCTGCCTGTCGTAGGCGTTGATGCACTCGGACGTCATGAACTGGGAGATGAGCGCCGACTTGCCGACGCCCTGCGCGCCCAGCACGGCCACGCGGTAGGTCATGACGTCGTGGTCCGGGACGGGCGTGCGCGGGGAGGGGATGGCGGGGGCGGCGGGGGCGGCGGGCGAGCGGAGCAGCGGCGCCGCCCCGAGGCCCTCCACCGGCAGCAGCGAGTTGCTGCGCGACCGCCGCCGCCGGAACGAGTCCCCTCTGTTCACCACGCCTGCGACAAGAGAAGGGGGCATGAGAGCGCGGGCGTCGTCACCTAGAAGCGGCAAAACATCATTCGCACATCTTTGAAACGAGTACGATTTCACGTCGCGATTTCATAAGTAACAGGCATATCATGGCGGTCCATCTACCCGTCCATTGCTTTATTATGAAACCGCTTAAAAAAAACATTTTTCTGAATTTTTCTGGCCGTTTTTCGTTACAAATTTTCACACAACGGGGGCCTTATCTGCCACCGCATCGAGCTGCATGGCCACGCACGCGGGCCCCGCCACGCCCCGCCACGCCCCGATCGGCTGTCACCCGCCCCCCACCTGTTTGGCGTGCTGCCCGGCCGCGCTCGGTTCGCCTATGTTTACATTGTTTGTTTACGCAGCGCGGCCGCCGTAAACAGGCCGGCTTGTAAACCCCGGTAAGTGCCGGCCGCCTGTAACTCCGGCCACATCCGCGGGGGCGGCAGGGAGGCCCCCGCGCGGCCGCTGCACCTGCCCGTCAACCCCCCCGCGGAGGGCTCGGGGCCGCAGGACGCCGCGGCGCGGGATATGAGACGTGCGCGATTTCTCATATGTTCCCCGCCGCGTCCCACTTCGTTACGACTTCTTCAGTAGCCGCATAGCCAGCCATAGGTTCCGCCTTCCACGTACTACCCTATTCAGGTTCGAGGCCGTCTCCTTTCGCTTTATTAGGAACACAACATGGTCCAACAGGCCCATGACTGGAAGAGGCACGCCAGCAGTGCTTCTCCAAGTAGGCAAATGTTGCGGCCACAGTTGTTCACATAATCCACCGCCGGCGTTGAAGGGGACGGATTTCTGATGAGGTCCTCAGGCATGTGCGAGGAGATTGCTATTGCCAGGGCCCCAGGGCCGGCCGGGCCCTGGCTGCAGGGTTCGCGCCGACGGATAGGAGACGCCATTCTAGTCATCATCAACAGAAGGCCGCGGCGGTGGTGGCGCCGGCGGCGGTCGGGGCACCGGGACACTGGGCACCTGGACAATGTTTCCTCTCCCGCCTACAATTTGTGCTCAGCCCCAGCGGCTAACTCAATTTCTGTAATAAGCTCGGGGGGCCCGGCCGCCGCCGGCAACCCCACTCGGCCACCCGGTCCAAGCCGGCCCGCTCCCTGGCACGGTTTGGGTCCTGGTAGTCGTCTCGGGACTCGTGGAGGGGGCGGCGACGGCCGACGGCGGCGCCAGGGCAGCCGGGGGCGGTGCACCGAGGGGTCGGGGTACGTCCTGTGCGAGTCCTCGGCAGGGCACGGCCGGTGCGGCGGCGGCGGCGGAGAGGCTGGGCACCGGGCCGCGGCGGGCATTAATAACGGGGGGCCGGCGACGCCCCTCCAGGAAATCAATATTAAAGTACGTGAACCGGTGCCGTGTCACGCAGCCTATCAGCCCACGCACCCCTGCCCTGCCGCCACCGCGCCATCACGCTCCGAGAATGTAGGTCAGAGCGCGCGGGCGGAGGAGCGGGAGCAACGAACCGCACTCCCGTCACTCCCTCTCTCTCTCTCTCTCTCTCTCTCTCTCTCTCTCTCTCTCGCTCACTCCCTCTCTCTCTCTCTCTCTCTCTCTCTCTCTCTCTCCCTCCCTTAACTCATTTCGCGATGAGCCGAATGGGGCCCCCGCGTTGCCGTGGGCTGCCCCCCCCCCCCCCCTCACCCCGCGCACGGCCTGTCTGAAAACATGCATAGGAAGGGAAACGGCGTCGCGGCAAACATTGGCGGGGTGCTAAAGATAGTTCCGCGCGAAGGGAGGTGGTGGCGATCGAGAGAGGGAGTTAGCGAGGAGGTGTTGGGGTGGGGGGGGGGGGGGATGACACGGGGCAGGCAGCGGGCGGTGCGGGCAGCGCGGGAGAGAGTGAGAGTGTCTGCGGGGGCGGGGAGCCGCGCCGAGGGCAAGGACGTCGCAGAGGACACCACAGAGCCGCACACGCACGCGGCTGCGGCCGCTCTGCCGAGCCGAGCGCCCGGTGCGGGGGCCGCGCGTAGAGCACGTCGGGGGGCGGTCGCCGACCGCGTTGCTGACCACCAAGACCGAGTGGGCGACTCACCCCGAGGCTCTTGTGTACAGGGCACTCTGCAGCTAGGGCCGGTATATGACGATGATTTTCGAGCTCCGTTCGGCACCGGCTCCCGAACATCGTCAGCATGATCGGTGCGGGCCGCCGGATTATTTCTGCGGCGCGGTATGTAAACGGGGGCACGGCATCCGGCATATCACCGCCACAACAGCGGCTGATCCGCGGAGCACCGCGGAGCTGTGCGGGGCGCTGCGGGCCGCGGCGGGCAGCCAGCCGCGGCGCTGCCCTTGAATCGAGGGCTGCTTCACTCGACAAGCCGGTGCGCGTGCAGTGTAGGGTGCCACAGCTGTCTGTACTAGGGATTACATACAGCGCTAGGTTTCACCCACCACGGGTAGTCTACACGAGCAGTACACAGGTTTTACAGCGCTACTAAGAGGCACTGCAGAGGTACTACAGGAAGGCGTGTACTGCACAAGTGAACCACTCCTCGCATTGAATCCCCCGCCAGCAACGCACGAATCAGTTTTTTCAATTTTCACACAGAAAAAAAAAGTCACGTGTGAATAATGCAGAGTGTCCCTGGCATCGCTGGTGCCTGCGGTGCTCATCTACACCCCCAGCCACAGCGATGCTGTTGCCCAAGGGTTGGCGTAGGCGGCGGAGGGGGAGGGGGGTCCGGAATCCCACGTGTGCTCATCGCCCTCTAAGGAGAACTCTGCTCTGCCGCTCCGACTGCGCTACCGCCGCCTGCCGCCGCCTGCCGCTCTGCCTTTGTCCAATTTTCTCCACAGCCGTGCGCGCGCGGGCACGCATTCACTCACGTACACACACACACACTCACACACGCCGTCCGCAACAACTGACAACATACAGCCGGCGCCGGGCCCTCATCCGCTCTCCAGATCGACACACAATGAAGCGGCCGTCCGA
Source organism: Megalurothrips usitatus (assembly GCA_026979955.1). Classification (NCBI taxonomy): domain Eukaryota; kingdom Metazoa; phylum Arthropoda; class Insecta; order Thysanoptera; family Thripidae; genus Megalurothrips; species Megalurothrips usitatus. The sequence continues at coordinate 7,936,220 of CM049594.1, read as the reverse complement.
CGCTGCCGACAGGTAGTCCCGCATTGTCTTTGTTTTTTCTATCATTTGTTCAGGAGAGTTGCAGTTCCACCCTGAGTTCTGCAAGCACACACGCGCACGACAGTGGCGACAAGAAGGATGGCAATAATTATAAAGCACAATAATGAAAACATCGCGAGAAACGAAGAAGAGTGTGTTGTGAGGGATGGCTGCGGGGCTTGCGGGGCTGCGGGCCGCGGGGTGTGTCACGGCACGGAGGTCCTGGCTGTGGGCGATAGTCCACGTCCTGACGTGCCCCGCCCGTGCCCCGCCCGTGCCCCGCCCGTGCCCCGCCCGTGCCCCGCCCGTGCCCCGCCCGTGCCCCGCCCGTGCTCCAACTGTTCTGTTCGGGGATGAAGCTTTGTGGGACCTGCGCTGTGCGCTTATCGCAAACACCTCACACGCCGCCCTCCCACCCCTCCCTCCTCCTTCCCTCCCTCCCTCCCTCCCTCCCTCCCTCCCTCCCTCCCTCCCTCCCTCCCTCCCTCCCTCCCTCCCTCCCTCTCTCCCCCCCCTTCCCTCCCTCCCATAGTACCTCCCTCTGCACTGTGAATGGCGTCGCGCGTGTACCATTATTATTACTAAGGTGGGTTTAGAGTTGACGCTTGGCGCACGCGACGCTGCAGCCGTAAGCCCCGTGGATCCGTCCATAAGCGATTCGATCTTGTTTAAAAGTCAGAAAGAATCCAGGGCACACTGGGCGTCAGCGTCACGCGTCAACCCTAAAACTGACCTTTACGCTGTTGCAGAAACCGCACGGCCGGCACACACACACACACACACACATATACACACACCACACACGTACACACACATACACGAGTCATCCCGCTCTGTTTACCAGGAAGCATCTCCTCTCTTCCTCATCCATCCCAAAGTTTGCGAGATTTCACAGCCAAGCGACTGCTTCCCGCTGCGGTCGGTCGGAGGGGTCGGGGGTGGGAGGAGGAGGAGGAGGAGGAGGGAGGGAGGGGGAGTGACGTGGGGTATAAACAGTCGGCCGCACGCGTGTGCCGCAAGGCGTGTGCCGCGTGGCGCGTGGCGCGTGGTGCGTGGCGCGTGCCGCGTGACGCGCGCGCCGGCCAACAGCACCATGCTCCCTCTCAACTTGAACGAGCCCCATGGCGGCGGGTGGCGGCAGCGTCGGCGAGAGCGCACTGCATGGCAGAAGCGGCACGGGCAGCATCAAGGGAAAGAACACTCGCCTGTGTGAGTGTGTGTGTGTGTGAGTGTGTGTGTGTGTGTGTGTGTGTGTGTAAGTCCCTCTTTGCAGTCCTAATCTGCTTGGTGGGATCAACAAGTGAAATGAGTGTCCGACGAGAGAAGGACGGAGAGCCAGCCAGCAGGCTGTGACACGCGGAGACAAAGAAAGAGGTTAGGGGTGTAGATGGGTGAGAGAGAGAGAGAGAGAGAGAGAGAGAGAGAGAGAGAGAGAGAGAGACGGGGGTGAGACCGGATCAGTTTGAGCCGCTGCTTTGTCTGCGTCCAAAGTTATTGTGGAGGACATGGAATTAATACGCAAAATGGCGTCCTCCTCTCTCTCTCTCTCTCTCTCTCTCTCTCTCTCTCTCTCTCTCTCTCTGTCGCCCGCTCTCTCTCTCGCTCCAACACGCACCCACCATCTATCGGGCCGCAATCAGTTATCGGCACGTCTGCGCAGCGTGATCACGGCGGTGCCGTACGGGCCATCCATCGGTGCGTGGCGGCGCACGGCCGGGGTCGAGGTCGGCTCGTCCATCTTGCTTCCTTGTCGCTCTGCGGCGGCGGCGGCCTGCAGAGCCGCTGCGCTGCCTGCTGCACAGGGCTGATTAATGTGTGCGGAGACTGCGGCCCGCAACCCGCGTCCGCCGCAGGGCCGCAGCCAGGGCCTTTACACCGCATGCAGGCGGGCGGGCGGGCCTGGCCGGCCCCGCCGAGCTGTCGGCGCACGCCCACGGCCACTCGGTCCACAGCCCCGCAGCCCCGCAGCCCCGGGACAGGACAGGAGGAGCGGAGCGTGGAGCTTCGAGCGCCGCTCAAGTCGTCTCATGAATTTATGAAAACCGCATCCGTCCACCTGTTGACTCGGCGACAGTGGCGGCAGGCACGCCCCCGGCACGTGCCCGACAGCCGGCCGGCACGCGAACTGGGTCGGCGGGGAGGCTGTGTGCAGGAACCACGTAACCGGGGCGTCCCCCCTGCGCCGCTGCCGCCGCTGCCGAGATCCTGCAGGCGGCCGAGGTGATATCGACCGGCCGGCGGCGCAGGCGGCAGCGGCATCCCCGGCCCGGAGGCGTGAGGCTCAACCGGGCCCCCGAGGCCGCTGGAGCCGCTGGAGGCACTGGAGAACTCTCCGCGTCATTAAGAGGGCAGATGTCACGCGCCGCCACGCGCCGCCACGCGCTGCCACGCGCCTCGTCCCCCGCTGTCCCTGTCCCGATATAAACGACCCCCGCCCCGCCCGCCGCGGCGCGGAGGCACGCGGCTGGAAGGGAGGCGGTGCGCCGTCCGGGCGGGGCGACGCCGGACAGTGCGGCAACGTCACGTGGAATCGTCTCATCGCTTCGGTTAGATCCGAGGCGCGCAGACCAGGCGGCGCCGCCGCGCAGCGGCAGCCGCCAATCAGAGGCGCGGGTACGAGGGGGCGTGGTCCGCGGGGGCACAAAGCGCGCCGCGTGTAAACACGGCTGGCGGCGCGCTGCTTACACCTCACGCCGGCTTTGTGCGTGGCTGCCGGGCGCCGCTGGGCTCCGCTGCCGGCAGAGGTCACGTCACGCACGACTCTAACCGCAGCGCGGAACGCGTTTCTTTACATCGTAAAATGAAGGAATATATTTTTTTTTCGCGGCGTATAACGACTGACGAGATGAACACATTTTGGCGGCGACGGCGGCGGGTCTGACGCGGGTCCCCGCCGCGCCCGCCGCGCCGCCAGCCCCCGGACGATAGTGTCAACACGCGTGACAAGCGGCTGATAAAGATAAACAGAGAGTCGCGGCAGGGAGGGGGAGAGGGAGGGAGAGAGAGAGAGAGGTGACAGGCGGCCGGAAGGAAACACGGCGGGAGGGAGGCGCGAACAAGGAAGGTAAAACGCAGGAGCAACGGGCCACACTAACGAGCTGCGCGCCGATTCTGACGACAGGAGGAAAAAAAAAGACTCGGACGCTTGAAAAAAAAATACGATTAAAACACAAAGTGCCATCTCCTTTCCTGTCCGTCCCCGCGGGCTTTGTACATGAGCATTATAACTTGGGCCGGCCTCTGATCGTCGTCTCTCGACAGAGGGGCCCCTGCTATGCTCCTGCTCTGCGCCCGCCACTCCCCTCCCGTAACCCAAACCCCGATAAATGTTCATTATCCGCCGACCTTTCCCTCCCGCCTCCGTCTGCTTTGATGCCGCGTCCTCTCCAGTCATACCCCGCTGGAATAACCTTCCCCCCTATCTCTCTCTCTCTCTCTCTCTCTCTCTCTCTCTCTCTCTATCTACCTCTCTCTCTCTCTCTCTCTCTCTCTCTCTCTCCCTTCCCTAATTCAAGATTACCTGCAATCACAGTGCGGTTCGGTTCGGCGCACGGGCTTTGGCTGTCGGCCCCTGTGACCTGGCGCTGGCGGGCCGGCGGTGCGGAGGCGGGGGGCGGGCCGAGTGCGGCGGGCGGGAATGGAGTGGGCTGCCTGCACGCCTCGGATGGGGCGGAATCCTATTCCGGGCCAAAGGGCAGGCCACACACGCACACACACACACACACACACGACACAACACAACCCACCACACCTCACCAACACCCCAGGTTCGCACACACGTTCGACCATGGCGCGGGATGAAAAATCACGACGATCGAAGGCGCGCGTGGGGTATTTGAACACGCGGCGATAAAATATAATACGGCTCGCGCAACCTGACCAGCATTAATCTGGAATCCTGGAGATGGTGCGAAATCCGCGGCGGGTATAAGCGCCTGCCCCGGCTCCTCAACTCCCCGCCGCCTGCGCTGCTGGAGCGGAGAGCGCCCGCCCGGTCGGAGGTAGGCACGCCCGCCGCGCCGCCCCGTCCTGCGGGCGTGCCTACCTCAAAGGCGGCCCCCGGCGGCCGGCGGAGCCGAGCGGGCCGAGGGCCGCGGAGGGCCGCCGAAGGGCCGCTGCCTCCGCTATCTGTGTGCCCGCCGCCGGCCGCTCCGCCCCCCCCCCCACCCTCCTCTCAGGTTTCAACACAGCCATCACTTTCCTGGCTGTTTCTCCCCGCGTAGAGGCCGACTTGGCACGGCGTCTAAGGCGCGCGCCCCCGCGGGAGATAGAACACGTTGGAGAGTCCCCCCCTCCCCTTCATTCTCCCCCGAAAAGAGGCGAGGAAGTCACACCGTGACGCGGCCCCGCGGGGACTAGTGGGCCGCCGCACTGTCTGGGTAAGGAGCCGCGAGATATATATATATGTATATACATATCGACAAGAAATGTTGATGGCACCCAATAACAAACAAAATAATGCCAACTTTTATTCAACTTGATTTCCATTTTTGTGACAGTGTGGAGGTTTGAGCACGCAACATCGGGCGAGCTTTTGCGAAAGTAGTCGCCTCAATTGCGTGTAGAGGGCGGGAGGTCACACATTTTACGTTTGGAGAGAGAGAGAGAGAGAGAGAGAGAGAGACTGCCATACATACAGCCTTGTTACATAATTCATGGATGAATTAGGAGCCGAAAGAGTGCGGCTGGGTCTTTGGGGGCCGCCGCTGCTGCAACAGCAACTTGTAGAGGCACCGAGAGGAAAAACAGCCACACAATCAGTAACAAAAAGAGAGAAGGAGAGAGAGAGAGATGGAGAGAGAGGGAGAAAGAGGCAAAGACGGAGAAACAGAGACGAACCAATAGCAGCGCGGGGTCGGCCAGTGCTGTGAGCGATGGAGCAGAGGGAAGGGACGACAGAGAGGCAAGGGCGAGAGTGACTGACGGAGAGGGAGAGTGAGAGGGGCGAGAGGGAGAGGGAGAGGGGTGAGAGGAAGTGACGGAGTGACGCCGCGGCGGCCAATAAGCGACGATGTGAACCGGGCGAGCGCGCCGAAGCCGCTGTCGCGTCTCCGTCCACATCGCTTTCTTTTCACTCCGCCTCTTCTATACCCCCCTTTTTTTTCATTAAAACAAAAATTACATCGCCCTTTATCAGAGATTTTTGGGAAAAGAATTTTTGATTAACGCGATACCTTCCGGACTTACGACCAAGAAAAGATATCAGTGAGGCGGATAAAAGTTAGGTGAGGCGAAAACAGGTTTTGGCATTTGGTGTTAGGAAATGTTCGCGAAGTTTGGTGCAGCAGCGCTGCTCGAGCGAGCGGCACCGAGCCAGAGCCGGAAGTTCCACGATCCAATCACCGAGTGAAAGAAGGACAGAGAGAGAGAGAGAGAGGGGGGGGGGGGAGGGAGGGGGCAAGGCACGCAGACAGCGGCTCCACAGCTCTAAATGATTCGCAGAAAGTTGATAGGCGAGCCGGTTGCACCAGAAAGTTTCTTGTCATCTGACCCCACCGCCTCCCCGTCCCCCGGCCGGAAGAGAGCCGTCGAGGACTTACACCGGCTTAGGCAACGCGCGATGCGGCAAAGTTCGGGTCCGCTTCCCCCAGCAGGGCCTGCGCACACCCGGTGTGACGTCACGGGGCGCCCCGCACGAGGAGCACAGCACGCTACAGTGAGCGGCACAAGAAAGGGAGACCACGGGCGGGCGGGCGGGGCTCACTCACGTCCCCGACGATGAGCCGTGAACACGGGGACGGCGGCGTCCTGGGCCTCGGGGGGGACTCCGAGAGGGCCGGCCCGGTCTCTGGCCTGCTGGTCCCACGGTTTTACGGCCACTTCCTCCGCGACTAATAAAACCGCAGTGGGTATGACATGATGGCGGGCGGGAGAGGCGGCTGCCCCGCGGCCCCGCGGCCCCGCAGCCTCGCCGCCCCGCCGCCTCGCCGCCCCGCGGACCGCGGACCGCCCGAGGGGACCGGCTCCTGTTTTTACCGTCGCGTTGCGCGGCTCAGAAGTCCGCCATCAAAACGTGAACAAAAGCAAGGGGGAAAAAAATCTGTCCGGCAGCGATGCGGGCCCCGCTGCGTTTCCTTTCCCCATCCCCGCCCGCACCGCGCCCCGCCCTCATTCTCTTTGCCGCGAGGATCCGCGTTTGTTTCCATTCGCTGGCGTCCGTCGACAGGCGGCGGCGTGTGGAGGCGGGGGCGGCGCGGCCGGGCCGGCGGAGTGAGCGGAGGCGAGGTCATGTAGAACACGTCGGCCAAATAGATATTTGTTCCCCGGCTAATACGTGCCGGTCCGAGGCAGCGCCTTAAGCATTGGCAATGAGGCTGCGAGCGCCGCACCGCGCCGCGCCGCTGCGGACGCGCCTACAAGGCAACAGGCCGGGGGCAGGCGCCCCAGAGTGATTGATTTATCGCGGCTGGGCTGCTGGGGTGGCTGGGGCTCGGCGGGGGCGCGGCGGGGGCTCGGCGGGGCTCGGCGGGGGCTCGGCGGGGCTCCGCGGCGGCCGGGGCTGCTTGCTCCTCGGCCGGCCGCGCGGGACAAGATGACGGCGCAGATTGCGAGGCGAGAGACCCCCACCCCCCGCCCCCTTCTTATAGACCCTCCGCAGAACTTACAAAGGGCCACTGCGTCGTGCGGCCGGGCCGCGCTGGTTGCGCTCGGAGCCGGGAAGTGTGGGAGAAAGCGCCTGCGGGCATGTCGGCACCGTGACCCAACTTGCTGCAGCGCGGTTGGCGCACATGCCCCGTCCTCGCTGGCCGCCTTGCCACGATACCTTGCTGCCGTTTTAAGTACCCGGCCCGGAATTATTTCCCCGTAAAATTGACGACTAGTCGAGGGACGGGGTGGAGTGAAATGATTCCGAGCTTGGCGTTCTGGACCGCGACACACGGCCCTCCGGCCCTCCCGGCCAGCGTGGCGCCCCTCTCGGATTAGCCGTCATTAGTATGGTGGAGAGCCGCCCGCCCTTCTTCTCCTCGTCCCCGAGGGTTCTTTCTCCCGTCCTTAGCACCGCCGTGGAACGAGGGCCTTGGCAGCAGCGGGCGCAGCGGCGGCGGCTGCGGTTCGGCACCGAGCCAGCAGCGGCAGAGGGAGGGGCGGGGGGAAGCAGCACGTCGTCTGTCTACAGCAGATAGTGCGGCCGGTGCTGCCGGACCTGTGAAGGACCGCCGCCCTCCCGGGGGAGCCTCAAGGACTCGCTACTTCTCTGCGGGCCGCCAAGTGGTGGTCCGGCGGGGTCCTGCGGGGTGCGGCGGGGTCCGGCCGGCGGCGCTACGAGGGTCTCCGCTGGCACGCTGCGCGAGGAGCGTGTCCGGCGGTCCGAGGCGACGCCGGCGGCGGCGGTGCGGGGGCGGTGGCAGCAACAGCCCGAGGCGCCCGGCTCCCTGCTGCAGGCCGCCGGCCCGGCCCGGCCCGGCTGTGCACCCCAACTCTACCCCTTTATATACCCTTGCGTCTCAGGAAGCGGCCCCGGCGGCGGGCCCCGTGCCTCCCTGGCCCCGGCTGGCTGTCCTCTGGCGGAGTTAGTCGCGGCAGCCGTCACGTCGGCGGTGCACCCCGCCGTCGCCCCCGTCGCCCCCCCGGTCACCCGGAGCTCCGCCGGCGGCCCCGGCCTTTATGCGGCACGATTCACATCCACCGTGCCGCGGTGCGACGCCGCCGACCCATCTCTGCGGGCGACGGATGAAAAGTGAAAATGCCAGCGGAGAAATGCTTGGCGCGGCCGGGCGCTGCGGCGCTCTGCGGAGCGGGCAGGTGTCGCTTTGTGAGGCCAGAGGCCCTCGGTGACGGATGGGAGGGGAGGGGTGGCTGGAGGGGAGGGTGCCACTTGACGCTGCTCCCCTTTCGCTTTAGCCGTCCCCGCGGCTTGCGCGCGCAGCGCTCAGTTTTTTTTCCCCCCACCGCCCAGTCGAATAAATGAACGAATGAATGACGTAATGAACGACCTCTTTCCTGCCAGCCACATTGCCGACGAGAAACGAAATGAAATGTATATTGGAGTTGCGAGCGAAATAATATCGACGGTGACGTGTCGAGAGGTCTGCTAAAAGACGCCCCCCTCCCACCGACCGCCCCCCCCCCCCCCCCCCTCTCTCTCTCTCTCTCTCTCTCTCTCTCTCTCTCTCTCTCTCTCTCTCTCTCTCTCGCCCTGTGTCGACCGGGGAAAAGTCAGCGGAAAAGGAAATGGAATTGGCATTTCGGGCGCGCCGGCCGGCCTCGTCAACATTGTGCTCAAGCTCAATAAAAGTGAGGGGCGGCGCCGCCCGACTGGAAAGCTACACTTTATTTTCGGCGACCGGGCGGTGTAACTCTCTGGAGCGAGGGCTGCAGTCTCTGTAGGCTGTAGTCTGAACCCCGAAAATGGTTCGCCAACGCGGCCAACGGCCAACGGCCTTAACGGTGAGGTTCTGTGAGCAGCCGCGCGTCGACACGGGGACGGACCGGGGGGTAGGGAGACACAGAGACGAACAGGGAGAGGGAGAGAGAGAGAGAGGGGGGGGGAGGGGGCATTCCTACCGTAATGTCACGTGCTCACAGCCATATGCCGTGCGAGTGAGCGAGCAGCGGCCCTGCGCCGGACGCAGGCGAGGCCGGAGGCAACCGGAGGGGACCGGAGGGGACCAGTGCGGACCCAGCCGAGCGGAAAAGGGTGACCCAACCTCGTACCTCGATACCCGCGCGCACGGAGACCACCAGACCCTTCTCCGCCGGCACACACACGCACACGCACACACACACACGCGCGCGCCCGCGCACGCCTCTCGTCCGGCCTGACAGGTATCACCCCAGGGCCCGCTGGGTATCTGTAAATATCATATGAGAAATAGATGTGGTCCTGGCGGTCCATGCTCATATGCCTTATTTGCAAAACGGACACCGCAGAGTTGGCGCCCGCCGCCCCCGCCGGGAGAGGGCACCCAACTATGGGAACCGGCTGTTCTGACGAGTTTCGACGGCGAGTGGCCGATTATGTGTCGGTGTTTTGGTGTCGGTGGATAAGAAACCACCTGCACGTGCCCTGAGACCCTGAGAGCCGCGAGCCGTGACCTTCCCTTGTGAAAGTGAATCGCGAGCTGTTTTTTTTTGTTCTTTTTTTTGTTTCGGATTGCAAACTTTCTTCGCGCGCACTCGTGAGCGTGGTCTCCTGCTGGCCTTGGGCCGCGGGCCGGGGGCGCAGTGAGGCCTGTGAGGCGGCTGTCACAGTCGGCTGAGCGCGGCGGGGCCCCGCGGCCCCGCGGCCCCGGGGAGGCGAGCTGGGCGGCAGATAGGCGGCCGCGGAGCCGCGGGGCTGCGCCGAGCCCCGGCCGGCACACTGTACCGCTGCTGTACCCGTAGCGTGGACACGGACCACCACCTGAACAGTAAATGCATCCATCTTATCAGGGGGAGAGGGGAGGCGGGCGGCGGGGCGGCCGGGGCCGAGGCCGAGGCCAGGTGTGAGAGCGTCGGCGGCTGGGGCGCCGGGTGCGCCGGGTGCTCGGGGCCGGCGGGGCGTGCCGGGCACCGCCGGCTTAGAGGGTGGGGGCGGGCCGTGGGGGCGGCGGGGGCGGCGGGGGCGGCGGGAGGGAGGCTGATCCCATTTATTCCGCTGCCTGCGGTGCGGCGGCGCGGCTGCGCGCCGGGCCCTCTCGCATCCCGGCTCCTCGCCGCGGCCCGCACTCCTCCTGCCCTTATAACACTCCCCGACAAGGACGACGCCAGCCGCCGCCGCCGCCAGCCGACCCCCGACCCCCGCCGCCGCCGCGGAGGCGCACACCGTACACCAGAGGGGCGTGGCACTCCGGCCCGCCGCCGCCCGCCACGGCCCCCGGCCTCGGACGGACGCCGGAGGGATAAACGCGCCGGCGCGAGCGTTAGCGTTTGGCGTCGGGGGACGAGAGGACACGACGACCCCCCCCCCCCCCCCTCCCCTCCCCCCGCCGCCCCGTCACCGACACACCAGCACGCCTCATAAATCGAAGCCCCCCGAGGGACACGGGGGAAGGCGCCGCCGCGCACCGCCGCTGTGTGCGCTGAGAGCAGACTTAGCGGGACACGGCTCCGCGTCAACGGCCCCCGCCGCCCCCGGGGCCCCCGCGGCCCCCGCCGGGCTGAGGACCGAGGCCGCCCCGCACGGCCCCCGGGCCGCAGGAAGGCGCGGCAGAGCGCCACAAAGCCGCCACCCCGAAACAGCGGTTTCCTCAAGCGGCGCTCAGCGCGCTCAGCCAGGGCAGGGGCCCGGCGGGCCGGCGGGGTCACGGACGGCGCACGCCCCGCTGGGGCCGGGAGAGGCAGTAGCGGGCGGCCGCTGCATCTGCTCAGAGATCCTCATCCAGCTGGAGCCGAAATGTTTACAACACGGTTAAAAAAGAATCCTTCTTAAGGAGGATCCTTGTGCCGGCTCTACATGCACCACCCTCTAAAACACGACCTGGCGCGCGGGGCACACACACACACACACACACACACGCGGCAATATCTTCTCCGCAGGGGATGATATTTATGTGCAGGATGAGGCACTTCCTTTCGTGGAGCTGCACGTAATGCGGTTCATTTTTAGCCTGAGGGAATGCGGCGGAGGGGGGGGGGTGAGAGGGGAAAGGGGGGCGGAGAGAGTGGAAGAGAGCGCTTTTGGCAAACGAGTCGCTGCAAAATTAAAAGGATCAGTGTCGGAGGCAGGGAGGGTGAAAGCGAAGAGAGGGAGAGGGGGCGAGAGAGAGAGAGAGAGAGAGAGAGAGAGAGAGGGGGGGGGGGGGGGGCGAGAGAGAGGGAGCGAGAGAGACGGAGAGGGGGCGTCCAGCCGCAGCTGTCCGGGATGGCAGGAAATGGTGGCCGATATGGCAGCACCTCAGCGCCACCTGCACAGAGGGCGAGGCCCGGGCCGGGTGAGACTGTGGAAGGGAGGGAGAGAGAAATTCATGTTCCCAAGTTATTTTTTTTTTGCGTCTCACTCTATACCTCCTTCTCTGTTTATTTTTTCTCTTTCTACGTTGTCTCTCTCTCTCTTACACACACACACACACACACAAACACCCTCTCTCTCCCCCCTCCCTCCCCCTCCCTCTCTCTCTCTCTCTCTCTCTCTCTCTCTCTCTCTCTCTCTCTCTCTCTCTTCCGCGCCCCAATGTCGGGAAGTGAATCCAAATATTTCCTCTCACCTAACGGTCATACACGGTCCGCACACGGTCGTACATGTGTATACACATACGCGCATACCTATGAATATACGGCCGCATTCAATCTGTATACAAGTCGTTATAATAGGGTGAGACAGAGAGAGAGAGAGAGAGAGAGAGAGAGAGAGAGAGAGAGATGAGAGGGAGGGACAGGCCTGCTCTCTGCCTGATCCCCGGGGCGGGGCGCATCGGATTACCTGTGTGCGCGGCTGCAGCGGCTGCGGCCGCTGTGCCCGCCGCCCGACCCATTCACTTGGCCCCGGCCGGCTCAGCCCGCGGCCCGGTCCCCGACCGCACCCCAGAGCCGCACTGTTGTGCACGCGGATTGTCATCGAAATAAACAGTCCGCCCTTGTCCCCGGGTCCCCTTGTCCCCTTGTCGCCGCCGCGTTGCCACGTGCGCCGTGCCGTGCGGCCTGCGGTGCCCGCGGTGTGCCCGCGGTGTGCCCGCGCTCCCCGCGGGGCTACAACGTTCACACAACGCGCGCGGCGTGACCCCCCGCGACGACTCGACAGCGGCCCGCGATAATTCTCATCCCCAATGTTTACACGCACCTGGGGCTCGCCCCCTCCCGCCTCCTCGCTTAGCGCGGCGGCCTTCGAGTCGCCTTCTGCCCGTAAATCCCCCTGACCCTCCCCAACCAAACTTTGTCCCCTCGGGGCCGAGTCTCTCAGGCAGGCCGGCCGCCAGCCCTTGATCTCCGCGCCATGCCGCCGCCGCCGCCGCCGCCGCCGCCGCCCGCCGCTGCCGCCGCCGCCGCCGCCGCCGCCGCCGCCGCCGCTCTCCCCGGCCCTGCCGAAGGGCCGCTGGGCCGCCGGCGGAGGCGCGGCCATCGGCGCCAGAGCAGAGGAGGTTAAATCGCCCCGAATGTACACAAAGGAGGCCGCCGCCCAGGTCCGTTCCGGTCCGGGCCCACTTTGTATGCACTGTTACCGGGCCGAGATTGGAATAGCGCACCCAAGGGCTTCTCTCTTGGCCGGTGGATAGACAGAGATAGATAGATTGATAGATAGATATATAGATAGATAGATAGATAGAGAGAGAGAGAGAGAGAGTTTCTCCGCCGCGCATGACGGAGAATGGCGGCGCTGATTGGACGGCAGGTGGTGGGACGCGGTCGGGATCGAGACGGAGTTTTGCTCCGGGCACTCGCTATACGTGTATATGCGACGGAGTGGAAATTCGAGGAAAGGACATGCGGGAGTTGTTACGGCCTGTCCCCCCCCAGCAAACTCGACACTCGACTTTCCCGAACATTGCCGACTACCGGGCGAGGGGCAGAGCCACGCGTTCGATCTCGGAGTACGTAGGCTGAATATATTCATGACTTGAATATTGAGGGTTGTTACTTGTCAATACTGTACCACGAGAAATAAATGTGCATTTGTCCCAAGCGGTTTCCACAAACCAATTACCGGGGAGTGCCGTGGCCGTGGCGCCGTGGCGGCCCTTTGCGTCCCCGGTGATCTCGGAGCGCGCCGGCGCCGGGCTTGGCAACACTCCTCAGCTGCTGTTGCGAAGGAAAAGCGAAAGACCCAGACGAGAGTCCAAAACTTCAGATCTTTCGGTCGCTGATCCGCCCGCTAGCAGACTCGGCCACCGAACAACGATGGCGGTCGACGCGTGCGCCGTGCGCTACTGTACCCGACGCCTTAACACAGCACATTTCGAGCGGGCGAGTTGCCGATGATGAGAGTGAAGGTGTCGCGTAATTCAACCCCTTGTTTCGGTTGCGTGGCAAAAAAAAAGTGGGGAAAAAAGAAAAAAAATCTGGTCATTTTAGGGTAGGCCGCGGCCACCACAGGGACACAGCCGCCCATATAGGTCCCCTCGGGCCCCCTTCCGTCGAGGGCGGCGGGAGGTAACGGCTTCTCAGCACGCGATCGGGCCCGCACCACGCCTGCTTGCCGCCTGCGGCCTGCGGGGCCCGCGGGCTGCGTGCGCGGGCTGACGGCCATCATAGGCAAGACTGCTGGGGGGGGGGGGGGCTTAGCGGGGACCATCCCCAGCCCGAGCAGGCCACTCCAGCGATGCCCCATCGAAACGGAAGTCAAAGAACACTTCCAGACCAGCGGCGGCCCGAGCACCCTGCTGCCTGGAACTCCCCGGGGCGGGGAGAGGGACCAGACCCGCCAACCCCAAGAGCCTTCGAAAATTCGCGCCATTATATCGCGTGGCCAAGTTTGGTGGTGGGCAGACGGACGACCACTCCGAAAGAGAGAGACAGAGACAGAGACAGAGAGACGGGGAGGGCACAGGCGAAAGGCTGCGGAGTGCCGCGGCAATGGCGTTGCGCACGGCGCTTCACACGCTCACATGTACTCGCTCACACCACAGCAATAGTAGCGGGGGGGGGGGGGGGGGTCATGAAAAATAAGGTCATATAAAACGAGCGGGGGCTCTGACAAACCGCTGATACGGCTCGTCACACGAAGCTGCCGAGGGAGTGAGTGAGAGGTACAGACAGGCGGCGGACGGACAGAGACAGAAAGGCGCGCAGACAGACAGACTTCCGGCAATAATGGACTTGTTGTACAAACTGCCTATACCTCCGGCCCTCCGGCGCGGCGCCGGGTCGATGTCGATGCCGGACGCTGCTGTGTCGCAGTTCCCCGCCTCCCCGCCTCCCGCGGCGAGGTCATTAAAAGTATCCGCACGATTGCTTGCTTTGATTTCGCACCCGCAGGTCCCTCTCGTGTGATTCCGTCGGACGCCGTCGCCGACCGCTTCATTTTTCATATTCCCGCAAACCCCTGCGTCCTCCTTTCCGGTCGGTGAACACACGCGCGGGTAATACAGTTGTGCGGCGGCGGGGATTCGAACCCGCGGCGGCGGCGGGTGTGCAACGCGTCCGTCCGCACGCCCTGATTGGCCGGGCACAGGAGGAGGGCCATGGGAGGGGCTCGGAGGGACGCGTCGACCGCCCGTGTCCGGCGGCGTCCGGACCGGGCGCTCGATTCGTATGAATTAAACAGCCGCCGGCCCCCTCCTGCAGGGCCCGCCGGTGCCCCAGCGCGTCGTCTGCTCCGGCCATCGCCGCCGCCATCCCGTCGCTTCTTGCCGCCGCCCCGCCATCCACCGTACCCCATCTTCCCGCACCCCGCACAAACACTGTTTACACGAAATTACCCCCGGACCCAAATTCATGGCGAAAGAGCCGCCGCACCTTAAACATCCCCAATTATTGTAGACCAACCCTCCCACCGCCCGGCCGCGCGGGGAGGGGGGGGGGCGCGCCTATTGGCATAACTTCATTTCATATTCGGCCAGAATTCGCAGAGCTGGAAAGGAAATTAATGCCCGACAGCCCCGACTGTCTCCCCAACCCGGACCGCCACCCTTCTGCCCAGCTCGGTCGCTCTCCCCGTCTCTCTCTCCTTCTCTCTATCTCTCCTTCTCTCTCTCTCCTTCGCGCTCTCTCTCTCTCTCTCTCTCTCTCTCTCTCTCTCTCTCTCTCTCTCTCTCTCTCTCCGACTTGACGTTTCTTTGCTTCGCTGTGTGAGTCGGCCGCTCCCACTCGGTCCTGATTGTAGACAGGCTCGATGACAATCGGCCGCTCAGCAGGGTTGAGTTGCATACTTCCAAATTTGAGGCTGTGATTTATTTCACTTTTTATTTTACTTTGGCAAAAAAAAATAATACTTCGTGCCTATAAAAAAGCGAGGCACGGGGAGCCGCATGAGGGTTCCCCGATAGTGTCCCCGCGCCGCGGTGCGCGCAACCCAAGCGACGCAAAGCCCTGCCCCCGGCCCTGTTTAAGCAACATAAACTTGCGGCCAGCCCGCAGCCAGCCCGCAGCCAGACCAGCACAGCCCCCGGGGCCGCGGGCTAGCCACAGCAGGCATAGCTACAGGTGCCCGCGGGCTGCGGGGGCGGCGGGGGCGGCGGGGGCGGCGGCGGCGGGCGGTGGGGGTGCCTCCGGTTGGGTTGGGGGCGTTTGCGGCTCTGAGAGTGGGCGGCAGGGCGGTGCCGCGGTGCCTGGCCTGGGGGGGAGGAAGGCGTCGGCTCACCGCCGCCACCGTCAACACAGGAAAGAAGAGCGATGATCGCCCCCCGGCCGGACGCCCCCGACGGCCCCCGGTGTCCGAGGCCGCAGACCGGCCGCGCCAAAGGAGACGGGTCACGACAGTCAACACCGCTCCCCGACGCCGGCGCTGCACCGCGCGCCGCCTTCTCCTACAAGACGGACAGCGTTTCGCGTCATCGGCACGGATGACCCAGGATGGTCATCGGGCTGCCGCATCGCTCGCCCCGGCTGTCTTCCGGTTCAGCTTTCACAGAGCGGCGGCGGCGGTGGCGGCTGTGGCGGCCGACAGGGGGTAATGTGGCGGGCAAGCGCACCCGGGGGGAAAAAAACAACGAAAACGCCAGCCATGTCTGGTAAAAGAATGGGCGTAAGTCGTCGGGGGTGGGGTGCACATAACGTCCAATGAGTGTCATGGCTGTGTGTGTGTGGGGGGGGGGGGGGGGGGGGGGTGAAGGAAGGGAGGATGGGAGGGGGGGGGCGCAGCGAGTCATACAGGCGGCATGGGCTCTCGCTTGCTGTGCCGCGCATGTCATGCCGGGACGAAATGAGAAAAAGAGAAAGAAGAATGCTGGCGCCGTGTCGTCCGTGCGTGCGCGCCGCGCTGCGTCACACACGGCTGAGTTCCATACACTCACGGGGAGGAGGAGGAGGGAGGGGGCGCTAAGCGGCGGCAGCACGTGAGAGTGCTTACGGATGGGACTCTGCGAGGCGGCAGCGGCGGCGGCAGCGGCGGCGGCGGCGGCGGCGGCGGCCCCGATCAGCGCCGTCCTCATCTCACGCGGTCGATAGCTCGTCCTGAAATGTGCACGGCCGGGGTGCCCCGGTAGCCGCGTCGGGGCGGCGGCGCGGCGAACTCTGCAAACGCACACGGTCCGGTCGGTACGGTCACACGGGCTTACAGAGTAACAGGGCAGGGTTGGGTCACAAAAGGGGTGCGCTGCCGCTCGAGGATAATTGGATTTGAGCGCTCATGTTCGGCGCCGGCAAATATTACCGATGTGTATAAAAAAAAACAACAAGAATAAAAGCGAACGGGAACGGCGGCGGGAGCGAGCGGGAAACTTGATCGTCCGATCCGCCGGGGCAATTCGTTTGAGGTCCGCGCCCCCCCCCCCCCCCCTCCTCCGCTGCCCCCGCGGCCGCCGCGGCACAACACACTGACCCAGCGCGGCGCGGCGCGGCGGCGGCAGAGGCGGCCGTACGCACAAACGTTCTCCCTTTAAAAAGGGATCGATATGGATCGGGTGGGGTGCGCGCGCCGTGTGGTGTGGTGACCGCCGCACCGCCGCGCCCCGCCGTCCCTGGCCAGCCCGGCCCAGAGCCCCCGCGCGCGCGCGCAGCCCGCGGGGAGCCGGGCGGGCACTTGTGGCCGGCCGTCCTAACTTAAAATACACCCGGCCGGGGCGGGGCGGGGCGGGGCCGGGGGACGGCGGGCAGCAAGCAGTGGCCGCCACGAGCAACGCGACGAGAGTCGTGCTGTCCCCCCCCCCCCCTCCTCCGCGCCCCGCCCAGCCTCCAGCGGCCAGGGAGAGGTTTTCCGTGTCCGCGGCAGAGGGGGGCAGCATTTGGCCGGCCGTCGGACTGTACAGAGCGAGCGAAAACGGAAGTTAACAGAGGGAGGGGGAGGGGGCGTCACCGTCACAGTCGGAGACTAACAGTGCTCCACAGGATTCCAGGCCTGCCACGTGACGTCATCGACATCCAGTCAGCGCTCCCCTCCTCCCCCCGCAGAGCAGGGTCATCCTGCGTTGACATCCTCTGGTTCGGACAGAATTGATGGCTCTGCCGTATTTTTTTATTATAAATAAATACTAGAGTGTTCCTGGTTCGTCACCGTTCACGGCCAGACGTGATATGGGAGCGGCGCGGGTTGCTGAGGCCGCCCAGGGCAAAGGAAAAAAAAGAGCCGCTGAATATCTGTCACGCGCGCAATTTGTGATTTGATTTTCAAAGACATTAGTTCAGGAACGCCTAGCCTGGAAACAATTCTGTAAATCCACGAAATTCCCCAAAATCCGGACACGAAGTGCGAAATCAAAATTCTCGCGACAAACCGAGACTCGGGAGTGCAGGCCTCCTCAAGTGGTGGTGGTCGTCGCACAGTACGCCGTCTGACTCGGCCGCCGCGCGTGGGAGTGGCGGCAGTGGCGGTGACTTGTGATGGAAGCACGCCGAACATGCACCGCAGGGTTAGGTAAACTTGGCCGCCGTCCCAGAGAGGGAGAGAGTGCGCGCGGGCGGCGAGGCCGTCCAGTGGCCGCGCCTGCGAGGGTGGGCCGGCCCGCGCGACAGCCGTGCGTGCCGGGGCTGCCTACCCGCCGGGCGCCCGCTGCCGCAGCCGCCGCCGCTGCCGCCGCCGCTGCCGCCGCCGCTGCCGCCGCCGCTGCCGCCGCCGCTGCCGCCGCCGCTGCCGCCACCGCTGCCGCCACGCCCTCGGTGTCCTCCGCCGCCCCCGGACCGCCTTGTCGCGATTACGCGAGTCAGCGACCCCCTCGAAATAGTGCGCGAGTCGGCCTCCCGCCCGCGGTCTCCTCCGCTCGACGCCGAGGCTCCACGGCAAACATTTTCAAGTAAAGCAGTAATTAGAAAAAAAATGTGTCGCCCAGGAATTTTTTTTTTGCGGGCCATGAAGTGTGGTACTCTCGGGCACAGGAGCGGGGTCCACTCTGAGCAGGAGCCCCGCTGGCGGGCCGCGCCCCACACCACCGCTGCCGCCACCGCCCCGGATCGACGGGCGCATAAAACACGAGAAGGTGTAGCAGAGTTTGAGTTTATACCGCCGTCACGGGCACCTGCACGCGCCGCCGGCAGGTCCCCGAGGCCCCGGCCGAGAGCTCGTCACCCTCGACGGCGCCGCCGCCGCCGCCACCGCCGCCGCCGCCGCCGCCGCCGCCGCCGCCGCGCCGCCGCCGCAGCGCGTGTGCTTCGGGACCTGTTAACGTCAGGGCCGGCGGCCGGCCCGAGTACCCCCCCGGTGCTGGTGGTCGGGCCGGGACGTGGAGGGGCTCCGACAGAGCGGCGACGGCAGGAGCGTACGCTGCAGCGGCAAAGCGGGGCGAGCAGCTGCCGCTACCGCCACCGCCGCTGCCGCCACCGCCGCCGCCACCGCGCCGCGGCTAAAAATACGCCCTTTCCCTTCGGAGCATGAGCGGAGCAGCGGGCGGCAGCGCGCGGGAGCGCCGAACCGGGAGGGGAGGGGAAGGAGCCGTGAGGCAGGGTGGCCACCCTAGCCATCGTGGGCCGCCCGCTCCGCCCGCTCCGCCGCTCCGCCGCAAGGCCCGGCGCCCGGCGCGTCCCCGTCCGTCCACGACGTGGCGGAGCGTGGCGGCGCGTGGCGTGTGCGTGTCGCTGGTGTCGTGGTCCGGCCGTTTTCACAGGCACCATCATTATCGCGTCAACTACCTTGGGAAATAGTGAAAAAGAAAGCAAATGGTTGATTTAAAAAATATTACCATCGCGGACAAACCGCCCAGAAACGCCAGAAACGTCTGTGTTTTGGTGTGAGGCGATGACATCAGCATCGTTTCGCCGCGAGCACGACGGTTCTCGGCTACACCACTTTCCCTCCTTCTTTCTTTTTCTTGTTTGTTTCCCACGTTGTCGGGGACGTCGGCGGGCTGCAATGGCGGCCGGTGCCTCTGGCCGGTGCCGCCGGGCCGGAGGGCGCACGGCACGAACTTGGCAGCAGCTGCGGCGTTTGTGTTCCTTGATTATGTGGGTCAGCAAATACGATATACGCCTCAAGGCCTGCTGGCCGGCGGCCCCGGGGGTCCCGGGGGGGGGGGGCGGACGACGCGGCAGCTCCGTGGTGACGGTGACGGTGACGGCCGCCCGGGGCCCCGCGGCCGGCCATTAGCGCATCGATGAAGTGCTCCGAGGGCAGTCGAGTACAAAGGCGGCGAGGCACAAGGGCAAGACGGATGGCGGGGGAGGAGAGGAGTGACGCCCGTCAGGCATGACGACAGCGGTTCCTCCACCGCGGGGAACGCCGCCGCGGAGGATACTTACAAATTCATTCAGCAACGTCAGTCGTGATTTTATCATTATCATTATCATTATTTCTTGACAGGGCTGCGGTGAGTGGTGCCGGAGCGCGCGCGGCGCCCCGACTGCAGCCATGGCCAGACCGGGCGACAGCAAACCCCGCCAGTAATCCGATTCGCATGTTTTATACGGTGGAAAAAAAAATGGGAGACGAAGATGATGATGATGATGATGATGATGATGATGATGATGATGATGATGATGATGATGATGATGGTGATGGTGATGAAGAGCTCCGTTAAATAAGCGAAGCTGTGCGTGCGGGTGGGGGCTGGGGACCGACGGGGACCGTACGCCATATGCAGAGACGGGGCTAAATGTGGACAAGATTAACGTGGCGCGCGCTCACAGGGGCGAGTTTTCAGTCTGGAATTGAATTACCGAGTGAGAGGGTGAGAGAGTGAGAGAGAGAGAGAGAGAGAGAGAGAGAGCAGCAGCGCGGCTACAGCTCGGCGGCTAAATGCCGGGGCAGCGGGCAGAGGGCGCACTCGCGGAACCAGCGACACCCCGCCGGCAAGGGGGGAAACTGCACCCGTCACCCGGTTTCTGACAACCTTCAGCGGCGCGTGCTGAAGCTGCTTTAGAGAGAGAGAGATAGAGAGAGATAGAGAGAGATAGAGAGAGAGAGACAGAGAGAGAGAACCGGGAACACTCGATGGGGGAGGGCCGGAGAAAAACTCCATCCTGCCGGACCCCACGGACCCGCATGACTGTGTATAAATAGAGCGTCTCTAGGAGGGATGAACTCTCGGAGGCCACCGGCGTGATCGGGCAGGGCCGGCGGGGCCCCGGCCAGCCCCGGCCCGGGGCGATGGCCTCATGCATCACACGGAGCGCTCGCTTTTGCCAACGTCGTCGCGACGGGGCAGCAAATAAAATGCGGGCAGAAGAAGGAGGAGGAGGAGGAAGAGGATGGAAAATTAAAAAATACACTGAAAATTAACATGTCGACTAAATGTCTGTGGTTCAATTTTGTCCAACGTCACGTGAAACGTTACGTTACGATTTCAGGCAAACACGACTTAGGGACAATTTGTAACGCAACATTCGAGACTTAATTTATTGTCCCATGTCCCAAGTGCAAAATGTCGTTGAAAACGTCGCCTAAACTATCCGCGGATTTAGATGTTTCAGCCCCGTCTCACGGAAGAGGGGATATGAAATGAATGAAGAAATTGTAACTTGTGTCGCGGCCAGCTGCAGCGCTGGTGGGCAGCACGTCCCACGCCCCACGCCCGCCTTGTCCGATCGCGTTATTTTCCGCCGGGCTTAAAGGACCGAGCAGGCCGGCGTCGGAAGGCGACACTCCAATTCCCCGCGCCGTGCCGCCGCCGCGTGCCCCACTTGGAGAGCGCCGCGTGCCGCGCGGGGAAGGCTGCCAGAGCGGCCCGCGCCCCGCGCCCCGCGCTCGCCGTTCACAGTTGGTTACCGCAGGCTTGGCACCCAATTAAAGGTGCGGCCGGCTGCAGATAGCAGTGCCGGCGACAAATCAGAGCCCCGGCCGGCGACAAAGTGTCCGCTGTTCGTTGGCGGGGCGTGAGCCGGCGCCCCTCCGCCGCCGGGACGCGACACTTTACATCGAGCCGGGGGGGGGGGGGGGGGGGGAGGATAGGGAAACACATGGGAACGCCGGAAGCGCCCCTCACGCACTTGTACGGGGCTCAGTGGAGGGTGTTGCCGCGGGTCCGGAGGGTCCGGAGGGCAGCAGGGCGGTGCGCCGGCGGGGGACTGCCGGCACCCTCAGGTCCCCTCCTCGGCGCCTGACTGCCGCTCGCGGCCCGCAAATGAAACGCTGACGGAACTCTGTTAAGCCCATCACATCTCCCTGAACTCGGCGCTGGGCGGCGCGGTAACGGCCGGGAGGCGCCGTCCATGTATTACTCCATAACTACGTTAGTGAGTCCGGCTCATATGGGGGGGCATGCAGGCGGGAGGGGGGACGGACCCGCGACCCGCACACGGGAGAGCCGCGCCCGCACAGAAATGGAAATCCGTTACGCAGTCACACATGTAGCGAGCCCCCGGCGGCTGCAGTGGCCACACTTGAGCGCCGCCGCCGCCGCCGCCACCGAGAGCTCCTGCTCCTCTCACTGTGTTTGCGCACGCGCAGCGCGCAACTCTGGCGTCCGGTGCGGCGGCCGGGCCTCGGCGGCTCGAGTTTGATGTGCGTGCGGGAAGCCAGGGAAGTGGGCCGTGCCGCGCGGCGAGTCTGCCGCGGGCCTCGGCAGGCGCCGCGGCCTTGGCCACGGCCGAGGCGAAGACCTCCCTCTTCACTACTGCGATCAGGCAGGGCGGTGCGGGACGATGTACGGCGCGGAGCGGCAATGCGTCTCACAGGATGGATGTACTACGGCTGCGCCCGCCCGCCCCCGGCAAGGACTCCCGGAAGGCACACGTTAGTGAAGTTCAGAGGAGGAAGCTCGACACGTGGCGCCACCAGCCGTTAGAAAGAGCACTGACAATCGAGGCCGACCTTGATGTAGGGACTATCGGGGGAATCGGCGCATGCAGCGATATAATTACAGTCCAATCCGCGAAACGCAGCGAACGCACAAAAAACGGGCTGCCTATGGAACCGGTCGCGGGGGGGCGGGGCGGCCCGATGTTTGCGGTGTTGTGTTTGAGGAAGGGGAGTAACGCAACGCGATTGCGGAGCTCGCCCGGCGGGCCCCCTCATAATGAGGAGGGCGTTTTGCCTGTCAAGGGTCGGTCGGCGCGTGAGGGCTCACGTATCGCCGCCCTTCGTACTTGAGTGGAGTCCCCATTAGAGCCGACACGGCCGGCCACCGCAGGGATCCCCCCCTCCCCTTCCCCTGCCAGCGCCGGCTGGACATACAAAGGGCAAGGGGTGCACGCCACACCCGGCGTCTCCGTGGGGGGGGGGGCAGGGCCGTAGCGAGGGGGGGGTTTTTGGTGTCAAAACCCCCCCCGAAATTCTGGGACGAAGGAAAAAAAGGAGGAGGAAAAGGGAGGAGGAAAGGAAGAGGGGGAGAGAAGCGGCAGGGGTAGGGAGAGGGAAAGGCAAGAGAAAGGAAGCATTTGCTGGCAAAAAGAGGAAGAGCGGAGGAGCGGAGGAACGTTCAGCCCCCTTGAGGTAGGCAACCACCAACACAAGGTTCCATCGGGAAAAACCCCCCCCGAAAGGAGGGTCTGGCTACGGCCCTGGGGGGGGGGAGGGAGGGGGATGAAATAATCTTGGAGCGCCGCCGCCGCGGCAGCGACCACACCTTGCAGGCCGCCAAGCGGATGCCGGCGGGCCGCTGCCGCTGCCCCCCCCCCCTCCCCGGGGGGAACACCCCCGCAGCCCACCCCCTGCGCTCCCGGATGGCCACACCGGCCGGAGGGAAAATTCCGATGCGGCCACATTGAGTGTGTCCGACCGCGCGTAGAACGGCTGCAATTTGCAACGAAAGCCGGGGAGAATAGGGGGGGGATTAGCCTCGTTAGTTTTATATGCCCTTTTGGTGTTTTATTGAGCTCGCAAGCGGAGAAAGGCGCTCGCTTTTCAGGCGGGCAGTGGGGGGGGGGGGGGGGGGGGGGGGGGGGGGGGGGGGTTATGGAATAAAACCAGCCAGGAAGCACCTTGCTGCTCCCCCTCTACACTCCCCGGCCATCCCTCCGGACCTGGTATGTGTATGTGTGTGTGTGTGTGTGTGTATGCCACGTCCGACACACGAATCAAATACCCCCACCGCCACCACCCACACCCCCTCTATCCCCCCCGGCCCCACACACCGAAACACAAAGCCAGCCCGATGGAGAAGATGGTGAGGGGGAAGGAGGAGGGGAATAAAAAAAAAAGAGGAAGAGAATAACCGGAGGGGGAGGGGAGGCACAGACTCGAAATGGAGGCTTTAGGAGGAATAAGGAAGCACGCTGACGTATTTACCGTCCGACCTCCTTCGGCCGGGCTGCCCCGGCTGGTCCCCGCGGCCCTGGAGGGCCCCGGAGGTATCCTCCCCGCACGGCGGGGCACATGTGTGCGGCATGTGTGTGCGGCATACGTGTGTGGCATGTGCTCTCCGCCGGTGTGCAACGCAACGCAACGCACGGCGCTGCCGCGGGGAGGAAGTCCCGCCGACTCGACACTTCAAGTCGGCCGCTTTTCGGGTGCCGTTTCCTTTCATGACCTGCTGTAGACCTTCCTCCTGTGATTGCCTCGCTGCTCCCGGAAGTCTCCGCGGTCGCGCAGCCGCTCCCGCGGGCTCCGCGGGCCCAGCTCCTCCCAGTCGATTCGGACCTCGTTTACCCCCGTCCAGACGAGATGGATAGGGATTCTGCCTCTTTTTGTAGTGTCCGCCCGCCTCCGGGAAGGAAGGGATTTCGCTTCGGACGAGCGGCGGCCGCGGCGGTGGCGGAGGCGGCGGAGGCGGCGGGGCGCGGGTCCTGACAGGGTGGGACGAGCGCCTGGTCGGGCATCTCCACTTGGTCCCCACTCAGCGTCCCTGATACTGTACCGCCCTCGCCGCGACCCAGAGCGACGCAAGAGACTCGGGTTAAAACTTGCAGCGATCTGGAATGCAGCTCGGCTCATCAGAGTCCGTGTGCACGGCGAACACAGACCCCTTCTGCTGCTAGGAAGCGCCCAGGCATTACGGGAAGCATGGCAGCATCCGTAAGGTCAGCGGCCTTATAGGCAGGGCGTCCTGCCGCACGGACTGGAGGGCGCAAAGGCGGAGCGAGGCGGGGCGAGGCGGGGGGTGAGAGGCCTTGCAACAATTTATGGGGGTCGTTGGAACACATAAGGGGCGGCGGGGAACTCTTGTTGTAGTGGGCGCGAGGACAACACGGGGCGCTTCACACGTATGGGAGGCGGCGGCGGCAGCAGGCGGCAGCAGTCGCCCGTGGCCGCCGAGCGAGCCCAGACGTCACTTGGCGTGCTGAACCGCAATCGCTTGAGGCTCAAAACTTTGCAACATTGTCGCGCGGGTTTCATCGCCTGCGCTTCCGGTCGGTTGCGCAGGGGGGAGGGAGGGGGGGGGGGGGGTCCGGCTGCCACTTCCGTGGACCCGCCGCGGCACAGCAGCCAAGAACACCGCGCTGCTCCGGGGGTGGGGGTGGGGTCGGGTGGGGGTAGGGTGGGGGTGAGGTAGGGGTGAGGTGGGGTGGGGGTGGGGGTGGGGTGGCTGCCGATCCGGGGAACGTATGTCTTTAGCAGTGCGCTGCAACCCGCACCACGCTTGTGGCGGCACTCGGGAAAATGCGGGGTGAGGAAAGAAATCGAGCGCCCGGCACTTTACAGCACTGCCGAAAACACCCCACTTTGGAAAACGTTGTCAAAACGAATTCGAGTCTTCCAGCACATCAGAACAAAAAAAAAATAATATAGAGAGAGAAACTTCTTGCAAGGGCCCCGAAGAGGAAAACACGCCAGAGCCAAAATAAAACCAATCGTGCAGGGTGAGTGGGCGGACGACAAGGATAGCAACAAAAGCCTCGGCCCATGCGGAGCGGGGAGAGGGGAAGGGAGGGGGCGTGGTCAGTCTGAAAATAAGAGCGGCGGGCCGCGGAGCGATGGCGCGGGGCCTCCGTATATTCGTTCGGCGGAGCGATTGATTCCTCAAGGACAGAGAAGTTATGAACGTCTCTGTGTGTGTGTGTGTGTGTGTGTGAAGGAAGCTAAAACAGTAACGAAGCCGAGTGGGGACGGGGCGGGACAGAGAGGAGAGAGGCGGGAGAGAAATGGTGGCCGCGCGGACCACGCGTCGCATCTGCATTAAACATGAAACACGGCGGAGCGGAGGGAGAAAAGGGCGAGCCTCGCTGTCTCCTCCCGGCGCCGCGACGGCCGCCACAGACCCTACAGCGGCAGCCCGTTCCCCGAGATGAGTTGGAGTCGCCGCTTCCAACAAGTGTCCCCGGCGGTGGGGGGGGGGGGGGGGCGGGCACCCCACCCACACGCCGTATCGGCCCGCCCGCAAGAGGGGCCGCCAGCACGCGACGCAGCCCCGCAGACCCACAGCATCAGGAGAGGAGATTGGCCCGGGCTCCCGTGACGAAAGCGAAACTTTGAGGAGAAGGAGTAGGAGGGGGAGGAGGGGGCGGGGGAGAGGGGAGGGGGAGAATATAAACCGCGCCTGTCATTTGTGGAAATGGTAGGGGTGGGGGGGGGGGGGTCCGGTGAGGGGCGAGCGGTGCGCCCGCACGTAAATTAAAACGTGCGCCGGGTGCGGCGGTAGGTCAGGTCGGGTCCCCCTCGAGTCGGGTGAGGGCCGCGTAAGGATCCGCCCGCCACGCGACCAAAGTGCCTTTTAAACTTTGAGAAGGCCGCCCGGTGCCCGGCCGCCCCGCGCCGCCCCGCGCCGCCCCGGGCACCAGACTGCCGCAAGTAATTAGAGACTGCGAACCTGAACCAAAGAGTGACAGCAGCCGGGAGGGCGGGCTGACGGAGAGCGCCTGCGAGGTAGGCAGGCCCGCGCCTCCGACGTGCGTGCGCGGCCCTGACATTGCCTACCCGCCAGGCGCTCGGCTCTGCTCTCGGCGCCGCGCCTCGGAGGCTGCGGCTGTGAAGAGTGGGGCCCGGGGGCCGGGCTGGCGGGCTGGCTCACGGAGCTAGGTGCACACATCGCAATGAAGTTCGTGCACCGCAGCTGCCACTTTTCCACGTCGCGCGGCGGGAAGCGATGCTGGGGTTGGCAGATGCGCAAGAGCCCGACACCGCCGCGCCCCGGGCCTGGAGCCCCCCCCCCCTCCCCCTCCTCCCTCCCCCGGCCTCACCAACATTTGCATATGCGTCGCTATCGCGGACAATATGCGGTGATTAAGCGAACGACCAGAAGAAGGCCGGAGATTGTGGGTCGCTGTGAGGAGCCGGGGCGAGGCCGAGAGCAGAGCCACCCCCCGACCGGCGCGGCGGCACGGCCGGGGTCACCTTCCAATCTATAGCACAAGACGCGCCTCGCTTAATTTAACTCGTCCTCCTGAACTCGGGACCCGTTTTTCCCGCGTCGCCTCGTACCTTACCTCGCCTCCAGACGCTACACCCTCTCCGTGACCGAGTCATAAGTGCAATATCTGTCAGTCTGTCTCTCTCACCCACTCTTCCTTCTTTCTTTTCGGCGCGGAGACGTACGCGGGGCAAGCGGCACCTTCATCCCCTCCCTCTCCCCCCCCCCCCCCCCCCCCCCACGCTGCTCCTCCCAGCCCGTCTCTCTCATCTACTCCGCCACCCCGTTCCTCTAGAAATAACAAACGCGCCGCGGTTGTCACACGGTGCGTGCGCGCGCGCGTGCTGTCAGCGGGCGCGAAGTGTGCGTGTGCGCGCGCGCCCGCCCCCGGCGTCGCCCCGCACGAGCCCCCCTCTCGCTGCCAGGGGGAGCGGCCCGGGGGGGTCGGGAGTGTTATGTTTTCGACGTGAAGACGGCCACTAACCACCGTCACCGCCACCGCTGCCACCCCCGCCCGCCGCACCCGCCGCGCTCATCCCCCTCTTCACCCCATCGCGTCTGCCACGAAACGGTGCCCGCCAGCAACAAGAAGAGTTAGAAGAGCGAAGGGGTGGGGGGGGGGGAAACTGTATTCCTCGAAGTCACCACGGAGAAGGCGGAGCGGAGAAAAATGATGTGGCGGGGGGGTCGCTGGCCGCCGGCCCCGTCGTGTAACGGAGCCGATGTGACGGGAGCGCTTAGGGACGGTCCCGGTGCTGGCGGGAGGAATCATATGCCGGGGATGACGGGCAGTTTGTGACCGCGAGGCCGCGGGCCGGGCAGCGGGCCGGGGCAGCAGGATGCGGCCGGCTGGCTGGCCGGGGGCCACGCCGCCGGGGCGTGCCGCTGGAGGGGCGCGGCTTAACCCCGCCGTCGCCATTTTCTAATTACAACAACTCCCCGGCCTAGTACGCGCTGCCATCAGCTGCCGCGGCCTCCGCCGAGGCCGGGGCCGCCGACAATGGGATGGGAAGGGGCCGGGGGCCGGGCCTGCTGCGTCACAGGCGAGCGGCGACAGGGGAGATGGGACGGGGCCGGGACGGGCCGGAGCTGCGCGCTGCTCCCACGAGGTAAGGGGCCGGGGGCCGGGGGCCGGGGCCGGAGCTCACGGGGCGGAGAGGAGCAGAGCCTGCAGGAGCCAACTCTTTGGGCCACTAGCGCGGCAGGCGCGAGAGAGACACCAGGGTGCTGCAAAGGCAGGCAGGCCAGCCTCTATTGATGCGAAAAATTTGACTGTCGCCCGAGAGCACTGTACTGTTGCATCCCCAGCAGAGCGATCGAGCCCGTGGCGCAGTGGATATCGCGTCTGGTCTCCGAGCAGCGTGGTCGCTTCCCGGCAGAGCGGCTTTTGGGGTGCTAACGTTGGATTTACGGACGGTCCCAGAACGAAATTTTCTGACAGCCGCATTGCAGCACTGACGCAACGAGGAACACTGCGCTGATTCAATCCCAGCTGAATAGCTGAATAGCAAGGGAGTTCATCGCCGAGTGCCGCCGCGGAGCTCGCGGGGGACGAGCGGCGGGATCCGGTCCGGGGACTCGGCTGTCGCCGGGCGGGGGCTCGACTACCCGCGGCGCTCCGCCGCCACACCCCTCCGCCACGCCACGCGCCTCGTCAACAAGACAATGGAGCTGCCAAAGCAAAAGGGGTATTTCGGTGGCAAGGACGCCGCCCTGCAAAGCCGCGCGCTGCGCCCGCCATGTCAACACGCCACGGTTTCTTTGACGGGCCGAATCACGCCCGCGCACCCTCTAGTCAGCGCCGCAAGAGGAGAGAAAGAGACCCCCCCTGGCGGGCGGGGGGCGCGGCGCAGTGCTCCGGGGGCTGTGGGGCCCGCGGGGGCCACCCCGGGCGTGCAATTACCGCACAGCGGCACCTGGCGGCATGCTAGCGGCATGCTGGCGGCCCGCCGCGCTCCGCCGCGCGCCCCGCTGGTTCCTACCTCCCCACACATTTTCAAACGCGGCGCGGTAATTGTCTGCCGTTCAAAGCGTTGCGGAAAGCCGCCGGCTGCCTTCTGTGCACCGCGGCGTTGAGGTGGGCGTCGCGCCGCTTACCTTTGGAGGTGGCGCTGAAGGAGCGCAGGCGGTACGAGTCCTCGTCCTCGTCGGGCTCGCGGCCGTGGCCCAGGTCGGGCACGTCGAGGAAGGCGGTCGACTTGCGGTGCTGGTGGTGGTCGCGGTGCACGGTGCCGGTGTGCGCGTGGTGCATGGAGGTGGCGCGCCGGCCGCCGGGGGGCCGCCGCCGCCCGCCGGCCGGCGAGCTCTCCGGCGTGTTGGAGCCCGACGCCCCCGTCACGGCCCCTATCAGCGGCGGCCCCAGGCCCATGCCGTCGTGGTGCTGGTTGAGGCGCGGCTCCGACGTCCCGGACCGCATGCTGCTCCTGGGGGGCCAAGTGCAACACCGTCACCACACCGCAACACGTGCTCCTCCCGCCGCCGGCTGCATCGGGGTCGTCGGCCCGGCCGCGGCGCTGCAGGCGTGCCAACTTACACGCTGCCGCCCAGCGGGGGCTGCTGCTGCTCCTGGTTGGTCCGCCGCCGCACCGACTTGGCGCCCGTGATGCGCGCGCTGTGCGACCGCGTGGCCGGCCGCCGGCCGCCCCCCGCCCTCCGGTTGCTCGACGGCGTCCCGGAGTCGGTCGGCGTGGACGCGGCCGTCGTCACCATGGCCTCCATGGAGGAGAAGCTGGGCGCGCAGATGGACGCGGATCGACCCTTACGCTGCGCGGCTCGGAACATCTCGTCCATCGTCATGTCCATGGTGCGGTCGGCGGGCGGGCGGGCGGCGGCGGCGGCGTCCCGCGCGGCGCGGGGGGGCCGACGTCCCGTCTCGTGCCGGCGGCGCTGCCGGCCGGGCTCCGCGAGCTGCGCGGCTGCGCGGCTGCGTGGAGGGGGTGGAGTTGCCCTGCTGCCCTGCTGCCCGAACGGCACGGCGTTACGGCCACGACTGGCTGGGTCGGGGCTGTCGGGCGGCCGGGGCGGGCCGGGGGAGGCGAGGCGAGTCGGCTAAGCGCCGCGCCGCTGCCCGCGCCCGCTACCCCGCCGCGCCGCGTCGCCCCCGGCGGCCCCGGTGGCCCCGCACCGCCGCGGCGTACCGCGGCAGCCTCATTCAACCACCGCCGTTGTCCGCGCCGCGCGGGGGCTACATCCACCCCAGGAGAGTGGCGAGTGGACGCCCGGGGGAGAGGCTCGCCGGCGGCCACCCGAAACCTTTACATGTGCCGGGATTACGACAACCTGTTGAGGCGCGGCCGCTGTACAGCGCCCCGCCAGCCCCCGCCCGCCCCGCACCGAGGTGCCGCGGTGTGTAAAGCCGTGTCCACCGATAAGAGCGAGATAACAGGAGGGGCCTGTAAGCTATTCACGATCATGACCCTCGCTCGCTAATGGAATCCCCTCTATTCCTGTCGCTTTTCTCTTTTCGGACCGCCGCGGTTTCAGCGTGCGCGAGAGCGTCGGGTCCCTGTAGGGGTGGTCGCGAATGTTTCGCAATGACGCCGAGGAGTCTGTTGGTGTCTGTCGGTGTCCGCCTGGAGGGCAGGCATC
The DNA here is from genome assembly GCA_026979955.1 of Megalurothrips usitatus. Classification (NCBI taxonomy): domain Eukaryota; kingdom Metazoa; phylum Arthropoda; class Insecta; order Thysanoptera; family Thripidae; genus Megalurothrips; species Megalurothrips usitatus. Next base: position 7,906,512 of record CM049594.1, on the reverse strand, counting down.
ACAACACGCAGCCGTGACGTGCGGGCGGCTCACCTCGCGGGCGGCAGCTTGGGGGCAGGTCCACAATAGAGCTGTTTGGCTGATCCTTTACGCTGGCGAGAGGAAGGAGCCTGATAAAATATCCCCTCTCACCCGGAGCTCCCCGGGGCCCCGACCCCTTTTCCCCCTGTTTGTGATGTTTACGCTCCAGTCTGCTGTGTGCTGTTCATGCAAGCCTTCCACTTGAATGGGCGTCCCAGTGCACTTGACTCGCGCGCTCCACATCGCCGGGACAAAAGGGCAGCAGGCTGCTTGATAGCCACGAGATCAAGTTTGCCCTCATCAATATTCAACACTGATTTGGCGTAGCACAGGGTGTAAAATTCAGAAAAGATTGGAAAAGATGCGCTCTCGTGAGCATTTTCATGAAACCACTAGATATTGAAAATGACAAAAAAAAAGTGATTGAGGATTGGGTGTAAACTAATTATCCAGGCGTCCGCAACACCGAACTTGTTGAGTTTCGTTCATCTCTGTAAATCGGCTTCTTTAAGCTGGCTTCGCGAGTGAACGAACACCGCATGGTGCGCCTTGTCGCACGGGTGGCACCGCTCCAAGAGAGCTGCGTTGCCAACTCGACCGACGAAGTAGTCAAATTAGGCCACACCCTGCGGAAATCTTGGCTTTGGGTACTATTCTGTTGTGGTTATTGGGTACTTAACATGCGTACAATGGGATAAGGGTTGTTGAGGATAGTTTTTATTTGTTTTATTTGAACAGACACAGCCAATCAAAGATCTCTCATCTATTACTCACTAGTAAAATTGTGTCCGAGTTACCCGACTATTAGAAGCAAGAATTATTTGCATTTATTACATGAAACATATATCATTTGGTGAAAGTTAATTCATACTCGAATTTACACACATTTTTGAACAAACAACGGAAGCAAATACATTGGGACACGGATACGCATCACTATTTATCTTTCTACGCATCGACTAGCATCAAAGTTGAGGCAGGTAACTGATGGGCTACACGACATGATGAATAACTGCACTAGAACTAAAATGAAAATGATTACGCCTCACGAACTGACTGCATTTGAGTTGAAATAAGATAAAGATACAAACCTAAAGTGTGTATCAAGGTTGACGAGAAGTAAAAAAGCTTAACCTCATGTTCAGGCAAATATTTCATTAAATCACAACTTTGCAATTTTTTTACATGTTTTAAAAGGCAAAGTTTTAGGCAGTGCTAGTTACTGAATTTCACCGACTATGCCTAGCGCCCAGGCCTTTCTCTTTAACTCTTACGCTCACTTATAGATGAATCACTTTTTTACCAACTACGACACACCACATTCCTGCAGTCTTTGACACTTATGAGAATGTTTCTTACCTAAGTCTACTAAGGCGCTCAAGATTGATTCGGTTGAAGATGAATAAATCAATGAGCTCAAGTACAAAGAAGACATGCGATATTTGATACACATCTGCAAAGCCTACATGGTTTCATGGTCACATGTTATGTATCTTTACAGTTCACTTAAATTAATAAAATACAATTAAAAGTATTATATTCACATACTTTAGTGAAGACTAGACAGATGCAATTCACTTTTTTTAAACAATGCGAGCAGTTCTCCGATTGGTTCACTCTTGAGATACTATTTTAGCATATTGCGACGTTGCAATACATCTTAACACTTACTGTATATCACATGATGTATACCTCTCATTCATCTTGCACGCCGTCGGATATGAGAAAAATGTTGATGATGTCCACCTAATGGGCGGCGTGTACGACTCACCACACGCCCTTGCACTGGTTCACGTATCCCATACTACTAAGTAGTGCGAGTTTTTTTTATTCTGGGAAAAATAGTTCCAGCTGCCGTGGCGATGATGTCGCAGGGAGAACCATCAACTAGTCCAAGGAGAGCACGGACTCTTTGCTGGTGCGTGGGGCACTGCTGTTGGATAGCAAGCGAGGGCCGCCTAAATAGCTGATTGGATTCGCGAAAGTCCGCACATTGTCCGCTAGATACACAGGCATGGGTGCCATCGCTCTCTGAGGGCCGGCGTTGCGCGACGGGAACGCCTGTATGGGCCGCTTGGTGAGAGGTCCCGTTGCAGGCTGATCGCCGGGCTCGTACCCGTTCACCTCATCCGGTTCGTCTGCTGGCTCTGAAAGGCGGGAAACATGTGTTGAATGAGCGACCAATCCACGGCAGCTAAATCGAGACAGCTCAGGAACTTGTTCTGGGGAGAGGGTTTACAGGGGAGGAGAACTAACTTGGGGAGGGACGCGAGGGGTGTGAGGGTTACGGGTGGAGGCACACGAAAAGTATTTACCTGAGACTTCTTCAGAGTCGTGATCGTCCTCGTGAATGGGCGGAAATTTGTTCCTTGAATCGAGAACCCCCGGCACCCCATTACCCTGTACACACATCAGAGTTGAGTTGTTACGGGAGATCAGTTGTGCCTAGCGTTTGTCATGACCGTGCATCAACCTCAATGAAACTACATTCAATGGAAACACAATGCATGATACACAAAGAGGGCTACCTGGAGTCGAAAATGGTCAACCCAAGTTGATTTCGAGTACAGGCGTTGCAAAACAACCATTCAGCCACCAGAATCGTGATAGAATTGATGAAAACCGTCCGAACTGGCATGCAACCTGTGATCTTCTTTCGCACAAAAACAATTGTCATCGGCATGCACGGCCACTTCTGCAAACCACTCCTGGGACTCCAAAAATAACAAGAGAGACAGATAACGAAGATTTTTTGTTGCTGATTTGTCTGGGTCATTCACAGACACATGATCGGAAGTCATGCAGTCATCATGCCCTGACCTGCACCAGGCACTGTATTATGTTGGCCATGGGCAAGGCGAGAGGCGCCGGGGCTTTGCGTCAGGCGTACGGAGTCGTCGTGAACTCCATGCTGCCCAGCTCGTCGATCTTGTAGGGCAGCGCCGAGAAGCCGATCGGTGGCGGCGAACGTGGCGTCCGCTCGATCAGCATAACCTGCCCCAGTCCAGTTTGTGTCAGCTCCCGATCTCATATCCGTAGTGAGAGGAAATTTCTACCCTTTCTAGTTGCTAATATACGATGAGACAGTGACAAAGGATGGCCTACTATGAAAATGAGAGGAGAATTTATCCGAAGAAGAACGTGTAATTCAACAATGACTCCGTCAATCGTGGGCAGTGCAGACACAACTTTGAATCGTATGGACAGAAGTCTTTACTAATCACTACTCGTTGTGTACATTGGGCCGAAAATAAATAGAAACAAAACAACGATTTAGTTGCTTGGTAGATAGGAAAAGATTCATTGAACCCTTTAAGTCCCACTTACAAAAAGTTTGAACCAAAGGTTCAACGTCTCGCTTCTAATGTTTTAAGTACTACAATACACGAAATACAGATCTCTATTCTCATACATCAAGCTGAGGGACGAACAAATCAGTGACAACAAATCAGTGAACATTTCCGCATTGTGATACATCTTATAACTAAGTACAAAGGCCACAGTCAATACGATTGGCACAGTCAGAAATACTGGTGGTTTATACAGCTGCAAAAAGTGCAAGACTAGACAAGTCAAAAATACTGACTAGAACTTCGAGATTTCTATTATCTTATAAAACGTTAAGTACAGGAAGAAGTACAGAAGTACTAAGGAACTGTAGATAGTGAAACCGAAAACAATAAAAAAAAAACACTCCCTCTACAAATTATGTCCTGATCAACTAAATTATTTCGAGGACATGAAAGAGAACAACAACATGGAATGATTCTAAGATAAACTACAAGCACTGGGGTCAATTTCCTTCAGAATCTTCATACACCTCACTAAGCCACTGGATGTGATGGCACAGTCCAATTGCACTAGAACTCGGTCAATGGACGAAGAAAATTTTGTCGATTCGAAGTTTGAATTCGATTTTTTCTGAATACGACGTGTCGATACGACACAAGAGCAACGAAGACTCCCGCCAAAACAGACATGAAATCGTTAGGCTAGATTTTGATTGCGGCAACCGCCAACACGCGTGTTGCAAACGGACAGAATCTGAGACAGGATTAGGCCGCTTGTCGGCGCGAACATGACACTCGTCCAGGAGTTGGCACCGTGTTGGGTCCTCAGTCGTACGCGCTGAGGGTGACCTCACTAGTCGAGGAAAGAGGGGCCGACGAGATCTTCACTGGCAGTGGCTGGTCGCTGGCGGGCGGGTCCGGCGGGGGGTAGGGGGGCCTGCCGTCGTCGGCGCTGCCAGCCCGGCCGCGGCCATAGGCCTCTCCGGAGGACCCCGAAGGGCCGAACCCTTCTTCCGAGCTAACGCTCCCGTGACTTCCGAGACTGATCGAAAGTTCTTTCAGCGACTGGAAACGGAGAAGCCATTGGTGGCATTGGTTTCTTTTGCGCTGAGCACGGATGCAGGGGGCGCAGGCTCCGCTCCACAGCGCCGCAACTTGGGGCGTCGCCGAGCGCGCGCCACAGTGCTGCCAACCCGCGCACTAACCCTCGTCGAATGCACCGCGCAGCCGGGCGCGCTTCCGGGTTGGCAACACTGCCTGCTGTCAGAACATGAGCGCTTCGTCCGGCTCCGCGGCGTCCGCGGCGGGTCGGGGCCACGTCCAGAAGTCCATGATGCGGCTAATGGTGGAGCGCGCCTCGGGGTCCGAGGGTCCGCCAAGGGGCAGCGGGCCCGAGGCGGGGGCGAGGCCGGGCGGGGGAGTCCGGGGCGGCGTCCACAGGCGGTGCGAGCCGTGCGAGCCGCGCGAGCCCGACACAGAACCGGAAGAGGAAGACAGGCCGGGGTCACTCACCTGGTCCAACAGCTTGGTCTCCTCCTCGCTAAGGGGCTCCCACTGCAGCTCCCTGTCCGTGCGGTCCTCTGCGGGCAGACAGGAAACGGGATGAGTTGCGGAAACGGTCCCCGCCCCGCCGCTGTGCGTGCGCGCGCGCGCCCGAGGCCCGGCCCTGGGCCAGGGCAGGCCCGAGAGCCGGGGTGGACAGACGTCACCGAGCTCTGCACTTTTGGTGATGACATTAAATAAATAATATTAGGCGAACGTCGCACGGCGCACAGCGAGGCGGGGGTCGGTTCGACGGTGCCGTACACAGTGATGAAAAGCTAGCGGGTGAACAGTGTTCCCGAACCAGGAAGCAACCGAGCGAGGTTAGGTAGTGCGCAGGAAGCGGCGTCCACTACGATTTAGTCGAAACAATGGAACAATGGAAGCGGCATGGGGAAGCCGTTGTGAACAAAATACTGCCAGCAAAAAATAAAAAAAAAATAATAATGCGAAAAGAAAAGCCGATATCCGCCGCACTAACCACGCGGTTGCTAATCGGTTAGGGTGGGCTAGAACTCCTCGCGCGGGAAAGTTCTACACCGGCTACAAACGGCTCTGAGAGACGACTGGCAAGCTTTGAAATGAAAGCTTATTTTCTACGATCGCCTGTGCGGGGTGAAAATGCACTTCCGAAAAGAGGGGAGGGACGAAAATGGGGGGACACGAGAATTAATCACTGGTGAAATGCTGTGGCAGTTGCTAAACTAGGAGCCCAACGTGAAAACACCGTCAACTAAAACGAATTAAAGAGTAAGACCAACATTGGCGGGCGTTGTCCGAAAAACCTCGGGCTGTCTGCGGCCCTGTCGGGAACGGCCCTGGAAAACCTGCAAAACCCATGGCGTCAGAACACAGAGGAAGAGCGGAGCGGGGACGCGGAGGCGCTGGGCGTGCGAGGGACCCAGAGGCAGACTCAAACGACACGACGTGCCACTCCTTGTTTTACCTTTTCCAAGGCACCGAAATGCACGAACGTCAAGCTGTCACCTCGAATGCCTCGAAAAGGTAAAATCGCAACCCTGCCGCCGTCCGTGTATTGAGACGGGACGGGGGCGAGCTCGTCGATACGCCACGAGACGGGGGAATCTACAACGTTACAGTCTCTCGACGCTCGGAGTAGCGCGGGAAAAGACACCATGCTCGCGTCCTGGGGTCTCGACGTTGACGACGCGCGCAGCCAGAGGGAGAGGCAGAGCGAGCAAGAGAGAGAGAGAGAGAGAGAGAGAGAGAGAGAGAAGAGAGAGAGAGAGAGAGAGAGAGAGAGAGAGAGAGAGAGAAGGAGGAGGGAGATGCATACCCTGGAAGCGGATCTGCTTGCCGCCGTTCTGTTGCAGGTTGCCGTTGGGCGCGACGGGCGGCGCGACGTGCACAGGGCTCGTGGGCTCGCTCTTGAGGAGGGGCTTGGTGGCGCCGCCGTTCTGGTGCTGCTGGCGCGCCTTGTAGGGCGAGGGCGCGGTGGGCGGCAGCAGCGGCGGTGGCTTGTGCCAGAGCATGGCGGCGGCCTGCTCCGCCTCCTTGCGGCGCCGGTAGTTTCGCTGTGTGCGGTACAGGTCGTACGCCACGCCGATCATCGTCAGGAAAAAGATGGACACCAGCACCAGGAACACGACTGCAACAAGTCCGTGTGGGGTCACGGCACGGCGCGGCTGGCGCGGCTGGCGGCTGCATCCGAGGACGCCCTCTGCTACTTACTCTTCCCGAAACCCTCCTCGACGGGGGCCACGTCCGAGTACAGCGACTTGTACGGCACGCGGTTAGGCGGGTCCTCCACCCACGCCTTGTCCTTCCCCTGATGAAGAAACAAAGACCCGGGATGAGTGGCGGGCCACGAGACCGGCAGCCGAGGCTGGCGTTGTACTGACCACGCTGAGCAGGCTGCTGTTGAGCGACGGGCTGGGCCGGGGCTTGTGGGTGACGTCGAAGTTGGCGCACTGCGCGCTGCGCACCCCGGACGACTGGATCACCAACACCTTCTCGGAGCCGTTCTTGATGAAGGCCATGTACTCCTCGACGGGCTTCATTATCTGGTGGTTCACCTCAACGAACAAGTCTGGGAGAGGGGAAATGAGAGAGGGGTTAGGCCGGTTGAGTGCGACAGGGTGCAGGGTCGGCTGTCGGGGCGGCGGCCGCCGGGGTACGTACTCGAGATGCAGCCGCTGTACGACGTGTACGCGCCGAACCGGGGGTCGCTCGTCTTCAGGCCGCCGATGTGCAGCGCGTCGCTGACGCGAGTGTTGGCGTCCTTGTCCTCGGTGTAGCTCAGCACCGCGATGGGCTGCAGGTCCACGGGCTCCCGGTCGATCTGGGTGGCACAGGCAGAGGCGGGGAGGTGAGCGGGTGCGCGGCCGCCGCAGAACTAGAGAGAGAGAGAGAAGGACAGCTCACCAGCAGCCGCGCGTTGTTGTTGTCCCGCTTGTAGTACAGCGAGTGCCGCGCCTCGTTCAGGAAGTTGCGGTCCTTGATCCTGGCGCCGATGGAGTTGGCGGTGCCCTCGCGGTTCTCCTCGAAGATGAGCTCGCCCTCGGCCGAGATGGCCACCAGCAGGTAGTAGCTGCGCCTGCGACACGAGTGCACGTTACCGCCCGCTCCGACGCCGCCGTCCGCTGGGGTGGCCGCAGCAGGCGCACGCACTTGCTCTCCGTCTGCATGAGCAGCAGCGCGGTGTTGCGGTGGCGCACGTCCCCCGAGGAGAAGGCCAGCTGCACCTTCACTTGGTTCACCTCGCCCTCCAGCGTGAAGTTGCGGAGGAGCACGGACTCTCCCCCGAAGTCGGCGCCCTTCTCTGCAAACAGCAAAAGAACCGGCGATGACGCGACGGCTCCGTGCACTCCGTGTGTGCAGCGCGCCTGCGGTGCGGAGGGTAGGCCAGCCCGCACCGCACACCTGCGCCGCCGTGGCCTACCTCGCCCCTCAGAGCGCCTCCGGTGCGGAGGGTAGGCCAGCCCGCACCGCACACCTGCGCCGCCGTGGCCTACCTCGCCCCTCAGAGCGCCTCCGGTGCGGAGGGTAGGCCAGCCCGCACCGCACACCTGCGCCGCCGTGGCCTACCTCGCCCCTCAGAGCGCCTCCGGTGCGGAGGGTAGGCCAGCCCGCACCGCACACCTGCGCCGCCGTGGCCTACCTCGCCCCTCAGAGCGCCTGCGGTGCGGAGGGTAGGCCAGCCCGCACCGCACACGTGCGCCGCCGTGGCCTACCTCGCCCCTCGGCGTGCAGACGTGCGTACCTTGGCCGCAGAACTCTCCGTAGTACGAGGTGTGCTCGCAGTTGCAGGAGCTCTCGCCCTTGGCGAAGTCCTCGATGCAGATGCCCTGGTGCTTGCACGGCGCGTCGTCACACTTCATGCGGCAGCCGGGGATGAGTCCGGCGGGCGGGCCGGCGATGGCTGTCGGGGCAGGCAGAGCGGCAGAGCGTCAGAGCGATGCGACCGCGATGCGGCCCCGCGGTGGCTGCGCGCCGGCATACCGAGTGGGTTGGCGGCATTGGCCTGCAGGTCGTAGACGGTGTCCCCGATCTTGAAGCCGCGGATGCAGCCGATGAAGCCGGTGAGCTGGTGCGCGTCGGCGCCCACCCGGAGCAGCGTCTCGTCCTCCATGCCGCCCAGCTTGAGGTGGAAGTACTCGGTGGGCGGGGCGGGCGGCCGCTGCGGGGCCAGCACCTCTGAGGACAAGGGAAAGGACAAAGTGAGGACCGCGGGAGCCGGCACCGATGCTCGGTCCCGCGACGTGCCGGCGCCTCACCCTTCTCGGGGTTGAGCCAGGGCTTGTGGCGGTACTCGGTCAGGAGCACGGCGGGCGCGTGCACCGTGGCGTTCCGGTCGTTGACGTGCAGCGTCACCTCGCCGCCCTTCCGGATCACGGCCACCTGCACCGACTTGCCGCTGTTGAGGCCTGCAAACCACGTAATTACATTTTAAACAGAATCAAAAAAAGAAAGAAGTACTACAGCACTGACTGCTTTGTTCGAGTTTTGGGGTGGCTTTCATCCCCTTTGAGTGGGATACGAAAAGAAATTTGGCTTAAAATCTAAAAACCAAACTCTTCAAACGAAATGGATAGTAGTGCGCACCTTGGTACTGGATAGCGATTCGCTTGATCTCGTTGCCCGAGTTAAACAGGAAGACGAGGTTCTTCTTGTTCTGGATGTAGATGTGCACGAAGTTGTTGAGGTGGTCGTTGGCGTACAGGACGAGGGAGTTGGCGTCGTACGTGCGCAGGTTGATGAGAATGTTGTCCGTCAGCATGCGCTTGAGCAGCGCCTTCTCCGGCTCCGTGTTGTTGAAGAGGAAGTTCTTCTTCAGGTAGGAGTCGCGTTGGATCATGGTCAGGGCGTTCGTGTTGATGTCTGGAAATGACACGGCCGTGAAGCACTTTCCAATGTCATGGAGGGTTCAGCGAAGACTTGGGGTGGTGGACTCACTGGTCTCGCAGAACTGGCCGATGTACGCCCAGGGGTTCTCGCAGACGCACTCGAACTTGGACCACAGCTCCTTGCACTGGGCGCCGTTCTTGCACGGGTTGGGGTCGCAGCTGGGCTTGCAGTCCTTGATGATCTCGCTGAGGTGGACGCTCATGTACGAGTAGATGTCCAGCACCTCGCCGTTGACGACGAGGCCCCGGAAGCAGCCGATCAGGCCCTGCGAGATGGTGCTCTTCTTGAGAAGGTCCCTGTGCAGACGCAGAATTTGAGCGTTACGAATCGTCGTCAGTTTTTCCTTTTACATGAAGCTAGAGAGTGGGACTCACTCGGTCGCGCCACCTATAAACATGCTGCCTTCGAATGGTCCAAACTCCTCCTCTGGGCAACAAGTCCACCATCTGGTAGTCCGTGTTGATCATGAAGCGGACGTGGTGTTCGTTGTAGTCGATCCAGATTTTCTGCCACTCGCCCGAGTTGAGGCGGCGCTGCGAGGTGATCTCCAGTTCCCGGGACCGACCCGTGTTGAGCGTGAAGTTGAACGTCAGCTTGAAGTCTGTTGGGGTGAGAAGGAGGGTCAGCCGTGGGCAAAGTGGCGCGTGGGCGCCCGGTAGGCCTGTAGGGGAAGACCGCTTACCGCTGGTCAGGGCCACCATGAAGGAGGGCAGCTGCGGCCGGATGGGGGGCTGGTACAGCAGGATGGCGCTCTCCCCCGTCGTGCGGAAGCTGAAGGCGATGTCCCCCTTACGCCAGCCGGGCACCTCGATGTACGACTGGCTGGTCGTGAACGTCACCACGTACGTCTGCGTGTCTGGAAGGACAAGGACATTCACGGCGTCGTCCCGTTTCCGACGAGCTTCCCCTCCTTCCGCCCCGACGACTTACTTGTCTCGACGCACTCCAGCGGGCCCAGGGTGATCCTGCCGAGGGCGTCCCCGTCGAGGTCCTTCTGCTGCAGGAACACCATCTCCGTGATGCCGAGCGAGTTGGGCGTGCCGAAGTAGCCCTCGTCCGAATGCCACTTGGCCTCGGAGATGTCGCAGTTGCACGACATGTCCGGGTTAACGCAGGTGCGGTTCACGGAGCAGGGGCACGCGCCTGCCGAGGACAAGGGCGTCAGGGATGGGGACGAGCGCCGGGCGCCGGGCTCCGGTGACACCACCACGCGCATACCTCGCTTCACGTTGCCGAGGTAGTCCACGGTGCCGTTGTGCGCCGAGCCGACGAACCAGGTGGCCGAGTGGAGGTCGAGCGGGGCCTTGTAGCAGTCGTACTTGATGTACTGCGAGCAGTACAGCGAGTGCGAGATGAGCTCCTGCAGCATCTCCTTGTTGAACTCGCGGTAGTTGATGGTGAAGCTGAAGTCGGACTCGGCGACACCGCGCACATCCTGCGCAGCAAATGTGCACCAAATGTACAGCAAGTGGGACAGCCGCCGGAATCATGGCACCGCAGCCGCTGCCTCCGCCGCCGTGCACCCACCACTTGGCTGGGCAGGTTGTGCTCCACGATGGTCTTGGTGGCGTCCTCCTCGGACTGGAACTCGCACTTGACGTGGGCGGGCGGGAAGCGGCCGTTGCCGTCGATGTCGATGAGGTACACGTCCGGCTTGGTGTAGCCCAGCAGCGCCAGCTCCTCGCACGTCTTGCGGAACTCGGCTGCGAGGCACGGCGACTCGTGAGTCGGGATCGCGCTGTTGGTGGGCACAGCCAGGGCCACCGGGGCCCTCCCGCTCTACTCACCGAAGTGGCAGTTCTTGCCGATGTAGCCGGTGCCCTTGCAGTCGCAGTGCACGCGGTCGTCCTTGGCGGAGCACTTGCCGCCGTGCTCGCAGGCGTTGGGCCGCTCGCAGGGGTTCACCAGCTGGCAGTTGTCCAGGGAGACGGTGCCCACGGTGTGCTTGGTGCGCACCACGTAGCGCGGCTCCAGCGGCACCTCGTTCACCACCACGGACCGCATGCAGCCCACCAGACCTGCGACAGCAGATTCGTACCCCAGTCGTGTCGTCCCCGCGGACCCGGCTGGACCCGGTCCGCGGAGGGCGGAGGGCGCCTCAGTCTCACCTGTGTTGGCCCTGCTGCCCAGAGCGCTCCCAATGATGACCCGGTCGCCCATGGTGAACTCGAGCCCGAACAGCTGCGCCTGCTTGAAGCGGTAGTCCACGGTCAGCTTCACCTCGCCCTTGGCGTACGACAGGTCCACCTGGGGGCAGCCGGGAAGGGGTCAGCACGGGGCGCGGCGCGGCGCGGGCACGCGGTGGGCGGCGGGGAGCTTACATTGTGCCAGTTGGCGCGCGAGTCGAAGGTCACGGTGGTGATGTGGGTCACGTTCTTGCCCATCTCCGGGAACAGCTCGAAACGGATCTGGTCGTTCACGACGCGCACCTGCAACAAGCACGCCCAGGGTGGGGGTCAGGCTGGGGTCGCCGTCGGCGGCGGCCTCGGCCGGACCTCACTGCGCGCACCTCCCAGTAGCCGGTGCCGGCGGCGGTCGTCACGTTGGACGACACGAGCACCGCTATGGACTTGTTGGTCTTGAACTCGAACTTCAGCGTCATGTTGTTGTGCAGGTTGGTCGCCGGCCACCAGATGTGCGACGACGCGAAGGGGAACGTGAGCGGGATGATCTCCACGTCCGCCTGGTAGAACTCGGGCTCCAGGACGCCGATGTAGTGCACCTTGGGGTTGCCCTTCTTCAGCTCGTACAGGATGGACACGTCGTTGAAGAAGACGTACTTGAGGGAGCCGGCGAAGTTGTTATTGGAAAGCAGCCCTGCGCGAGGAGAACGGAGTCAGGCACAACGTCAACCTCAGGGTCCCCAGGGCCCCGCCCCGCACCCTCCCCTCAACTCACCGCGCTTCTTGTTGAGCTCGGGGCCCCCGCCGATGTAGATCTCCGGGTCGATCTGGAGGTAGTGCTGCGTGCCCGGCAGCTGGATCTCCCGCTTCTCGGCGCCCAGCGAGATGTGCACGCGGTCGCGGACGTGGTAGATGGTCAGGTTGTGCCAGTGGTTGTTGGTCACGGTCGTCTTGAGGTCCGTCACGATGGACGGCCCCGCCCAGAAGTCCATCTCCACGACCACCGAGCCGTTGACGATGGACGCCGCGATGTGGTGGTGGCGGTCCGTCTCGCCGCTCGCGTAGAACAGCGCCGAGTCGTCGAACCGCGTCTGTCGGAGTCGGGAAACTCGTGAAAAGCTCTCTACCCCCGTCCCCCCCCCCTTCTTTATGCCAAGGGGTGTGTACAGGGTGTCCCACACACACACACACACACACACACACACACAGTGCAGTACGTTAAGCGGCCTATCCCTCGATCTGCAGGCGCTCCGCTTCCCGGCGCACCGGCAGGCTCTAGCGGCCGGCTGCAAACTGCCGCACTCTTTAACTATCCGCGTCGAGTCGGGCGGGGCAAACCGAAGAGATCCGGCCACTGCGAGCCGCCGGGAGAAGCATTACCCGATCCTCTTCGCGTGACCAGTTCGCTTAACTCGTCCCCGTTCACTCACAAGGAATGAGGATTTTCGTCTCTGACTGACCCGACCCATCAGCTGTGCTCTCAGAGGCCAGGCAGCGTTCCCAATTAATGCAATTAACGCTGTGCAGCGCGGCGGTGGTGCGCCTGCAGATCAGGGGATATAGGCAGCCCAGCGTACTGCACTGTATGTGGGTGGGACACCCTGTATGTGGGCGGGACACCCTGTACTTACCTTGAAGAACAGACTGATGCGGTTGACATTGGAGTGCACGCGGTCCTTCCAGTCGTAGATGCGGTACGAGACGAAGGACGAGCCTCTCAGTGTGAGTACGGTGGCCGCTGCAACACACCGGGGCGGCGTCAGCGACACGTAGGGCCGCTGGCACGGCCGGGCCGGAGGCCGGCGGCCGCGGGGGGTGGGGGGTGGTACTCACTGTAGATGTCGCAGCGCTCGCCCTCGTACTCGGTGCCGTAGCAGTCGCAGGTCACGTCGTGGTAGTGGTTGATGCAGTGGCTGCCCACGAAGCAGAGGTTCTCGCGCGTCCGGCACCTGGGGGCAGAGGGACGCCGTGTTGAGGCAACGCCGACGAGCGTCAGCAGCGGAGCGGCGCTGGCAGGACCCACTTGTTGGTGCAGCCCTCCTGCACGTTGTCGTGCTTGCTGGCCACGAGGGGCCGCACGGGCTCCAGCTCCGTGGTGCTCTTGCCGGCGCTCAGGCGCATGTCCTTGATGCAGCCCACGAACGACTCGATGATGTACTTGACGCCGTGGAGCTTCTCCTCGGGGCTGAGGCCTGCGGCACGCGCCGGGTCGTCAGTGCCTGTGCAGCCAGTGCAAGCGCGCTGCCGCAGCTGCGGGGCTCGGGCCCGCGATCCTCACCTCCTATCAGCACGACGGAGGGCAGGTCCGTGGTGACGCCGTAGCCGGGCTTGAGGCCCACGATGCTGGCCTCCTTGGTGCTGTTGTCCACCCTGGCCAGCAGGCGGGAGTTGGTCGCGTCGATCCGCACCAGCACGCTATGCCAGACGTCCCGGTTCAAGCCTGGAACCCGCGGATTGGACGGGGCGTCAGCCAGCGTCCCCACCCCGGGCCTGGGGCGGTCCCGGGTGGGGCAGCCGTGACCTACCCTCGCCGACGGTGACGGAGGTGGACAGCTTTCCGATGACGTGCACCACCTTAAGCTGGCCCTTCTCGACGATGACGTAGAGCGCGTAGGGCTCGAGGCCGCCGGGCCTGTTCTTGACCGAGTGATAGACGAGCAGGCCGTGCGGCAGCCGCGTCCGGAACTGGAACGAGATCTCGCGGCACAGGCGCAGCTGGAACGTCGGGATGCGGTGGTCGTCCACCTGGATGAAGGCGTCGCTGCGCGCCATCATGAACACCTTCTGGTGGCCCGTCTCGGCGAACGTGAGCTCGTGGCCGCGGTCCTTGAGCGGCACCGGCGGCTGCGTGGGCGGCGGCCGCTTGGTGGTGACGGGCTTCCGGGAGACCGCGGTCTTGGGGTCCGGCGTCGGCGGCGGCGTCGTCCGGAAGTACGGCGGCAGCGTGTCTGCGGCCGGGGGCGGGCTGGTTAGCACCCCGGAGCACCCCGTCGACGTCCCCCCCCCCCCCCCCCCTCCCCAAGGCCCCCGTCATACTCACGGCCGGCACCGCCGCAGCCTGCCAGGCACTCCACCTCGCTGTTGAACCTGTTGTCGTTGCCGCCGCAGCCGCCGAAGTGGAAGATGCGGCAGGTGAGGCCGTCATAGTACCACTTGGCGACGAAGGACGTGCAGTTGCCGGCGGCGGGCGGGAGCTGGCACCTGTCCACTGGAGAGCGCGGCGTTATCGGCGGCCAGGCAGCGAATTTGCGGGGCGCGTGCGCGTGCGGGTGTCGGGGTAGGCTGCTGCGGGCACGGCGCGCGCCCACGGAGGAGCCGCGGCTGCCTACCCGGCAGGGCGCGGGCGCGGACCACTCACCAGCGGCAGGCGTGGCGGCGGTGGTGGTGTCGGCTAGCGCGACGGACGACAGCGCTGCCAGCAGCAGCAGCAGCGCTGCCGCCGCCCCGTGGAGCAGCCCCCGAGGGGGCCCCCGGCCCGGAGCCATGGCCGCCCCGCTCCGTCTGGAATAGGATGAGAAATCGTGAGCAACGTCGCGGCAGGGCTGCTGCAGCTCTGCGCCACACCCGTCCCCGCAACCACCGGTCGCAGTGGGTTACTGTACAGCAGAAGCGACCGCCACCAACACACGTACACACACAAACATGCACACACACATGCACGTTGCTAAATCTATAAGCCGCGCGGCCAGGTCCTCCTCGTGGTCCACGCGCAGCAGCCGAGCCCCGGGCCTGAGGCCGCCGCCGCCGCCGCCTCGTGTCGCACGTCCTAATTGTGATAACGACGCTATCCGCGCGCTAACCAGCGCCCTAACTAACGAGGCCCGTCCGCAGCGCTCGCAAGTGCCCGCCGACGCCAAGGCCCCGAAGTCGTTCACAGTTCGCACTCGTTGGTGTTGCGTGAGGTGCGGCCTGCGGCCTGCGGACCGCGGGGAGGGGGGTGACCGCCGCCCACGCCACTTCCTTCTCACTCCTGCATCCAGTCCCGTCTCTCTCTCTCTCTCTCTCTCTCTCTCTCTCTCTCTCTCTCTCTCCCACCTGACCCCCATCTCTGTCGCGCACTCGGTGACCTGCGGGCTGGACTCCCGTCCTGCCGGTGCACGGCACGACGACCACAGCTCAAGTGCACTTGTTGGGCTGGATTCTGGCGCCGGGCGCCGCAATCTGCTCAGGACGCCCGAAAGAGAGAGAGAGAGAGAGAGAGAGAGAGAGAGAGAGAGAGAGAGAGAGAGGGGGGGGGATATAGAGAGGCCCCCGTCGGCACCGGGCGGACAGGAGAGGGGGTCGGGCACGCTCTGCGTATTAGCGTCGTCCGCAACGGAACCTGGACTCGAGAGGATCTTGGCCGGCCGGGCAAAACTAGCCGGCCACGCCTCCACGCACGTTAAGAACGTCAAACTGACTGGGAGACAGCACGCGATAGACAGAGAGAGAGAGAGAGAGAGAGAGAGAGAGAGAGAGAGAGAGAGGCAGGTTCATCGACTGGCGCCTAGCGTCTTTTATCGGGCAGGCGGGTCGGGCGGCGGTCACGGTGCCAAACGCAACGTCCTCGTGCCTGTGGTGACGTCGGTGAGGGGCGAGCCCCTGACCTCGGCCGCCTTTTCAGCGCACCCGTATCAGATGTGGTCGCGTCCAGAAGGCGATGACGGTGGCGTGCGGGCGGCACCGGCACCGGCGGCACCCCCCGCCGTGGGAGGCAGGAGGCGTCCTCCCGCGCCGCCGCCGTCCTTGCCGGTGCCCCTGCGGGTGTGCGGGGATGGGGATGGGATGGGGCCAATGGGGCACTTCCTCCCGCGGTCTGCTCTGGTCATCGCGCCGCCGCCGCTGCGGCTGCTGCGGCTGCTGGCTTCTTTTGTGGCCCGGCGCGGCCCCGCCAAGTGTGGCCGTGCCGAGAGGCAGCCGAAGCAAAACAGGCCAAGGGAGAGCGAGAGAGTGCGAGAGAGAGAGAGAGAGAGAGAGGGATAGAGAGAGAGAGAGAGAGAGAGAGAGAGAGAGAGAGAGAGAGAGAGGGGCCGCTGGAGCCGCGGCACGGCAGCCACTGCCCTAACTGCGCCGCTTTGTCGCCGCGGCAGCGACCACGCGGCTAGACGCAGGGAAGGCGGGGCTAGGGTTCGAAATCTTTTTGGAAAAATATGGAAAAAAAAAATTTAATTGAAAAGGACATAAGATTTAAAAACCACACGCTTAAAAAAATATCGGAAAATAGACAGAAAAAGAGAAGGACAGAAAGTTGCGACAACTATAGAAATGGCCTGACAAAGTATGGTGACGTCTTCAGACTGCCGCCGCCGCTGGCGCCCGGAGGCGCCCGGAGGCGTGGCGGCGACCGAGCTCCGTAAGCGCAGGATAATCACTCTCACAGTGAGCCGGCAGCGGCGCCGTCCTGCTACAGCCGCCGCCCCGTGCCGTCTTGCCGCCGCCGTGCACCAAAACCCGCTGGCCTCCGATCAGCCGGCGGCATGCACGGCACGGCAGGACACGGCACGGCGGCGGGCCGCGTCCGGAGTGCGCGCGGCCCGTGCACCGCATCGCGCCGCAGCGTCCCACGCCCGCGACACCACCGGCCCGGACGCAGCCGCCCCGCGGAGCGGCACTGAGCAGCACACGTCACACGTCACGACGACCGGCTGGTCAGTGACGTCACGCTGCCGGACCACATGGAGAGAAAGAATACATTTCTTCTTTTCGCCAATTTTTTTTCAGCACGGAGTCCTGGCGGTTTTAAAGCAGAGTCGGGCTGGGCAGGGCGGCAGTGCGGGGCCCCCGGGCCGGGGAGGGGCATGTTGTGGAGCCCCCGCCGCATGCGGGTGGCGTTTGTGGGAAGTGCAGGCCCCGCGGGGACAGCAGTGGATGCCGCATGTCATCCAGGACCGCCGCGGGTCGTGATGTTCCGTGATCTCATTGAAAATATTGAAAACTATGGGAACGTTTTACATGACGAGCCCCCAAGCCTACAGCGCCACAGCCTCGTGTTATTATTTGCGTTTCCGATTCTGGAAACAAAGGCCACGATCATGGACGTGGTCGCTGTCGTGTAATGTCGTAGAATGAGGCAAAACCACAGTGGCCGTGGAAATTAGGGCTGAACACCCATCCCGATCGAGACAAAAATTTAAAACTTTCACAAAAAGGAAACAACATGGGCGGCCTCCTCCTGGAACCCTCCTGCTCCACTTCGGTGCTCAGATGGGAAGCGGCATCGAGGAATCGAGCGCCGATACGACATGGGTACGACGCAGCAGGCGTCTCGGTGAGAGATGAGCTTCCGCACCGTGGCCTCTTCCACCAGCAAAAGGTTTCCGCGTACTCGGGTGCGACTCGAATCAAGGGACGGTGGTGGGTACGCCCCACCGCCCTTTTCATCTCAGCAGCGGCGCGGCACGAAACGCGCCAGACGCACGACCCCTCGCCTCGCAATCAGGTCTGTATCCCCGAGGGGTGGGTTTCCTCGAGTCCGACTGGAAATTAAATGGACTGTTACTGGACTGGACCGGACTGGGAGGCGCACACTGACTAGCAGTGACGCACCCTCGCTGTCCTACGCAGAACTCCCGTACTCCCCACACGGAACGGAACGGCTCCGTCGACACATTACACTTTCATAATACTACCATACCGATGCTCCCTAACGAGATCCCAGTCTGCAGAGAAGAAACGAGATAGGGAAACTCTTTAGCGCCTCGGCCGCGCACAGTCGGGGCAGCAGGTGGCGAGAAAGGGAGTCCTGGGCCGGCGTGCGCCGCGCGGTGCCGCGCCCCCGGGTCCCCGAGTCCCCGGGTCGGATTGTGTGCACCACACGGCACAGCGGAGCCTCTGTTTGCACCGGCCCGGCCCGGCGCCGCCGCCGGCGAGTCCTCGGTCCCACACTCACACACACACACACACACACACACACATACACACATGGGTCGGGGCGGACCGAGTGTTTGCAGCCGAACACACCACACCACACTGTCGTCATCGCACTGCACATTTGTACGCGCGCGGCCGCTCCACTCTTTGTCGTGCCTTTATTCGCTGCACTTGCCCTGCCCCCCGCCCCTCCCACCCGCCGCGCCGGGCGGAACAGCCGCCGCGAGGAGGATGCACTCCACTTGCACAACGCCACTTGCACACACGGTCAGGGCCGGACGCGCGTGTGGGACGGCGACGGCGCGGCCCGGGAGGCGCGGGAGGGCCGCGGGAGGGCCGCGGGGGGCGGCCGCGACGAACAGCTCGTCGCGACTAAAAGCGAGCCGAGCCCGACCGAGCGCGCTCGTATCCCTCGATACGTACTTTCACTGCACGCCGCGCGCTCACTCACTCGGCCCGCGGCGGCGCGGTGCGGCCGGACGATTAACGGCGTCCTTGACCAACACCCGCGCTGCCCCCGCCGGCCCCCGCCGGCCCTAAGCCGCGGCGTCTTCCTTTATTTTTCGCTATGTGGGCCACACGCCGGTAGCACACCCATAAACCCGGCCGCCGCCGCCGCGCTCCGCACACCTAGCCGAGGACGGCCGGCCGGCGTCCCCGCCCAGGGCTGAGACTGGCCTAGGCTAGGCCAGGCCGGGCCGGCTGCAGGTGCGTTGCGGCGGAGGGGAGATACAAGGAGGTCTCCACTCCCAGGATATCGTAGATTTTCATTTTGAAAAAGTTCTTCGCGAAACAAATGACGTTTGCCGCAGCATTTTTAGCCGCCTGACTATTTTCTAAGATTTATTATTTCTAAGCTATATTATTTTTTTAAAAGTCCAATGCTTGGCGGGAATCCGTAAAAATTGTACCGAATCACTAAAACTCGTGCCGGAGAGTAGCTATAAAGATCAGCTTAAATTTGGTTTCTGAGTGTTCCTTTAGTTAACCCCGAAACGTTTTATCAATTGCAAATGGACACGTCGTCCTGACGGCCTCTAGCTTCGCGGGCAGGACTCCCAGGCACCCGCGCAGCAGGCGCGGCTGTCGGGGAAGCCCCTGTCGGACTCTTCTGTATTGACACCGTCGGCCCCCCTGGCCCGGAGCCGGGCGCGGTCAGTCGAAGGCGAACTGCTCGGCCGCGGGGCGGGCGGGGCGGGGAGGGCACGGAGGAGCGCAGCCTCCACGGCCGAGGCCCGCGCCGCGACTGCGGTCAAAGGGGCATCGGGGGCGTGGCGACGGACGTGGCGCCTGGCGCACGCCACGGCGGCGCTTCGTGAATTTTTCGCACAAAACCCGCACCCGCGCAAATGTGGGCGTGGCAACGTGGCACGCGCCCGACAGCGGCACGCGCACTGTCCACGCCACGCCACATCGCTTCCTGGACTAATGCCCACCTTGGGGTCAGATTACGTCACGGAGCAGCCTATGCTCTCGGGGCAGCGTCGTCACTGCGCCTGGTGTGTGAGTGTGTGTGTGTGTGTGTGTGTGAGTGAGTGTGTGTGTCCGGGCCGGGCTCTCCATATTCCACAGCCACGTCTCTCTCACCGCAGCCTCCGTTTGGGTTCGAGTGCGCCGGATTCCTACTGTCACTGTACTAGGCCCAGACCGGCGGCGGCTAAAGACCGTGACCGAAGCGCGCCCACCTGTGGCCGGGCCGTGGCGGCTGGCCGGGCCGTGGGGGGCCCGGGGACCGCGGCGGCGGCGCCGTGGTAACCTTACACGGCGCGGCGGACAGCGATACGACACGACGGGACGCCGTGGCGGCCCGCGGCCGCATCCACACAGTCCTGAAACCTCACCGAACGCGCACGCGGGGCCTTCCACACCACACACACGCACACGCACACGCACACGCGCACGCGCACCCTCCCGGTACGGGTCCCTCAACGAGCAGCGCGGTGCACGGGGGGCGGGGGCACACAGCACAGCAGGCCCTCGCGGCGAGCTGTGTGCGTTCGATACATCGAACGCTGCGACGATAACCGCTATCTGCGGGCTTATTTGATCCGCTGCAGCGGCGCCATCCGATTGCACCCGCGCCGCCCCGGGATCCACTCCGGATAGCACACCCATGACGCCGCTCGCTGCTCAGTCAGGCAGCCGGGCCCGCGGCGCGCCGTCTACGTCCCCCGTCGCCCCGCCCGAACGTGAGAGGTGCGGGCTTTTTATCCTCGCTTCAGAAATGCGCGGCGCTCCCGGGTCACCTGGTGTATTGCATGGCGTGCGAGCGGCGCGCGGCCCAGGAGGCCGTTCAACCCGCCGGGCGGCCCCGGTCCCCCCGGCCCGTCCGCACCGCGTCCACCCACTGCAGGTCAGGCGGGCCGCCCGATCAGCAGCCGCGGCGGAGGCCTCCTGAGCCGAGCCGCGGCCCCCAGCAGCAGCCGGTGCCGCCGGGCCGCGACGGACGACGGATGCTCGCGAGGAACCACGGCGTGCACGGCCGCCGGGCCGGACTACACTCTCCCGGGTGGGCGTGGCGCGGCGGGCTGGCCGCTCGCCGCCGCCGCACCGCACCGAGTCAGTCTTGTGGCCGGGTACCGCACCGCGAGGTACCGCGCTGTGCGTCGTGTCACTGAGACACGTGGGAGACAGCGCACCTGGCGGGGCAGCGCAGCAGCAGCCGCCACCGCGGGCGTGCCGCGCGCCACGCTCCCCGCACGGGACGGGGTGTCCATCCAGAAATTGCGTAATGCGCTTCGCGTCCACGATTCCGCGCGGCGCCGCGGCACCTGACCACGCCAAACTAGCAGCGTCCGAGAGGGGGAGGTGCGCGTGCGAGGCGGCGGGGTCCGGGCTCCAATGCCGACTTTACCGCCCGCGCCCGCCGGCGGCGGCGCGGTGCTCCGCGGTGCGGGGGCCGCGGGGAGCTATCTAGGAGCCCCCCGCCGGCGGCTGGCGGAGCGGAGCGGCCCGCCACGCCACGACGGCGCTTAATCCACAGAAATTGAAGGAGTCACCTTGGGTGTCGGCGTCGGCGCGCGGCGGCAGGCCCTTGTGAATTCGAACCGAGGAGTGTGGCCGGGGGCGTCGTGGCGCGCTGGTTGCGCCCCGGGACACCGGCGGCGGCCCCCCGGCGCCCCCCGGCTAGCGTGACGCGTGCCGCCTAACCGCCAGTTCTGCTCGGCGGCATTAGCATAGCCAGCCGGATCACCGGGGAACGAGCCGAAAGCACTGGGCGCGGCGGCGCCGACGTGGACGTGGTCCTGCGCAGCGCAGGACCGGAGCCCCGCGGAGTAGGGCCGCCGCCGCAGCACCACACGTCTGTCTTTGTCATTTAAACGAGGGCAGTAAGCAGCACCGCGGGGGGGAGGCTCGGCGCGGAGGCGGGGCCGGCGGGGGCCGGCGGGGACCGGCGGCTCACGTGCGCCGCCCGGGCTCGGGGTCACGGAAGGACCATAAGGCACTCCGGCAGTCCGGCCGGCCGGCCGCGCCCACCGGGGACCTCCCTCCACCCCATAGAGTACTTTTCCAGAGCATTTTGGCGCGCAAAGTTAGATCGATAATGACATTTTTTTGACGATTTTTATATTGAATTTTTCTTGACCAAGCAAACTGGCTTGACGAGCCAGCGCCGGCACGGTCAGTTTCACACACCCATCCTCTCTCTTTCTATGCTCTCTCTCTCTCTCTTTCTCTGTGTGGAATGCGTAAATATAAGAGCGTGTAATACTGTTAACAGCTTTCGAAGTAAACTCCGTCATGCGCCAACGGCAAAATGACGGTATATTTGTTTAAAACTCTCGCATTGTTGTACGCGTCGATTCCCTCCCCTGGCATACCTTTTGTTTGTCTTTTCCTGACTGTGCTGTACTTATGTTTTGTACTTGTTCCTCATGAGTGGTACCGTTTCGACAGGGCTTTTTAGTCCTATTGTACCACATTTAACCAATGAATCAAATCAAATCAAATCTCTCTCTCTCCCTCACACACACACACACAGGCGGTGGTGCTCGCGCGCGCGTACTGCAGCCAGCGCGTGCATCAGCTGAGACAGAAGTAAAGCTTTGGGCACATCTGATAGCGGCGCGGAGCGCGGAGAAATCACAGGCCGGGAGATAAGGGGCCGACGCGCCGCCGTCCCGTCCCGTCTCGTCCCCGGCCGGCGAGCCGTCCTGTTTGTTGTCAGTCATGTTACACACATTAACTAGGCAGCTAGGCAGCTAGGCGCGGCTAGGCGCCGCTAGGGCTAGGAAGCACTACTCACTCACGTGGGCACACGACATGGACCACTACACAGCTACATCACTCACAGTTGTTCACAGTTCACGGTTTCACAAAGGTAAGGCGCGGGGGCCGCACGGTTCGGGGCCCGCGAACTTCGCGACTGGGCAGGGACGGGGTCCGGCGGGGACGGTCTCGGACGCGGGGCGCGGCGGCGGTTCGGCTCGGGCTCGCGGTCCCGGACAGACTCTGGCTGGTGTCGGTACCCGGACGCACTCTTTTCCGCGATCGTCGCGCTTCGCTTCGCGTTGCCCCGCTTTTCTGCTTGGCGATGCGGCCGCCGCGATTGCCGTCCGCCGAGTGCGGCCGCCGGGGCCCGCCGCCTCGCGCCGCCGCCTCCCCTCCCCGCCGCCCGCCTCCGCGGCCCCCCCCCCCCCCCCCCCCGCGGCCCCCGCGGGCCCCCACGGGCCCCCACGGGCCCCCGCCCCCGCCCCGCCGCAGGGCCGCTCCTGGCCGCTCCCTGGTCCTCCGCAGCCCGCCGCCTGCGGCCCGCACGCGTGTCGTGCGGGCTGGCCTACTCCGCGCGCGGGCGCGGGGTATCGGCAGAGGCGTGTGCCGGAGCCGGCATGACGTCACCGCAGCACGGCGTGTTCCCGGACACACGAGCGCCGCGCCGGTGGCGCCGGGTCGGGTACCCGGTCGAGACGGAAGCCACTCATAGCCACTTACTGGCGGCGGCGAGTGCCTCCGAGTCGTCAACAACAACCGATTCTCGTTGGAATCGTTTGTGAAGGACGGCGTCGACTATGGCAAGTGGCGCGGTACGCGGCGCGCGTTGGGAGGTGTCTGTGTGCGGGCGGCACGCGGTTGCCTATCCTCCTCTCCTTGACCGTGCGGGGGGGCGTCCGTCGGCGGCACGCCGCGTCACTCTGCCGCTGCGTCCCCCGTGGGCGTTGGCGGCGGGCTCGCCTCCCGGACGCAGCCCACCGCGTGGCCCGAGGCCTCCGTCTGGTGTGCCGCCGCGGGCCTCGGTTCTATCCGCTTGCCCGGCCCCGGCCGTCCATTCATCAGATAATGGCCCCGCCAGAGCCGCTGAGCGTCGCACAGACCGAATCCGCCGACTCGGTTCCAACCGGTCGCGATGGGAGGACGAGCCGAGCCCCACCGCCAAGCCTCGTGACCCGCGCCCCTCCCGGCCGGCCGCCGCATACCGCCGCGGTGGCTGCTCGGCCGCTCCTGCGCCTTCCCGTTCTAGGATCCGGAGCCCGGAGTCTCCGCGGCGCGGCGCAGAGCAGCGCGGAGTAGCGGCACCGGCACCGGCACCACACCCCGCCGGAGCTGTGCATGGAGTAGAGATGAGGGCCGACGCCTCTGTCCAAAGAAAAAAGCAGCCGTGCGTTTGGATAGTGGGGGCTGGAAGAGGGCGTCCTTTGAATCGCCTATTCATTCGGATGCATTCGGTTATCTTTCGGTCATGTCTGTAACCGATCGTTCGGTTATTTTCACAGCCGCACAGCCCTCCTAGCGTCGTGCTGGAGCCCGGAGCCCCGGAGACTCGGCCGGAGCCGCTGGCCAAGGCCGCAGGGCGCGCGGCCCGCCCCGACCGCAGCCCCCCCCCCCCCCCCCATCTCGTCTCATCAGAGGCAGCCCTCCAATCAGCACTTAGATCCGTGTCGACACAAGTGAGAGCCGGTGAGGTGCCAACTCTGCCAGGACGCGGACAGGATGTGCGAGCGGCGGCAGGCCAGGCGGCCGGGGTGGCCGCGGCACGGCAGTCCACCCCCACACCGCCTCCGTGATGCCGCCGAGTCCGTCTCTCTTATGAAGACGCAGCCTCGGCTTTCCCTCCCAGCATCTGCATCAGCCCGATCGCGATCTGCAGCCAAACCGCATGACCCCGGCCGGGATGGGGCGAGGCGCGGGAGTCGAGCCGTTCGGGCGAGACCCCAGCCCAGCCCAGGAGGAGGAGGAAGTGGCTGCTGGCAGGACACGCCCTCCGGCATGGACTTTGGAGATGATCGCTTCAGAGCCGACCGCAGGCGACGAATCAACAAAATCTTTCCACCGCGCGCGTCCCTTCGCACAGACGCTGCCGCCGCTCTCCTGTTGGCACACCTATGCAAAGCAGATTGGCGCTCCCGTCCCCCTCCCCTTCTGCTCCTTGTCGCACTCTCGCGGGGAGGCATGCCTCGCTGCCTCGCTGCCCACCGCGGGGGATGGTGCCCCCGCCTGCCTCCTCGCCGCGGTATGAGAAACGGAGCGTCCGCCCGCCGCTCCGCCCCCGCCCCCGCCCCCGCGCCCGCGACACACCCCGACACGATCCTTGAATTCGCGATCGCTCCCCGCCGTGTGCGCGTCTGCCTGCCTTTTCGGCGGCTGTTCCCGTTTAGAGGCCGTGATTGCGGTGTGGCGGTGGCCGCGATGGCCGCGTCGCGTGTCGTGCGGCGGCGCTGGTCAGCTGTCCGTCACGGCGCGGGCGGCGCGCCGCCACAGGCCCCTCCCGTCCCGGGCGCCACTACACCGCGTGGCGCAGGGCGCAGCGGGGGGAGGGCCGGGGGAGGGCCGCTGTTGGGTTCGGTAAGACGAGGCCGGCGGCGCTAATCAGGAGATGAAGCTCTCCGCTCGCCCGCGGACCCGCGTGCGTGGCCCCGCGGCAGGGGAGGCGAGTGGGTAGGTGTCAGCGCCTCAGCGGAGCGGTGGCCTATACGTGTGCCGGCTGCTTTTCTCGCCGGTGAAATGCGCTGTGAACCGAAAAAATCTCCAAATCTAAAAATCCTGGGTAGGAGGTGTTATGAGGCACGAAATTCACGGCGAAACCATATCTAGGGGTCCGTTCAAATACACTACACTAAAAAAAATTATTCTGCATTTTTAAAAAAATTTAGCCCAGAGGTTGGTCCGGAAGGATAATGTTTTTGGTTCGTGTCTGTGCTTTAACGCCGAGGAGGCTCGTCGACGCTCCCCGCGCCTGGACACGCACGCTGCCCGGTCGCGGCGCGCTAACCAGAGCACTGCCAGCAGTTATGCCCGCCCCGCCGGCCCCGCCCCGCGGGACGCACACCCGCACCCTCCCATCCCGCCGGTGCTGCCGCTACATTCAGCCTTGTGCGGGACCTGCTAACACTGGTCCGGTCCGGGTGCTAACTGATGGCCAGCGTGGCACCCAACAACGGCACTGCGTTAGCCGGTTAGGCCGCCGCGGTGATTGGGACCCCCCCCCCCCCCCCCCCCTCTCCCCTTCCCGGGTCCACGCCGCATACCGTGAGATGAACGTAACCACCACTCTTACTTTCAGGGAAATTCTGCGGCGGCAGCGCGAGCCGTTATGGAAATTGGGGAAATGGAGGTGAGTAGGGCAGCGAGACTGACTGGGTGGAAACTCGTGGGCCGCTGACAGGTGAGTGCAGCTCCCAAGTTTACGCCGCCACTGCCCCCGCCCCCCGTGGGGGCCCTGGGGGCGGCCGCGGCTGGGGTGAGCTCTACCCCAGGGGGCGGAGAGCGGGGAGGGGGCGTGGCGGACAAACTCGTGAACCCGCGTGCTGGTGGCCGGGCCGAGACTCGGGCCGGGACTGCTCGTCTCGCGGGGCCGTATGTATTGAGGTTGAACATTCGTACAGGGTGTCCCACCCACGTACAGTGCAGTACGCTGGGCTGCCTATCCCCTGATCTGCGGGCGCACCAGCGCACCGCTCCGGGTAGGACCTGCAGGGTGGCGGGAGGCGGGCCCCTCCTCCGGAGCAGAGCGAGACGTCAGGCAGGCCGTCGGCCCGGCAGCAAGCCGATTCAGAGTAGACGCCACTCTGTCTCACTCGAGGGGCGTTCCGTAAGGGTGCGAGAGAAACAGAGCGGTGAAACAGCGTGCTGGGAGGGATGAGGGATGAGGCGCGGCGCGCACCCCTGCGGGCACCTGCCGGCACGGGGGGTGCAGGCGCAGAGCGCAGGGGTGTAGGGCAGGGTGTAGCCGGGCGCGGCGTAGCGGCTTAGCGTGCCCGGCGCTCAGTGTGTCAGTGGTGCCGTGGGGTCGGGCCCCTCCAGGACCCTCCCTTCTTGTGCCAGCCGGCGCTGAGCTCAGCGGGGCAGAGCTCTGCCGAGCCAGGATCCCCTGCGACGCCGCGGTGTGTCTAGGAGCGTCTCGCCGGCTAGCCGATCGAGGCGCTCATGGGGGCGCGGAAGACGGTGACGAGGACGGCGTTGAGGACGGCGGCGAGGACGGCGTAGCAGACGGCGCGACGGTCAGCACATCACGTGGACGCCGTGGACGCGATGGTCCTGTGCAGGGCCTGCCGGCTCCCCATGTGAGTTCCCACCTGCGCGGTGACTCGCGCTGCTTCTATCGGTCGTTTCCTGCGGTAAAATTGGAGTTGTTTCCTGTTTCATAATTTGAACATTCAGTAGGCTCAATCTTTGGCTCGTGGACCTGGGTCGAGGCGGCCGGGCCGGGGCACACGCTAAGTGGATGTTAAAAGTCGTTATCGGACAGGATGGGCCCAAGGACTCGCTGCTGGGGGCGCGTCCCATTGGGGTCAGTGGGTTGTTGTCTACCCTTCCAGTCCTTATCGCACATCACTGCGCGGACCCCGGCGGACCCCGGCGGACCCCCCACCCCGGGGCGCACAGGTTGCCCTGGTACTGACGCGGTGCCTGCCGAGTGGCGCCCGCCCTCCCCTCAGCCGTCTCGCCCTGCATTCAGCTCCCTGTCCTGTTCCCCCCAAAAGGGCGGTTCGCTCCGCATCTTTTTGCAAATTGTTCCAGCAGAACACCAGCGAGTTCCCGACAAGTGTGCGGAGAGGTTAGCTCCCACCCCGAGGCGCTGCGACTTCTCAGAGGAGGGTCATATCGACGGAATAAGAAGGATTTTTTTTCTTGACGACCGTTTTTCTCTGCGTAAGCACCCAATGTTAGACTGTGGGATGGAGTTAGGGAGGGGGGAGTTGCTGGGGCGCAAGGTGCGTCGGGGCCCGGCCCGGGGGCTCGCGGGGGCGCGGGGCCCCACCCTCCCGACCCGGGCCGGGGTGAGACAAGGCGTACAAATGCGTTCCTCGCAGGCGGGTGTGGCGGCGCGGTGGCACGACGTGGTACGGACACGCAGTGCCAGTCAAGACATGAGGCCTTTCATCGTCAAACTTTTTCTCCTCAATTTTTTATTTAAATTTTGGAAGTCTGACATGTTTCTGCCCGGAGGGGTTGAACGCCGGTTCGACTAAAACGGAAACCGCTTTCGCTCGTTAACGATGCCCCTCACTTATGCACCACGAAGACAGCCTTCCGTTTCCTTCTTATTTTTTTTTTTTTTTCATTTTCCACCACCGTCGAAGCACACGCCGTGTCGACCGGCGGCGCGCCGCGGGAGGCGAGGTAAAGGCCGTCCATAAAACAGCCAAGGCCCCTTCTCCTTTCCTTTTCTCCCCTTCCCTTCCCTCCCCTCGCGGGCCGCGGCGCAGGTGGCTGTACTGCACCGCTGCCGGATTTATGGCGAATTTCCGCCCCGCTCCAAACCCGCGAGGCCGTCGAAGCAACGAGGTGCCACCACAAGCGTGAGGCGGCACGACGGGCGCAGGGCCGCGGGCGGGACTGTCGGACTTCCATGCACGTGCGGTCCGAGCCGCGAGCTGCGCGAGCTCTGCACTGCCGGAGCGCGCACGCCAGCCCTGCGCTTGCGGAGGTGCTGTGTGTGAGCGCCGCGCCGCGCTCCAACCCGCTCGCTTTCCCGTCGTTTCCCGTCGCACTCCCGGCGAGCGCCTGCGAGGACCGGGGTAGGCCGGCCCGCACGACGCGGGAGCGCGCCGCGGAGCCCAGGCTGCCTACCTAGCAAGGCGCTCCGAGCGCTGACCCAGCCGGGAGGGTGGGAGGGGCAGGCGTCGTGCTGTGCGGGGAGGGGTGCCGGGGGAGGGAGGGGTGCCGGGGGAGGGAGGGGTGCCGGGGGAGGGAGGGGTGCCGGGGGAGGGAGGGGTGCCGGGGGAGGGAGGGGGGAGGGAGGGGTGTCGGGGGAGGGAGGGGTGCCGGGCGACCCAATTACCACCACGGACAGCGGCGCCGGCCTTGAGACGGCGCGGCCCATGACCCCGCCTGGTGATGTAGCGCCAACCACCCCGACCGGACGCGGGCCGTCCAGCCAGACCGCGGGAGAAGCAGTGGTACATTAGCATAAGGACTTAATACTTTCTTTGCGATTTCGGAATCGATTGTCTGTTCTTCTCTGCTCGGCCGCCGTGCAGTTAAAATTCCGTCGCCCCTCCTCTCGCCATGAGGAGGGGAGTGCACTCCGGTGAACTCCTACATCCTACATTTTAAAGAGTAGTTGTTTCTCTTCTTTTTTTTTTTTTGGGGGGGGGGGGGGGGGGGGGCTATTAAGTTGACTTGGTCGTCGAGTGCTTCCCGCCAGACGGTGCCCCGGCGGTGCAGTTGCTAATGGCGGCCCGGGGCCCGGGCCCCGGCGGCGTGCCCGGGGGCTGTTCCAGCCAAGGCCGGGCGCCGCCGCCCTGCAGCGCCGAGCAACTTTCCCGTTTTGCATCTTCAGACACTCCATCTGTGAACGCCACCGTCCCTCGTGACAGAGTGCCTCGCCCCCACGGATGGATCCTGAGCTCGGCCACCACCGGGCCCCCGACCACACCCTCGCGTGGTTATTTCTCGATGGGTTTGGAGGAGGCCTGGAGGCAGAACGCTATCGGAGCGGCCATCGCCAATAGGCTCGAGGGAGAAGTATACATCCCGGGAGCCCCTGCGGCGAGGGCTGCTCCCGGCTGCTCCTGCACGGGGAGATGTGGCGGCCTGGAGACTGTGGGCACCGCCGCCTCGGTCGCGTCACGCAGATCCCCGTTAATTGCGCACGTGGTCTTCTGTTGTCGTGGGGCCCTGCACCGGCCGCCCCCGCCGGCAGATATGCACGTCTCACGCGATGGCGACGCCACCCCCGCCCGCCCCGCCCCCCGCCCCGCCCCCCCCCGCCCCGCCGTCTGCCACGCCCCCTGCCTCCCTCGCAGACACCGCCCGGGCCGGGGCGTGTGAGTAAGCATGTCTGCACTGCATCGCACCGCGCCGCCCGGCCACGTCTCCGCAGCAGCACCGCGGCCCTGAAACTCCCCCGCCCCCCCCCCCCCCCCCCCCCCCCCGCGGCGCCGCGATCACCCCACGGATTGGGGGCCGCGCGCCGCGTGCCGCGCCGGCTGGCGGCCGGCCCCTCGCCTGACCCTGGCAGTCCAGCCCGCGGCCCGCACCCCAGACCTTGACCGGACCCCCTCCCCCCTCGGAGGGCCCCGACAAGAGCACACAGATGTGGAGGCGAGAGTGGGCACGTGAGCGTGAGCGGCACGAGGATGAGGGAGGAAGCACGGCGGAGGGCCGTGACGTGACGGGACAGCCGCTTGTTGTTGCAGCGCAAGCGGCGCCAGGGCACACGCGGACTGCCGCAGGCTGCAGCTGAGGCACAACACACCGGGGCACGACTCATGTCTATTTAAAGATGATGTGGATTTCTCGCGTGGCGCGTACAGTTAAGGCACCGCCACGTTCTGCACCGACAATGTTCAGGGTTCGACTCTTCCCCCCCGCGACGTGGCCGTGGCCCGGGAACGGGACATGGGAGGGGCTACACGAAGGACGCCCCGGATCGCCGCGCCCGTGTCCCTGACTAATCGGAGCAGGCCAGGGCAGGCTGAGCTGCAGCTGCAGGCTTAAGTCAACCCGACCTGCCCCAACACGCGAGTCGTCCAATTTGCTCGTGTGTTCTGTGTTCTACCAGGCGGTGATGCAGTGCGGCGAAGGCGGCGGCGGGGGCGGCGGCCACGGCTACGTGTCCGAGGTGCATGCGCAGTACGTGTGGCCCGACCCGCCCCCGCCCCCGCGGCCGCCCCCGCGCCGCCGCCCCACAGTGCTGCGGGTGGGGTTGAGGGGCGGCGGCGGCGGCGGCGAGGGGCAGGAGTCGGAGCTGGAGTCGCTGACGGAGAGCCACAGCCAGTTCGTCCCGCCGCCGGCCACCCGACGGCCGCCCCTGGCCCGCAGGGGCACTGCCCTCCGTCTGCAGGCCGCGACGGGGACGGGCTACGCCGAGCTCGACTCGGAGACGCACCGGGCCTTCGTCCCCCTGACTTCGCACTCGGCGCCCTCCGGGGGTAGGTCGGGCTGGAGCTGATGTGGGCCGTGAGCAAGGCCGGGCGGCGCACTCCCATCCCCCTCATCCCGGGCCTTTGCAGGCGAGTGGCTGCCGCCGCCGCGACGGGCACAGCTGATCCGCCGGCCGGACAACCTCGTGCCCGGCGCGCAGTGCTTCGGCTTCGGCCCCGAGGCCCCGGTGCCGGCGACGGTGTCCGCGCCGCACCAGTCCATGCACCCGTACCAGACCGAGCACCACGAAAGCTTCGTAGAGCTCGACCTGAGGCAGCAGCAGCAGCCGCCCAGCCGGCGCCTGGCCAAGCGGCCCACCAACCTCAAGCTTGAGGGCGAGCTCCAGGTAAGCGACGACGGCGCCGGCTCCGCGCGCGCCTCACGGCGACACGACCCCACGTGCACGTCTGCTCGCAGGTGCTGCCCGAGTACAGGGATCGCTACCCGGGGCACCCTCCCCAGCGGCGGCCCGACGCCATCCGGCCGCGGGACCACCGCATCCTGGACGGCGTCCGCGAGATGGAGGCCGCCGCCCCGGCCCCCGGCCCCGCCAGGGTGCCCACCGGGGTGTCGGAGAGCCAGGCGCAGTTCACGGCGCACTACGACGCGCGGCCGCGGCCGCCGGCCAAGCGCCACTCCACCAACCTCAAGTACGGCGAGCTCCCGGTGGCGCGGCGCGGGGGCGGGCGCCTTGACCAGTGCCAGTCTGTTCTAGGATGGAGGGCGAGCTGAGCGCCGTGCCCGAGTACCGCGAGGCGTACGTCGAGGTCCGCGGCGCACAGCGGCCCGCCATGATCCGGCCGCGGCCCAACCTGATGCCCGCGGAGGGCGACATGGTCCTGGAGACGGAGAAGAGCGCCAGCTACATCGACTTCCACAACGCTGAACTGAGGCCGGCCATCAGGCGCCACCCGACCAACATGCGCATCGACCGCGGCCTCCCGATGAACGGGGACCCGGAGTACCGCGCCGCCTTCAAGGAGTACGACGGCGTGCGCACCGCCATACGCAGGTCAGTGCCACACGGCCCCCGCACCCCGCACGCGCGCTGGGCGCCGCGCCGCGGTCACCGTCCCATGCTGGGGTTCTGCTTCTTGTCCCCGCAGGCCGGAGCCGCAGGTCACCCTGGGCGGCACCATGAGTGTCTTCGGCGACACGCCCCCGCCGCCGGCCGCAGCGCCCCCTGCCGTGACGGCGCCCGCGGTGCAGACGACACCGAGGGACACTGGCGGAGGGGACGGCGGCGGCGGCGGCGGCGGTGGTGGTGGTGGTGGTGGAGGTGGCGGCGGCGGTGGTGGTGGCGGTGGTTTTTCACCGCGTGACAACCCTTACTCGGAGTACAAAGACTGGTACCTCGACTTCCCCCGTCGAAAGCCGCTGGCCCAGAAACCGGAGAGAGACAGTGTGATCCGGTTCGACCAGTGCCTGCCGTACGCGTCGCCCAGGGAGCCCGACTTCCGCGGGGACCCGTACCGCACGCCCGGCACGCCCCGGCGAGCGCCCAGGGCGTCCTCCATCCTGGACGGGCCCCCACCGCCTCTCCCCCGCTCCAAGACGGTCCCTCGGAAGGCCGCCGCCAGCCCGGGGATGGACCTGCTGCAGCTCCCGGGGGAGGACGGGCGCTCGCCCAGCACGTCCCCGCTGGACGACCCGGATTACCAGCGCGCCTTCATCGTGCACCCCCGCGACGAGTTCAAGGTGCTCGACACCCCCTCGGCGACGAGGAGTCCGTAGGCCGTGCGCCGGCCCGTAAGACTTGTAGTCGCGAGCTGCATGAACTCGGAGAGCTTGCCTGACAGTCACGGCCGACGCTAGTGCCCCGGTGTTACTGCATGTGTCGACGGCTCCCATCTTCTGATGATGTAAAACAGTGAATAAAACGTGTGTAGAAAGCTTCGGTACGACCCCTGCCTGCTGCCTTAAATGCCCGCATCCCCTTCGCTCTCCTCACGGCTCCAGGACTGACGCCTTACCACGCTCACTGTCCGCGCACCCTCACACCACCCCTTCCCTCCCCCAATCGATGGGCGACTTGGCGGCCCGCTGTGCCTGTGCAGGACGTCGGCACAGACGTGTCCCTCCAATCGTCCTCCCCCTCCCCCTCCCCACCCTCTCCCGCCCCGCTCACCGCTATGACAAATTAGTAAAGCGGAGAGCGTCCCCGCCACGCACGCTACGGACCCCGTGCCTGTGCGCTGCGCCCCCGCTGAGCTGCCCCGCCCTGACCTGACGCCCCTCCTCGTCCTCAGCTCGTCAGGGACGACTTCATGCCGCGCACGCCGGCGCGCCGCCGCCCCCGCCGCGTCACCTACGACGACGACCACGTCCTGGACGGCGGCGGCGCGCTGCTCGACGACCCCCAGGACACGACCACCGCCACCGAGGACACGGAGGACGACCAGCCGCGCTCCTTCCACATCCTCGACGCCCGCATCCACGAGGCCGGCGACGGCCTGACGAGGATCAGCCTGGAGGAGCGGCGCGACGGGGACAGGTACTCTGACGGTGGGGACCCCTTCAGATCCGTTGAGCGTGGCGCCACGTCCGCACCCCAGTAACCACCCGCACCGTAAGCACGGTTGGGCCGGGGGCACCCGCCTCCCCCCGCCGGTACAGTTGGTACAGTACGTGTGTGTATCCTGTTGTGGTTTTTATTAGACACGAGTGTGTGTGTGTGTATTTTAGATTCGATTTGTCATTCGAAAATGCAACCCATGTAAGAGGTAAACTTTACATACAGTTCTTCCCACGTCTTTATTCGCACTGTCTCGGTGCACTCGTAGGACACCCTCGACGATGCCGTCAGAGTTTTGCACGCTCCGCGAGCAGGTGTAGCCGATTTCACTCGTTGAGTCCTTCCTATTCGTTGTGTTTCCGCGACCCCCCCCCCCCCCCCCCCCCCCGCCGAAGGGCGGGGCGGGGAGAATGGGGCCACGGTCACGGCGGCGGCGCCGGCCCAACGCCTCCAGTGGGGAGGACGGAAAGGACCCGGACAATTTATTTGCGATTACTCCCCGTTTCGTGGTGCGCCTCTCTCCCCCCCCCTCTCTCTCTCTCTCTCTCTCTCTCTCTCTCTCTCTCTCTCTCTCTCTCGCCACGCCCTCTCGCTCTCTCACTCTGTTCCGCCTGGGAATGCGTGCTGTTCGGTGTCGCAGCCGCCGTCGGGAAGCGTTCACATCGGTGTGGGGGCGTGGCGGGCGCGCCCGAGCGGCGGGTGGGGCAGGCCAGGCTGATAACCGGTGATCATTATCAAAACGAAATGCACCCGCGTTACCTTTCCTTGCGGCCCGCGGGCTGCGGGCTCGCGGAACGGGGTCAGGGGTACGCGATAAGGGCCGCGCCGCGCTGTACCGGGGTGACGTGACCCGTGACCCCACCGAGCGCTCTCTCTCTCTCTCTCTCTCTCTCTCTCTCTCTCTCTCTCTCTCTCTCTCTCTCTCCATCTCCCTTTAAAACTTTTCCCTCATCTCATTAATATGCCGGCACGGCACGCTGCCTTTTATCAACATTCTCCGCGAGCCCAAATCGGAAGACATTAAATTTAGTAACGGCAACGGCAGCACCGTAGCGTCCAAAATAGTACGAAAAAGTACATCAAAAATTGCATCGGCCGGGAATCGAACCCGGGCCGCCCGCGTGGCAGGCGAGCATTCTACCACTGAACCACCGATGCGCCTTCCCTTCGTCGGCGGCTAGCTGCAATGTGGTCTGGCCGGACGAGCCGTGCCTAATGAGCACAGATAAGCCTGAGGGGACGGACGCTTTGTCAATGTGATGTGGTGTGGAGTGGTGTGATGCGGCTTGGTGCATGCCGCCGCACTTCGCCATGTTTGCAATATTTAAAACTCAGCTCGAAACTTGAGAGCTAATGCCGTGCCGGCCTAGCAGAGCAGCTGTCCCGCCGCCACGTTGTTGGGATACGGGCCGGTGCCCCCCTCCCTCCCCCCTCCACTTCCACTTGGCGGCGCGTCCGCGCGAGCGCGCTGCGAGCGCGAGCTACTCATGTCTACCAGCGGGAGGGGAGGGGGGACCGACAGGGGGGGAGGGGGGGGGGGAAGAGAAGAAAAGGGAAGGGGTCCGGCCGCTCGGGGACGAAGCGGGCTCACCCAGCATAATCCCTCGCGTTTCGGGCGCGTCCTTCTCGCACCCGCCTTCGATAGCTCAGTTGGTAGAGCGGTGGACTGTAGAGGCTAACGCGGTAGACATCCATAGGTCGCTGGTTCAAATCCGGCTCGAAGGATTCTTTTTCTTCCCCGTTCCGCCAGCGTCTCTGGTCGGTACGTGGGACGTGGGCCTTGTTGACGCGCTCGGGCCGTCTCCTTTTGCTGCAGATGCTCGGACCAGGACGACGAGGGCTACGGGCTGCACGTGAACTCGCTGAGCCCGGCCTTCTCTCCCGCCTGCTCTCCCGTGCTGGTGGCGCCGTCCTCGGCGTGCGACCTGGTGGACGACGCACAGCGGTACACGGCGACGACGGGGGCGGCCGATGCCGGCGGCGGCGCCCTGGCCGGGGCGGAGCAGTACCTGACGGCGGCGGTGCCCATGCCGGTGTACCTCACGGCCGCCCCCTACTACTGCACCGGCGCCAGCCCCCCGCACCACCTCTACTTCGGCGGCTTCTGCCCTAACTGGTCGCCGACGCACCAGAGCTACGCCCCCACGCCGTACTGCCCCAGCCTGGTGCCGGGGCCGGCGTCCTCCGCGGCCACGCCGACGCCGTCCACACCGGCGCCGACAGTGCAGCAGCCGCAGCAGCAGCAGCAGCAACCGCAGCCCGCGTACTGCCCCTCCATACTGCCCCCGGTGCACCCCTACGTGGCGGGGTGCTGCCCGCCCCCGGCCGTGGTCGTGCCGCCCGTCGTGACGGACTCCGCCCCCCGCACCGCCCCCGACACCGCCCCGCCGGCGACGGTGTCGCCACCGGCCGCGGTAGGCGCACCTGCCGCACCTGCTGCACCTGCTGCACCTGCTCCGGCGGCATCAGCGTCCCCGAGCCCGACTGCTGCAGCTTCAACCCCCACGACAGCGCCGGTCAAGACGGCTGCCCCGTCGCCCAGCCCCGCAACCCTCGTTCGCGGTGCCTCTAATGCGAACATCAACAACACGAACAACAACTACAAACCCACAACGGGGAAGAACAGCGGACACAAAGCGGCACTGGCCAAGAACAACATCAACAACAACAAGGCCCCGAACAGCACCACCACGGATGGGAGCAACGCGAGCGACATCAGCGCGTCCAGCAGGGCTCTGCTGCAGGCCGGGGGAGGAGGAGGGGGCCCGCCGGCCGCCGCGTCCCCGTCCACGCCGTCGTCCACGCCGTCGCCGGCGCCCAGGGCCTTCATCGTCCTGGACCAGAACACGGGCGACAGGAACAACAACGGCGGCACCACCCCGGTGGACAAACCACCCACCCCTCCCGGCCCGTCGTCGGGGTATGAATAGGAACGTTGAGCTCCGCGGAGCCGCGGACGAAGAGCCGACCTTATCTCAATCTCTTTCGCCGCCAACGAATGTCCTACCACTCATCGACCCCATCGCTCCCCCATCCTCACACTCAGATCGTTCGGAAATCGTTGGCGGGCGGCGTTGCGCGGAGAGCACTGCCGGACATACCGCTAGACCGGACACGGCGCGAGAGGAACGGGAAGGGGAGGGGTGCACCCCCAGGCGGGCTGGCCTTGTGTGACGTCATCGCTTACCACCCCCGCGGCCGGCCGGGCAGCGAGTGGTCATCACGCCACGCGCCAAGTGGCAAGCGGTACCGCGGGGGTGGGGGATGGGGGCGAAGGGAAGCAAAGGCTGACCTTGCGATGTTGTGGTTGCGTGGCGTGGCAGCCCCTGCGTTGCAGCCCCTGCGGCCTGCGGCGCCCCGGCCCTCGGCCAGGCGTCCCGGACTCGGACTTGAGGGGCGGCTGAAGGCCTTGCCTGTCACACGGCACGGCAAAGGGCCCGGCAAGGGGCCATTCCGGTCCGTAACCCACGGGGGGTCGAATCGTATAAAACCACGCAGTCAGTCGTCGGTCCCATTTAGGATCCGCGAAAAGGACAAGGCCCGCGGCCACGGCGCGAGTCCGGGTTGGAGGACCGTCCGGGCTGGAAGTGTGTCGTCGTGCACCCTCGTGCCTTCGTTGGCCGTGACACGGCCGAGGCGAGTCGAGTGACCTCGGCCACATCGGGCCGAGCGCTTAATAAATGTTTGTCCCCCACTAACCGGGCCGGGCAGGGGGCAGGGCACCTGAGCTCGCCACCGTCTGCTGCTGACATGAGCCGGGCCGTCAGCTCGAGGCTCGATGGCCGGAACCAGAAGGGCAATAAGGCCGCAGGGCCGCCGGGCCGCTGGGGTGGGAAGCGGGCAGCACAGCAGCGGGGTGGTGTCTGTGTCCTCGAGAAAGGGAAATGGGAACGGGCGATGGCTGCAGGCGCCGCAGGGTCGCATGCCCGGTGCCTCCGGTCCCCTCCATGCGTGCGCGCATGCATCGGCAACTAAGATGACGCCAAATCGGCAGGATATTGTTTGTTCACAGGGCAGCCAGTACAGGCCGGTCGGCACTTCACGATCGGACGTAGCCCCCAGCAAGTCGGTAGGGGAGTATCCACCTCACCGCTTTCGGGGTCGGGAAGACTTTATTACCTGGCACAACCCCTCCTGTCCCCACAGTGGACAACGAAACCGCCCAGACATATCATGGTCCGGTCAGACGACATCAGCCGCGCGCAAAGCGCGCAGCAGAATGCACGGTGTCGCCATCTGGCGGCGCCGGGTCGAACTAACCATGAGGTTTGGTGTCGAGGTAGTCGTGTAAGACCAACAGAAACGCGCCGCGCGAGAAGTCGGCTGCAAGTTGCACGGTGGCGCCATCTCGCGGAACTCTGGCGCACTACCCCCCCACCCTTCCCCTCCACCCTCCCCCCAGCGGTACTACACTGGCGACCAAAATTAGCGGTCCACTAACGGCGGGCGCTGTAATTTCTAAGTTTTTGAAGGTAGAACCTTGAAATTTGCTACAGGCCTGCCTCCAACCTTTGACTCGAGCCTCTGAAAGCGGCAACACCAGGTGCCACCCCCTCTGGTAACAGCCACCCCTAACGCGCGGCGGGGTGGAAAAACGCCGAAAGAGGGCGTCAGAAAACACCGATAAGGAGGTCCAATGGGGGTAAAACTTCGTTTACCAGTTCAATAGACCCCGGGTGACAAGGTGACATCACAATTTGAACGGTCGTTCAAACCCAGCCCCCACCCCAGTTACCCCCACCCCCTACGGGGGGTGAATTTTTTTGTCCCCAAAAATGAATTGCACGTCATGCAGGAGCCTTCGGGGCACATGCCCGTCTGTTTTTTCCCCCGATAGGACGAACCCTTTGACCGCAACCCCTCCAAAAGGAAAATTGAGGTTTTTTTGTCCTTAAATGATTTCAGACGAAAAAGACGCCAGAAAAGGTCAGGGCCTGTGCCAGGCCCAATCGAAAATTTCCATCCGAAAAAAAATTCACCCCCTCGTATGGGGTGGCTACCCTTAACCCCTGCCCTGCCGCCCCCAGTGCGGAGGTGAATTTTGGACCCAGGGCCAGATGCGCCTTGTCCAGGGCCATCAGCACACAAAATTTGAAGTCGCTCGTCCGATCCGTTCTCGCGCTACAGCCAAAAAACCTCGAAAATCAAGAAAACCCACCCCTAAAAGTCACCCCCGATACCGCCGTGTAGGGGTAGCAAATCGTTTCGAGCGGCGCAGGGTGTCCCAGTCGTGATGGGCCCGGGCGGCCAAACCGCTGCGGCCACCGGAAGGTCCTGAAAAAGCCCGTCACCCGGGACTCTGTACCGGGGACCACTGCACCGGGCGGCCGCCGCCGCGCCCGGAGCGCCGGGAGGGCAGGCCACCGGTGAGGCACCAAGCAAACGTCTACTTCAGGAGCCAGCCGAGCGGCGCGGCGCGGCGGCCGATCCAGTCCCTGCCGGCGAGTAGACGTTTGCTTGGTGCCTCACCGGTGGCCTGCCCTCCCGGCGCTCCGGGCGCGGCGGCGGCCGCCCGGTGCAGTGGTCCCCGGTACAGAGTCCCGGGTGACGGGCTTTTTCAGGACCTTCCGGTGGCCGCAGCGGTTTGGCCGTCCGGGCCCATCAAGACAAAGGTTTGGGACACCCTGCGCCGCTCGAAACGATTTGCTACCCCTACTCAGTTCGGCGGTATCGGGGGTGACTTTTAGGGGTGGGTTTTCTTGATTTTCGAGGTTTTTTGGCTGTAGCGCGAGAACGGATCGGACGAGCGACTTCAAATTTTGTGTGCTGATGGCCCTGGACAAGGCGCATCTGGCCCTGGGTCCAAAATTCACCTCCGCACTTTGGGGGCGGCAGGGCCGCGAGGGGGTGAATTTTTTTTCGGACGATGGCCGTATTGGCACCCCTGCACACTGCTGGCGTCTTTTTCGATTCTGAAATGCATTTAAGGACAAAAAAACCTCAATTTTCAAAAATGTCTTTTGGTTTTTTAGGGGTCGCGGTCAAAGGGTGTCCTATCGGGGGAAAAAACAGACGGGCATGTGCCCCGAAGGCTCCTGCATGACGTGCAATTCATTTTTGGGGACAAAAAAATTCACCCCCCGTAGGGGGTGGGGGTAACTGGGGTGGGGGCTGGGTTTGAACGACCGTTCAAATTGTGATGTCACCTTGTCACCCGGGGTCTATTGAACTGGTAAACGAAGTTTTACCCCCATTGGACCTCCTTATCGGTGTTTTCTGACGCCCTCTTTCGGCGTTTTTCCACCCCGCCGCGCGTTAGACCAGAGGGGGTGGCACCTGGTGTTGCGCTTTCAGAGGCTCGTCAAAGGTTGGAGGCACCTGTAGCAAATTTCACTACCTTCAAAAACTTAGAAATTACAGGGACCGCTAATTTTGGTCGCCAGTGCACTGCCCAGAGTTCCGCGAGATGGCGGCACCGTGCAACTGGCAGCCGACTTCTCGCGCTGCGCGTTTCTGTTGGCGTTACACGACTACCTCGACACCAAACCTCATGGCTAGTTCGACCCGGCGCCGCGAGATGGCGACACCGTGCATTCTGCTGCGCGCTTTGCGCGCGGCTGATGTCGTCTGACCGGACCATCATATGTCTGG
This sequence comes from Megalurothrips usitatus, assembly GCA_026979955.1. Classification (NCBI taxonomy): domain Eukaryota; kingdom Metazoa; phylum Arthropoda; class Insecta; order Thysanoptera; family Thripidae; genus Megalurothrips; species Megalurothrips usitatus. The sequence goes on along the minus strand of CM049594.1, from coordinate 7,866,907 downwards.
ACGGTTTCGCTGTCCACTGTGGGGACGGGAGGGGTTGTGCCAGGCAAGAAAGCCTTCCCGACCCCGTATTCGGTGAGGCGGACAACTTCTTACCGACTTGCGGGGGGCTATGTCCGATCGTGAAGGATTTACCGGCCTGTGCTGCTTGCTTTGAGTCAGGACAGAGCCCAGCGGTACTTAGCAAGGGGCGTAACTGTCTCTGTGTACTGCAACGCTCTCGCCGCGCTCCGCAGAGCATATCGACCAACCCGGCGCACCACCGGCACCGGCACTGCACAGCCATCGTCGGGGCCGAGGCCATGATGTGATGGCATTCATGAGGCGAGGCCAGGCCAGGTGCAAGGATGGAGGAGGTGTCTTCCGAGAGGAGCGAGTAGGAGCTTTCAAGCGTTCATTACTGCCATCATGACTTTTCATGTGACCGGGTTTTTGTCCCGATTCCGGGCCTGTAACAATAATTTAAGTGTTCTTAGTTGTATGTTATTATTAGCAGCAGCACTGCCATTGTTGTCTAGGCCAAAAGTGTGAAGTGCTGGCCAGAAATTGGATCTGTGGTCCATTCTTGAGGTGTTCTGAGTGTTCAGATGGCCAGGATAGTCGATGTTTTTGAACAAACCAGCATGAAAAACGTTGTGTGCTCAGGAGTGATTTCAACAAGTAAATGAGCCCTTGTGGGAAAGAAATTTAGGGAAATAAAAACTGGGTGCATACAAACAATAGTGTTGCATTTATTAACAAAGATCGGGGACATTAAATACATACATTTTCACATACACTGATATGTTTAAAAATAGTAATAGCATGTTCCATTGGTCTGAATTAGTAGTGAATACCTAGAACAATTCAGTCCCAAATTTACAGTTAAAAATAGACAAATGACAGTGCTTGTTCAATTCATTAAAATTTCATGCTAATGCCACTCACTCTTTCTCTTGACCAATTATGTCTAATATTATGATAAGATGTTTTGGTATGTATTCCACAATACGATTCATTCAAATTATGAAATGCAAACCCAGATAATGTAAGGAAATGTTCAAAAGGCAAATAATAAAAGCAGGATAACAATTAAAATAAAGGAACATGATATACAATACAGAAGTAACAGATTCAGTTTTTTTTTCATAATTAAATTTTGATAGATTATTTACTAATCTATAGAAATTTGTCCTACACAGTAATCAGCTTAATGATACTAAGTAAAATACAATTTTTATTTGAAAGCTCATGGTTCCAGTCAGTATAAATATGCAGCCTCTCATGCTACAAAACCAATACTGTATAATAATAGGGGACAAACTCAGTCTTGATCTGATCTGGGCCTGACTTTACCAAATAGATTTCACTCCGTTAGTGTCAATAGCATAACTAATCAGAGGCCACTTTAGTGAACCAACATTAAAGTTATGGCAAAATCAGGTCTCATCTTTCTTTTTGATACTAAGAAAGACATATGGCCACCAAAGTCAGACTGGAAACACAAATTACCATAACACACAAATATGGACTGCTTAAAAACCAGAAATATACAATTTTTTGAGCCCATTCAGAGCCAGTGCGAGCATTTAAAAATTATGAGAGAAATGTCACATGAGAATCAAGGAACAATAATGCTTAAAAATTGAGTTGAAAAGGAGAACATCAAGAACATTATATACAACATGAAGTTTGTGAGTTAAAGGATCTACGAAGGAAGAAAATTGAATGGATGATAAATAATGGTCTACCAAAACACTCAGTAAAGGGATCATGAACTTTTCCAGCCGATTCATTCATCATACTTCAATGGCACAAATACGAGTAACACTGATGTAGATACAAACAAAATGAGAGCTTGTACAATGAGGAAATGGGAAATGGCACTAATGAAAGAAAAGCGGACACCTAGAGGTGTAGTAAGGAGAGAAGTCAAGTTTAAAGATAAACACACTAGACATTGACACTCCCAGTTTCAAAATAAAATAGATACTAAACATCGCATTAAGCTCTGGAAAATTCAGTTCCAAAATATCTTAATATTGACAAGAAATAGATATGTTTTTCTCAAGTTATTGCTTCAATAAGAGAGACTATGGTCAGCAGTCCCCATCATATGCTACAGAAATAAAATATCAGCTACTGCAGTCAGATATGGCCAAACCAGTCATGTTAAATAAGATGCACATGAAGACAGAAAATTAACATCACAAATACTCCATCTATTAAAATTAATCAGGAGCAGACTAGAGAATATATACTTCTGTGGTCATGTAGATAAAAGTAAAAGGATCATATTAAATCAAATCAGTTCAAATACTGTTTCTTAGTAAGTAACAACAACACTTGGGCTTTACTTCTATAACACTGTCCTTATTCGGATTTTAATACCAACGAACAGTAGCTCAAAACTATCGCACTCATCGAACTAGTAATAATTTGCAGTTGAGATTCCAGTAGAGCTGGAGATTAGAAATATGATATATTGCCTGTCAAAATGTCTCAATACAATTACGTAACAACAATACTTATCACAAGGGCGATGACCACTGATATGTCGACCAACACTTTTAACATAGCGTATAATGAGTAAAACAATGACTAAACCACAAAATACAGTGACAACAATGAGAAGTGCAATAAAACTTGATAAAAATTTCCACAACACGAACAGAATTGCTCAAATTGACCTTCGTATCTAATTAAATAAAAAATTCACATGTATGTAAATTGTAAAGAGGACACTTCATAGTGGCTCACAACTACCAAAGTGAACATAAAATAATATTTTAGGTACATGGCTAACAAACAAAATGGCATGATTTCTAAAAAAAAATCCATATTACCACTGTTTCTGTAACAACACAAGAAGTTAAGTATCCCATGATACGATAATATCATCAGAAACTGTACAAGACTGTACAAGACACAACACTGATTTTATAAAATATGGCATGCATTATCACAAGTCTATGCTCAAAATAGCATGGTAATTCTCATGAACTTTTTTTTTTTTGATACAACATGCTTCACAAAATTAAGAGAAGATAGAATTTCATGAAGATGAAAAGGGACCAGAAATCTTACCCCTTATAGCAAAGGAAAAATTGTTATACAAAATTGACAAAATAACAAACTACATTTTACACAGACTTCTTTAAGAAATTTCTGTTTACAAGAATTTAAAAGACCAAGTAGCAGTGGTTCCTTGGGTTTGAATTGCGATTTTCTTAAATAGAGATCTTGTACCCCAAACCCCACCCATTTCATCAAATTCCTAAACAAACATACATTAAAGGGAAAAAGAAAAGAAAAATTACCGCTCACATTACAATGACAACAAGTCTCGATCTAAAAATTAACCAGTCAGTAGGTGAGGTTAATGTAGAAGTCGATAATACAAAAGAAGACATCAAAGCTTCAAGTCAAAATTGTTAGATCCTCAAAAGTTCCATCAATATATCACAAACTGAGCTACAGCGCAGAGGGCCACCGGGATTGTATGATGTAATTTTAGATATCAAACGGCCACACCCATAAATGCTTATATTTTTAAAAATGGCACAGTTGTTTTTTTTAATCTTCTTTTCTATGGCAAGACCAATGATCCTAGACCGTACTTATCTCTTGAATTTCATCATGTCTGTTCCAGCCACAATCATCAGTAAGTATGGTCACCACCTACAGAAAGTTATGTAAATGTCAGTAAAACATCAAGTTTTCTTCATATTCTTACATGTTTGAGTAACACCTACCTCCTAAAACTGTCAGCTTTAAAATCAATTCCAGCGACTCTAGATTTTGGATCAGGTGCATAGGAGCTCCACACTGTTGTAGCACATGGTTCAAGTCCCCAATTTGAAGCACAAGAGGACTTTTTAAGCTTCCCAAACGATGTAGTTGTGATACAGGTGTCGACAATAGAATAAAATCTAGAAAAATAAAACATATACAAGTTACATCGCGGGTAAACCCAAATAAATCAGTGTTTTGTAAAGAAGAGCAAACTAATAAAAAAACAGAACTGCTTTAGCTGATTTTTACACTTTGCTACAAAATTACAATTACCTCTGAGTCAAGCCATCAATCCACTGATGGAGGTCTTGTCCAAGTCGCCTTGCATTTGAAAGTGCTTTTCTTTCTGCAGCAATGCGAGATGACACTGAAGAGCCAAGAAGGGGTTCCCATTCACTCAAGAGATGGGCATGTTTATAGGGAGCCCCTGGGCCACTGTGTACAAAACTGTAATCATCAGAAGATGGATTTAGTTCACTATTCTGTTCCTCCAGCGATACAACAGTAGTTGTGATGTTTTGGGTTACCCTGTTTGCTGCTGAGTAATAGGCACTCCAGACATTATCTCCAAAGGCGAAACAAGAAACTGAACGCGTGCCCAAACTGTTCCATTCTTGACCAACCTCACATCCCATATTCCAGGCAACAGAGGTGATTGAAGTGATGGTTTAACATAGCCAACCTAGAAACCAAACACATGCACATAAAATAGGAACATCTGAAGATGTTACATTAAATTACAACACAAAAAACATACCATATGTCCATATTCAATGTGCATTTCCGTGACTTCTGCCAGTTGTCCAGTTGGGTCGATCCATAAGAATGTCATGTTACTATTTATTGCTCCAGTTGAATTAGATTCTAAAGTGGCCACTAGAACTGGATCTGAGAAAGGTCCAAGCACTTGCAGAAAATTACGAGACATCTGCTCTTTCATGTCATACTCAGAACTGACCACAAGAGACTGCAATAAGAAAACAATCCAATTTCAATAAGGAAATAAAAAAGAAATGAAACACAAGAAAAAAATTTCTGTGCAACTCTAATTTTGCTACGAACATACCTTTAAACGTATAGTTACACGATTTTTGCGAATCACATTATAGTGGGATCTGGGTGAAACCCAAGTTTCAAGCTCCAATGTCTCCTGGGGTGAATTCTGCATAGCCTCATAGCGTATTAAGGAACCCTAGCAGAATTAGAACACATGGTAAAACAACAGTAAAAAAAGAAAACTGAACTAAGCAACATAGATGAAAAAACAGCAATTTAATAAACAATTACTCACTTTGTAAGAGTCATTATGAAAGTATGATGTCACTTCCAAAACTTTCATGACTGACAATGAGCAGCTGCTGTCATCATTTTCTACTTTACGAGAAGCATGTCGTGCTAAGCTGGAAGATACAGTTAACAAAGCATCATCTGCTTGAGGACTGAGATCCATGTAATTGTACACACTTTGCCAGTAGCTTAACTTGTTTTCAAGACCTAGGACAATTTGTAGAAAGCAATGCTTGAAAAGAAATAACATAATACTCTCCTATCCTACAAAAACAAATCTTGGAACAGAATTCCTACCATTTGGTGGACTACCATAAAGCCATTCTTGAACCTTGTCAATTACTAGCTGGCTGATTGTTGGATCAAATTTCCGGGCAAAATATAGTTGACGTTGTTCAGTGCCCTAATTACAGGAAAAAAGACAAGTTAATAATTATGTTAGGTTAAAATTAAAGTGCTGTGTTTCTGATTTTCTTAGAATGTTAAATTATACTCTTTTCATTACCTGTAATCGAACCCAGTCGTCCACTTTGAATACATTTGGACTGCAGCCGCACCAATCAACTACATGCTGATATTGACACTTGCAACCAAGGCGACGTTTCCAGTTTGTGACATGTAGGTTGTTGTCAACATAGGTATCACAAAACTTCGAATTACGCAAAACAGTGTGGAAAAATGACTGGGGAAAAATAGTGAGATTATTTTAGAGAATCATTAGAAATATTCCACTGACACATTTTTCAAGTAAGCTTACCTCAGCAGGAAGTAGAGTGTGTTTGAAAACTGAAAGAAGTCCTTCAACTAGCTCATCCCTTTGAAGTGCTGTTACATAAGAGACAAAAGGCCGAGAAAGAGCAACCCAGTCACTGCCACCATCAACCTAAAAGAGCAACCATGTTCTAGTATTATTTATCTATTCTACTTCAGAAATTATGTTAACACCATCAACAAATTTACCTGAATTCCCCAAGGTAACTGGCGGTTTCCTATTCTCCACATATGAGCTTCACACTCTACAAACGATTTATCAAGTCCTTGCTTTTGTATGAAACGCTGAGCTTCCCTGCCATGTGATTTGACAAAATTGAGATGTTTATTGGCTGTGAGAAATTTTACTAGCTGGGAATTTGTTCTGTGGGTGGAAACAAAAGTTGTAAGAGAAGGGTTTGAAAGGTGGAACATAGCAACATGAAACAAAGTTGTGTAAAAAGTACAGAATAGAGAATATCTTATACTAACTTGATAGGGAGGTCCGATTCACTGAGATTAATAACGAAGTCCCACTTCCAGTCAGTTGAAAGAAGGTACGTCATTGATGCTAGCAACATTTGTAAGAGTGAGGCACCTCCCCAAATTGTGGCAAAGCGTTTCCTTGCCATTTTCACATTAGGAAACTGATTCTCTAGTACCAACAGTTCTCGGAAAAGATAATCTTGACGCTACACACAAAAGAAATGTGTAAAATGAGTAAAAATTGAAATTGTCACAACAATAATTGTAAAAGATAATCCTTACAGCATCAACGTGGATATAAAAGAAGTGATCTTGATGATACAGCAATTTAAATAGCCTCTTGATTTGGCGTACACCACGTCCATTCAAAGTGAGAAGGTAAGCAATTCTGACATTGGCCTCATTTGGAGGATGACTTTCAGCTGGTACTCGAGGAGAGAATTCTTGAGGGAATCAAGAAAAAGTATGTGTTCAGTACATTCTACCCCACGACAAATGAAAAAAAAAAGTTAAAGCAATTGTGAATAGTTTAATTTCTTACTTGCAATACCAGTCTGGTATACATTAATAGTGTAATACCCTCCACAAGCTTTGCGTGGGTCAGCAGGACACTTCATATTGCACGATGAGTCTGGCAAACGAGCACTGGATTCTGGCTTATTATTGCCACAGAAACATTCAACACTGAAATAAGTCAATAAAGCATCGGGGTAAAAAAACAAAAGTAGGGAAGCACTGAAATAAACAGAAATATTGGATATAATTTAAGACATACGAGTACTGCACTCCAGCATATGGAAAACCAGACTGCAGGCACAAGTTTATACAGAATTCTGGTGAGTTGGTGGTTTTTAATGTAACGGAATACCCATTTAGTGTTCTAGAATTCTTTTCATCCTTGAAACACCCGAGAGACTTTCCAGGTGTGATACCTAAAATTAAAAGGGGAAAGTGTTAAGGACCAAACACACAGCTGTTTTAGAACATTCATTCAAGGTGAAAAAAGAATAATAATATTAAACAGTGAAGATGTTCAATATCTATTTACCTTCTTTTGTGGGACATGACGTCTGAAGAGCTTTTGGATACAAATGATTTTGATTGATAAGGCACGTTATATTTGCAATTTCTTGTTTGCATAATTGGCTTTTAGCACGATGTATGGCTGACACAGCTTCTTTATTTGTTATTTCACAAACGGGTGTGAAATCTAGTTCTTCAATCCTAAGCACTGTTTTATTCACAGAATTCACTCCTGTCCTATATGTATTGCTATTTGGTGAAGCACTTTTGGTAACACTTGGAACGTGGTGATTGGAAGACTTGTCAGGTGGAACTTTATGGCGGTTGAAGAGAGCATTGATGGGGATGTCTTCATCATCCAATGCCAAATAATTCTCCTTGAATCTTCTGGATGATGCTGCACCATTTGGATCTTCATTAAATGCCTGAATAATAAGAAAGATAATTTCAATATTAAAAAATTGTATTGCATTGACATTAGAAAGTCGATACACAAAATCAGTTCACAAATAGTAATAAATAATCATTAAAAAGCCACCAGATTGTATGGCGAATCGGAAATGATGAATTAATAGTAATGTGGACTGGAGAAATAAACAAACAAATAGCAAAGTACATGAACACAATTTACACACACTGAAACAGTAGTTCCCCAACACCATAAAACAAATACAAAAATGTTTTTAGGAAGAACAAACGTCTGGGTAAGTAATCAGAGCGTTTTCCACAGCAACACAGCACTTAACATAGCAAACGGTTAAAAAATACACACATTCAATTAGTTTGGATCAGAGAACCGAACCTTACCTCGATGTTAAAACGCCCTCTTCCAGACACGTCTCGAGGCTCTGAAACTGTTCCTACATTAACGGTATCTAAAGAAAAAAATACATATGCTAGAAGTATTTGAATGACCATAATTCCTGAGCCACATATCAAATATTTGCGATATCTTCGTATCCATCTACTATCTGGTACTTTAACCGGAGCCATTTTTAGTCTGCTTGGGCAGGACAGCATACCACGACGGCAACGCCAAAGGGTACTCATGAAATATATCGTCGAGTCCAGAAGAATGCCGCATCGCTCAAACTGCAAAAACAACTCTTTTGGAAAAATAGAAACAGATCGTTCGCCGAAATCTGACTGGAGAAGAGACTGGAAGAAAATACTGATACAAACCCCACTGCGAAACTGCTGATGCTAGTGTTGGTACTGCTAAATCATGAGAAATCGCGCACACATTGAATTATGATCGACTGTTTTAAACAGCTTTTAAATTACACTTGATATTCACATGATGAGATATAACCATATAACTCACTAACACATACTATTACCCTCAGTGTTTATAATGCAGCAGTGACGGCCAGTTCTCTAACCTATAACCCAGTATTACTATTCCATCTCATAAAATTCTCATACTTTTGACAAGCTGGCGGTCACTTCGTGAACTTCAACTTACTGCGGCACAACGGACCAACGTTCAGGTTTCACGAAATGTTTCATGGAATGACCGGAGAATTGCTAGGAAATTTTAGACTGACCATCCCTCTATCCGCACACAAACAGTGGAGTTACAAACAGCGTGCAAACTTAGCTTACTTCATGGTAAGAAAATGGCAGAGATTTGACAAGATCGCTTTAACCTGCTCACCGTAGGTTTATTGGAGATTGGAGACCCAGGCGAAGACATCACTCGGTCGTCACTTATTCCGATGCCGAGGGGCCAAAGCAACGTGCCCGGTACCACACAACGTGGAGCTGCGACACGACGTCAAACTCCTCAAACTCTCTCATGTCTGCGTACTTTGTTGGACAGCATCATCATCGAATTCTAAAAAATCGCAGCGTCCAGGGACGCCATCATTTTTGCGCGCACTGTCCACAAGTAAGTGTCTTTCTTTTTTTTGTCGGGTTTCGAAGGTGGTCGGCACAACTCTCTCACAATCTCATTTCCGACCTAGATGCTCTTCAGTCGCCGAGCGGGGTGAGATTCAGTCGAGCATCGCCGCCAGCGGAGCCGCGGGGGCCGCGAACGCCCAGTGCGACCAACCTGGACGCCGCGACCCCAAGTCAGTCTGGCCGAGGTTTCACGTGGCCGGCCCACGCGACCGGCCCGACCAACGCGACGCCGCTTTGCTCATCAGCAGGCAGGGCGTCCCCGGCGGAGAGGGGGCGGCCGCGCGTGGACGTGGCCGCGCCCTCCATGGAGAGGAACTTCATCACGATGGAGAGGGCCATGGAGGACTTCCTACTGACGCAGGACGACCTAGACGGCCTCGGGCGGACGATGCGGAGGTCGCCGTACGCCACCTCGCCCGAGATCGTCGTGCTGTCCAGGCCGGAAGTGGTCAAGAGGTGTGGCGACACCCGCCGTGCCGCGTTCAGCCTGCCCGGCCGCGCGTCAGTTTGCCAGTTCTAAGCGGGACTTGTTGGTGCGCCAGATCGAACCAGAAGTGGGGGTGCCCCGAAAACCTGGACAAGGAGTTGCAGAGACGGATGCGGCAAGCGTCGGGCGTCGGTGGGTGCCGACCATGGTGCTAGCGCCGAGGGTTGGCGCGGGCTGCGCTGAGTGCGTGCCGCTGTGTGCCCAGGGCTGCGCCGGCTGCCCAGGGACGAGCGGCGGCGGCGGACGGAGGCCTCGGACCTGCACCTCGGCCTGTGGGCCCTGTGGGGCTCCGCGGGCAGGGTGGTGGTGGCCGCCATCGCCATGTAAATGCTCCCGGGCGGCACGGGGGCAGTGCTGCCCCGCTTCGTGTCCCGAAGCTACAGTGTCGCGGTGCGACTGGGACCCTTCCATTTATTTTCCAGGAACTGTGCGTGCTTGGTGCTCAAGTCGGTCGCCTGGTATTACACAAAGTCCCACTCCATGTTCTCAGAGTTGTTGCACTCTGTGGCGGACACAGTCAACCAGGTCATCCTGGCCGTCGGCGTCTCCACCTCGACCAGGGTCAGCCCCCGTCAGCGTCAGCGGGCGCCCGGGTGTCACTGGAGGCACTGACGGTCACGGTCGTCCACAGCGGCCGAACGTGGACTACCCGTACGGCTTCACCAACATGAAGTTCGTCAGCGCCCTCATCTCCGGGGTGGGCATCTTCTGCGTGGGCGCCGGCCTCTCGCTGTACCACGGCGTCGTGGGCCTCGTCGAGCCGTCGCGTGTCGTCGACCTCACCTGGGTCAGAAATATTAACTTAGCCAAAAAAAAAAAACAACGTCGGAAAAATTATACGCGCATATGCCGCCGGTATTTATTGGAAAAATGATGGTGGCCAGGCGGTGATGGTGATGGCCGTCTCCGGGCTGCTGGAGCTGAGCACGCTTATGATGGCCGTGCGGTCGGTGAGGCTGGCGGCCAAGGCCAGGAAGATGCCCATCACGGCGTTCGGTACGCGCGTCCCTCGCCGGCGCTGGCCACCCCCGAGGAGTGCGGCACCTCTGACCCCCCCGGCAGTCGTTACCTCCCAGGACCCTGGCCTGAACGTGGTGCTGACGGAGGACCTGGCGGCCGTCGTGTCGCTCCTGGTGGCGTCCGCCTGCCTCCTCCTGTCCCACCGCACCGGCTCGCCCGTCCCGGACGCCGTCGGCTCGCTGCTCGTCGGCGTCGTCCTGGGGGCCGTGGCCGTCTTCATCATCTCCACCAACGCCTGCAGGCTGGTCGGGAGGTGCGCGTCCGGGACGGCGGCGGCCCGCGGGACGCCCAGGATCTCACCGGGCGGCCCCCGCAGGTCCATCCCCGCGGAGCAGCTGCAGCAGATCAACGCGGAGCTGGAGGGCGACGCGATGGTGCGGGCCATCCACGACGTCAAGGGCATCGACATGGGCAGCGACATGGTCCGCTACAAGGCGGAGCTCGACTTCGACGGCCGCCAGCTTGCCAGGGCGTACCTGGACCAGGTCAACATGGCCAGCCTCCTGGAGGTTCGACGCCGTCCTTACAGCCGTCGATGCTAACGCGCGTGCGGCGTGCGTGTGTTCTAGCTGCGTATTGCTGTTCCTACCCCACAGGCAGTCAGAGGCTTGAAAACGACGGAGGAACTGGAAGGGTTCATGCTGGACCACGGCGAGAACCTGGTGGACATGATCGGTGGACAAATCGATCGCATCGAACAAAAGCTGAAGGCAAGAAAATGTCGCGAGCGGCAACGGGAGTTAGGCGCTCCGACGCGTCCCGACCAGTGCGTTTGTTTTTTGCCCTCACAGGCGTCACACCCCAGCATACGGCACTGTGATTTGGAGATACTGTGAAACGGAAAATGTCGTGGAAAATCCGAAATCGGCGGCAAAGAAAACTGACAATCTGAGACAAAAAAAAAAAACAAACGAAAAACGAAGCCACGACGACGACGATGGGAGCGCGCGCCGCGGAGGAATCCGGAGGAATCCGGAGGACAGGGTTCCTCTGATGGAGTGGAATGCGAGGACGTGATCCGAGATGCTAACATGATCTCGTCAATAATGCAACCCTCCCGGGGCACGCGGCCGCCGCCAGGCCACCGTAGGGACCCAGGGCTGCCCAGGGCCGATCTGATACCAGATCCAAATCTCACCTTCCCGAAGGACACCCCATAGCCAGCTGTTCCAGCTCGGCACACGGGACGGGGGACATCCAACTTTCCAATATGTCCTGTCAACCGCCGCGACGAACAGTCGAAATAATTGGAATTCCCTTCTGGGAGATGACCTGATCCAGCCTGAAAGTGTAACCCACAAAACGAAAATACAATAAAAAAAAAAGTAGTTATTTTTTTAAAATGTTATAGTCATACATATATGAAAAAAGACGAACATCCAAATTTTGATTTTAAATCATGGTTTTGCGAGTGAGGGACCCCTTGACTAAGCCGCCCCGCGTCCCTCTGTCTGCGAGTCACGTGCTGGCGGGGCCCGGCGGGGCCGCGGTCGCCGGTCCGGGGCCCTCATTTACGTGGAACGGCGCTGCTGCGACCGAGTGCGGTGCATCAGGTTGTGGTCGTCAACGCCCCGCCGACTCGCGTTCCTTTTTTTTTTTTCGTGTAAGGCCCCTACTCCTCCTCGCCCGTCGTCGCGTGCGCCCGGATTCATGGTCGCGAGCCGAGAGGAGCGCGTCTCCCACAAAATCAGGCGATGGTGAACCAATAAACCGTCCCCCTCCCCGGCGCGCGGGCCGCCCGGCGCCGCCGTCAGGACTCTTGTGTCCCGTCCCGCTCGACTCGACGACGACGGCGGCCAAACGAATCGTCCCCGAGCCGGGATCTGTGGCCGAGTCTGTGGCCCTGCGCGGGGCGCGGCGGCCCGGCTTTATGGGCTACAAAAACATGGCGGCGATTCAGTTCCCTCTTCTCGGCCGTCGCCTTGAGAGCTGAGCTCGGCGTCGGCGGCGTCGCCTTGCTTGTCGTCGCCGCTGGCAGGGGGCTGGCGGGGTGCCCCCGGCCCGCACCGCTGTTTGCGGACGGCCCCCGCCGCGTCGTCGGGCTCGTGCCGATCGTGTTTCGGTATCGAGCCCTTTCCGTGAGGACAATGCGGGCCGCGCGGCCGCCGGCTGTGCCGCGCCGTGCCGCGACGAGGCCCGGGGCGCGGACAAAGCGCGTCCTCAAATGACGCGGAAGGAGACGAAACAAGAATGCAGCCGCCTCGCCGCGATATCAATCTGATGAGCAGAAGTGCTTCTTAAAGTTTGCTCAACGGCGTAAAAGGCCGTGAGCCGACATTGTGGTTGCTGCGGGGCGGAGCGCGGAGCCGGCGGCGCGGAGCTGCAGCCGGAGGTCCTCGGTTGTCTCTCAAGCGCTCGCGGAAGCGCGCGGCGGCCCGCCGGGGAAGTCCCGGACCGCTCGGGGCTCCGGGCCGCGGAGATAGGGGGGGGGGGGGGACTACTGCTCTGAATGACACCGCATCGGGCGGCGAGGAAAGGTTCCCGTCACGTCATTATCTGTCATTTCTAACCGTGATCCTCAAGGCGGAGATGATCATCGCCATCATCTCGTCGCCCGGCGGCAGGACGGGGCCCGCAGCCGGTGCCGGTGCTGCCGCCCCGCGGACGCTTCGCGAGGCTCGGGCTGACGCATGCGCGCTCCGGCGTGCTGGAGTGGGGTGGCGCGCGCCGCGGGCGCCCTCCCCCCCCCCCCCCCCCCCGCCTGCCGCCGCCACACCGCCACCGACCGCCTCCTCTCTTCAGTGCGCCGCTGGACGGCAACGCGGTCGGACGCAGCCCCCACGCCCGCGCGCCGCTCCTCCCGGGGATGCCGTGTCACGGAGTTGCGGTCTTCAGTTCACTCGGAACCTGAAAGATATTCGCGCGGATAAGTCCGTCCGACACCCCCCGCGGGGCGACTGTCCGCGAGTCCACGCGCAAAGCAGCCGGGGCGTTGGAGCATCTTAATTAAGACACGTCCGCGCCGACGACTGTTTTTGTTTAGATTCGCGTTGCGCGCGTCTGTGACGGTGTGTGTGTGTGTGTGTGTGAGCTGTCAGTGATACCGCAGCCCCGAGGGGTCCTCTGTGCTTGTGCTTGTGCCCCTGAGAGTGAAGTGCAGTGTGGCCAGGCGCACTACTGCACCGTGCCCGTGGCGCCACTGTAATGTCGCCGCACTCGGCGTTCCAAGTCAACTAGAGGCTCCGCGAGCCGAGCAGTGATCCGCCCTGCGCGTGGACGCACCTCGCAGCCTCTCCCGCATCATGCCGCAGCAGGATTTAAGCATGGCGCCCAACACGCAGGTGAGCACGCGGGGCGGCGCCCTCGCCCGTCACCTGTCAATCACTTCTCTGAGGACTGCCGAGGCCGCGCCGCCGCCGCCGGCCCTGTGATCTTGTCGCTGCGCGCGTGCAGTTTACGGCGACAGGCGACGTTACAGGTGCACTTAATTGCGCTATCGCGAGGCGCCCGGCCCCCCGCGGCGGCGGCCCGTCTGCCCATAACTCAAGCGGCCGCGGTCCGGTCTTGATTCCCCAGTGGCCAGAGAGAGACCGGCTGACCGGCTGGAGACGGTGCGGTGCGGTGCGGTGCCGGCGGGCGGCAGCCCAGCCCGCTGCTTAGGCAGCCGCGTCGGACACGCGTGCCGCGCGGGCTGGCCTACCCTCGCCATGGCAGGCGCTGCCCGCCGGGAGGGAGCAAGAGCACGTGTTGTTCTATCGCGGCGGCAGGGCTCGCCGACGCGCCGTCACACCTGGACCCGCAGGACCGCGGTGTCCTGCGGGTCCCCGTGGTCCCGGACAGAACCTACTTCTCTGCCTTGTGCCTCGTCTGCGCCCAACACGCGCGTGCCCGGGCGGCAGGCATCGCACCCAGCCAACACCACCTCCGGCACCCTCCACCAGGCCTCGCATACGCATGCCGCGCCGGCCCGCCGCCAGCCTCCACCTGCCGATTTCGACGTCGGATTCTGACAAATGGTCGGTTAGCGCGTCGCCGCCCCCTCCCCCCTCATCCCACTCCCCATTGTCCCGCTCGGCCTGTTTACCCGCCGGCACCGCCGGCCGTGCCGGGGGCGGATCCAGGCGGGGCCCGGCCGGCGTGCCGCAGGGCTGCAGGGCCCGCAGGACCCGCAGGACCCTCCGGCAGCCACGCGTCGGCCTCCCCACCCCCCTCATCATTGCGTATGGTATGGGGAGGGGCCGGGGGTAGGCGGGGGTGCGAGGCGCGGGGTCAGGCCAGGCGGGGGCCGCCGCTGCCGCCGCCGCCACCGCCGCGATACCATCTCGTGTTATGTGCCGACTCCCACGACAGTGACCCCTGCATCCTCGCCTCGCCACGCCGCGCCACGCACCGCTCCGCCCACGTAAGGCCAGGGGCCTCCGGACCGGCTCGGACCCGGACCACCTTCGCTGCCTCACACACACACACACTCACACACGCAAGCGGGCCAGCTGAGGAGGGGGCCGTCCGTAAAGCTTTGTGACCGCGAGATATCGCAACGCGGATCCCCTCATGGAGCCCGGTGTAGTAGGGCCGCTCACACTCCTCATGCCTGGAACGTCGGCCGCGGCTGCGGGGACGTTCCACAGCCGAAACTGTGAATACAACGTGTGGATGATGACGCAAATTCAGGGACGCCCCCGAGGGAACCCAGGCCCGGGGCGAGACGAGAGAGAGAGAGAGAGAGAGGGAGAGAGAGGCACGGCTTTTTACCATACAACGAGTAATACACGCCCGAAAGTACCTGGACACTCGTCATCCCGGCCAATCTTTTGCTCTCTCTCTCTCTCTCTCTCTCTCTCTCTCTCTCTCTCACACACACACATTTCTTAGTTTTAATTTTAATGAAGAAGGTGCTAGGCCGGTGGTCCGGTCCGGGTGGGATCGGACGTGCGGAGCGGGTGCGGGGCGTGCCGGCCGGGGGCCTCGTGTGTGTAGATAACGCTTTATGGAGCAGACTACACAGTGTAGTAGTAGTGCGTAGCCACCTACCTGGCAGGCCACAATACATAGTCTGTGTTAGTGTGTGTGTGTGTGTGTGTTGCCTATGTTTGTCGCGCACTTACGGGCAGATTTTTCTTTTCGAAATCAGCCGAATACAGCACAGGGCGGGGGGGGGGGGGGGGGGAGAGCAGGATGAATTGATTTGGACGCCCTTTTTATTCTTTGCCGGGAACGGTGTTCGCGTCGCGATTCGTCGCCGTGTGTGCGCCGTGAGCACACACACACACACACACACACACACACACACACACACACTCCGACATGCAAAGCGAATCGGATCGGATCCCGCTCGGCTCAGCCGGACAGGCATTATGTGATGACGCGACCCCCCCCCCCTCTCTCTCTCTCTCTCTCTCTCTCTCTCTCTCTCTTGTCCGGTTTCCTGCCTGCCTGGGCTGCCGATCACGCTCTCTCTCTCTCTCTCTCTCTCTCTCTCTCTCTCTCTCTCTCTCTCTCTCTCTCTCTCTCTCAGGGCACCCCGCAGGACACCCCGCCCTCCCCGTGGAACGGCAGCAGGCAGCTGTCGGGTGCCGGCCGGGCGCTGCACGGGGTGCGTAAATATAGAATGATGCACAAGACCGGCCCGGCCGCCGGCGGCGCCGCCTCACCTCTCGGCGCCGCGGCTGGAAGAGGCCG
Organism: Megalurothrips usitatus; assembly: GCA_026979955.1. Lineage (NCBI taxonomy): Eukaryota > Metazoa > Arthropoda > Insecta > Thysanoptera > Thripidae > Megalurothrips > Megalurothrips usitatus. The sequence goes on along the minus strand of CM049594.1, from coordinate 7,850,559 downwards.
CCTCTTATTTGCAGAGCACGGCAGCGTCCGCGGTGTGAGAGGTTCGGCTCCTGGGTGTTGGGGGCCTCGGGGGCCGACCGTGAGCTCCTATGGAGGGGGCCGCGTACGTATCCAGAGGCGGGACGTTTCGCACGGCCTGGCGCCCCGACCTGACCCAGAGCACGGCACAGGACCCCTGCCGGGGACGGGGCAGGCTTCGGGGAGTGACAGTCCCCAGAGCCGCAGCCCAGCAGGCCGATTCCCAGCAGCGCTATTTCGCAGCTCCATCTCTCTCTCTCTCTCTCTCGCACCCAATGGGGCATTCCGCTTTGGGGGTGAGAGAGACGGAGATACGAAAGCGCTGTTGGGCATCATGAGCCCACTGACTGGTCTCCGGTCCGGGGGCGTGGCCGGGCCGGCGTGTGAATGCCGTGGGGGTGCCCCGGGTGCCGTGCCCCGCTGTGGGCTGCGGGCCTCTAGATTCGCGCTCACAGGGGGCCGGGGGACCGAGCCGGAGGGGCGCGTTGGCGGCGCCAGCAGCGGCGCAGTGCGGTGCGGCGCGGTGCCGCAACTGCAGCGACATCTGGGAACGGCACCTGATACGAAGCGGATGGGCAGAGTGTGTCCTGTTCTGCAGCCGAGCCAAGTCGCCGCCCTCCTAGACAGCCCGCAGACCCCCGCAGAGAGCAGGCCGCCCTCGGTATTTCCAGCGAAACAGGACAGGAAGGTGTTGGCAAGTGTCACAGCGTGCAGTGCCGTGCCGTATGGCGTCCACGCTGCCAACGCCTTTTCCTGCCGCGATTGCGGCGCCCGCCGTGGGGGGGGGGGGGGGCAAATCCGAGACATCCTTCTGTGGAGTGTTAGGACTTGGCGGCCTGCGGCTGCCGCGGCCGCCCCGGCGGACACGGCCAGCGCCAGCACGGCCGTGTCACGGCCAATATAACGGCGCCCGCCACCACTCGGCCCGACTTGATCAGCGCTCGGCACTTTTCGGGCCGTGGGACCGGCCAGTGGTGCCCCGGCACATGTGCGTGCGGCAGTGCTACCCGTTGTACCGCGGCACGGCGAGCAAGCACATGCGGGCCGTGCGAGTCAAGGACGCGGTCAGGATTCGGCAAGCAGCTTCTCTCTCGCTCTCTCTCTCTCCACCTTCACCTGTGTGTCTCTCTCTCGCGCACCAATATCGATGTGAATAATGAGAACGACGAAGACGACGACTCGGCGCGTATAGCTTTTGGAACCGGTTTGCCCGATAAACCGGGCCGCCGCCCCCCGGTTGCCCTGTACGGTGTACAGTAGGCAGGAGTACTGCCCACCGGACACGATCCGAATCTCTGGGCCGACCGAGCGGAGGCTGCGGAGGAAAGATGGGTACACGGCGTCGCCTGTGTGTGTGTGTGTGTGTGTGAGAGAGAGAGAGAGAGAGCAGAGAGAGAGAGAGCGGAGGGGGCGCTGGGCGCGGACGCGAAGTGTCTCGACGCGCCGACGGCGGACGGCGACACCTGGTCGGTTTTATAGGGACGCCCTCCCCCCCCCCCCCCCATGGGCAATGGGGTGACCCCCCCCCCCCACATAAACACACACACACACACACACACACACACTTTCAGCCACGCCCCGCGCGTGCCTCGAGGCTGGGCGACGCGCATCTTGGCGACCCCCGCCGCTATGCTCCACATTTTTCTTTGATTCTCCCCTCTCCTCCCCGCCCCGCCGCTCCACCTCTCTCTCTCTCTCATCTCTCTCTCTCTCTCTCTCTTCTCTCTCTCTCTCTCTCCTACACGAATAAAATTAGGGGTTGCGGTGGGATCGTTTCGTCACCGTGCGAGTCAATGCGACGCGACGCGACGCGATGGGTCCCCACCCACCCACCCGCCACGCCCGCCACCCGGTGCCGGTGGTGCCGCCCCGGGCCTTGGGGTCCTGGGAGTCCAAACGGGACCCGAGCCGCGCCGCGCCGCGCCGCGATGCGGGACGCGAGATGCGCCGCGAGACGCGAGAGCGAAATATATTGGGGAGGCGGCGTGTTAGCGTGCGGCTCGTCCGAAACACTGCCGGCCGGCTGACGGCTCCGAAATGAATGATGGGAAACCCATCCGAGACACTTTAAAAAAAAAATTAAAAAATTGAAAGAAAAAAATTACTGTTGGAGCATGGAGTGTAGGCTGTTCTTTTTATTTCCTTGCGTCATCTCGTCGGAAGGTATACGCTTCAGGGAAATGCGTGTGTGTATTTCATTATTATATTGAAGAGGGATGAAAATAAAGGATCGTCGGCAGCACACCCCACACACGCACACCTTTTCGCATTCCAGCGCCGTCCGAGCAACTGAACACCGCCGCACTCGCCCTCCTCGTCTCTCCTCCTTCCTCTGCAAGATAAGAGGCGCGCTTCTCTCTCTCTCTCTCTCTCTCTCTCTCTCTCTCTCTCTCTCAATCTCTCTCTTTCCCCTCGAGTTTTCTTATGTTCCCGTTCGCTCCTCGTCGATTGTGCGGAGTCAATTAGGGCCGCACTGCGGGCCCGTGAAGGACCGTGCCGGACCGAAGGTGGGACAAAGGGAGGGAGCGAGAGTGAGAAAGAAGAGAGAGAGAGAGAGAGAGTAGAGGGGGGGGGGAAGGGCGTCGAGGTCCAGGTAGACATCGTCCGCCATTAACCATTCCTCCTTTTGTGTGTCAAAAACCGTCCGATGCGCAAAATATGACGCTGGCAGTCCTGCGGGCGCGGCACAGCGGCCCAGCGGCACAGCCTGGCGCAGGTCAGCGCGCCGCGGTCAGCCCGCAGCAGGCGGAGGGGTCGGGATGGTATTGGAGGGAAGGGAGGGGGAGGGCCGTCCCAGGCGGCACCTCTCCGCCGGCGGCAGAATGCAAATAAAACTGTCCCACTTTTTATCTTTTTGTGTCATTTTGCGCGTCAGCGAAACGCTTTTTCCACTGTGGGAAAGTCCGGCCGGCGGCCGGGCGTATAGTGCAATAAAGTACACGGGACGGGCCCCGCGCCGCGGCAAAGGCGCCATTCCGGTTCTGTGAACAATATTTTTGAAATTGTCCTCATCTTTGAAAAAGAAAAAAAAAGTTTTACTGTGGAGAAGTGAAGCGGCCCGCATTGTCGAATAGCGCGGACTCCTTCCCGGGAAGTAAGAGGGGCAATTCGAGTCCTCATTGAATGAACGGAAACGCGTTTTCGGGAAGGTCAAAGAACATCTGCTGTACAACGCGTCACAAGAAATGCAGAGGAAAGAGGAGGAGGGGGAGGGGGGAGAGGTGTAAAAGGTTTATACAAAGGGGGAATGTAGGACAACACTGATCCCCCCAACAGCAGCAGGAGGGGCCCATAACGAAACATCATATTTCGTAAGGGGATGAAGAGGGCAAAAAAAAAAAACCCGGTGTGATTGTGAGGTGAATAAACGGGCGGGCAAACACGCCGACGTGTTCCTCCGACAACAACGCGCGTGTAAATGGATATATCGTGACTAATCGCAAGGATGCTCTTGTAAAGTTTAGTTTAGACAGCCGCGGAAGAGTTAGGGAGGGCGGGAACCTGTTAACTATTCATTAGCGCTGGAGAATCCTATTCCTACACGGGTTCCTGGTGGAGTTTTGCGGTGAATCTGTTGCCAGCTGGGAAATCTGTATGTATTATGTGCCGTTGGGAGCTAAGAGGGCGCGCAGCAGCGGGCACCGCACCGCCTTCGCCCTTGAGCTGGAACCTCACAGATTCCGATTTTGGCGTGTCTTTTGGTCGCGTTGCATACGGCCTTCGGTCCGGCGCATTGTGTGCCGTGGTGTGTGTGTGTGTGTGTGTGTGTGTGTGTGTGTGTGTGTTGTCGCGAGCTCTCGTTCCGACGGTGCGCGATTTCCTCAGCCATTCCATTCATTTGCCCATTCATTCGGCCCCTATTCATTGGTTCATTCATTTTCGTTCATCAAGCGGGACCTGACGTGGCCGCGCGCGGTCGGTGCGCGCTGCTGCGGCACTGCCTGGCCCTGCTTTTGTGCTGGCCCGCGGGCCTTTGTCACTCCCGCGTGGGGGCTCCTTTTGCGACACACGCGGGGGGAGGGGAGGGGGGCTCGCGGAGGGCGGGGGGGCCGTCCGAAAAAGACCTGCCTCTAAGCGCCTCGCCGGCTGGAGCCGCTGGAGGCGCTGGAGCCGCTGGACGGGCTGGGAGGACGGCGCCGCCCGCCCCGTCTCTGTATCATGCGGGCCGGGCCGACAAGGCGGCTCGTTGTGCGCCGCGTGAAAGAGGGTCACTGTCCTCGGCGCCTCCCCGAGCTTTCCACGAAGCTGGCCGCATCTCGATCCTCCTCCCCCTCCCCTCTCCTAACCCTTGCCTTCCTCCTCCTCCTCCTCCTCCTGCTGCCGCTCCTCCCTCCGGTGAGGAGGCCGCAACGTGTTTTACATAGCAGCGAGCCCTCCCGTCTCCGCGGCCCGCGCGAGGTGTGCTAATTAAAGGTGGCACGGGGGAGGACAGGACTGGAGTCTGCCGGGACGCCGCGCGACACGGGCGATAGGCGTCCCGCGTCCCGGCAGCCGGGAGGGCGCCGCCCTCGGATAGTTGAACGACCCCCGCCCACCCGCGCCCACCCCCGCCCCCAACCAAAACAACCCCTCTCCGGCTGGGATTATCGATCGGGGCGGGGTGGCTCGCGCCGGCGTTGGGCGGGGCCGGGCGGGCGGGCGGCGCGCGGGCGAGGTTGTTGGACCCACATGGAAGTGAGCAGTCCAGCCAGCCAGCGCCCGCATGTCGCACTGCACCACGACGCCACGGGCTGAGGCCGCGGCCTGAGCCGGCTGTCCGGGCGGGATGATGGTGAAAGTCAGGGAGGAAGCGTTGCTGGCGTGGCGCGTGCGCCGCCACGAGCGCTGCCCACTGCAATCGGCGCGTGCGTGATGTCATCCGACGGCTGCGGCCGTTTCTGCAATCGCCGCCAAGGTCGGCACATCGCGGCAGAAGCAGCGGGCGAGGCGTGAGGCGGCGGCGCCGGGTGGTGGTGGTGGTGGCGGCCCCGTGTCCGGGACGCTCGCCCTGCACGACGGGGAGGCCATGAAGCTCGAGGGGCTCCGACCCGGGCCGCCGCCGGGGACTTAGGACCCAGGTGTGAAATTCCTGGAAGGTCGGCTCCAGGCGCAGAGAGTCCAGGCGAGGCGGCCGCGGCCGAGGGAGGGGGCACTGAGATAGCGCGGCTACCGCTATCTGCCATGAGAGAGAGGGAGAGTGCGTGTGTGTGAGAGAGAGAGAGAGAGAGAAGAAGGGAGAGAGAGACGCGTTCTGGAGGGCAGACCCGGTTTGTCGCCGACGCTCCCACGGAGTCCAGGGTCTTATCTACCTGGGATATGGGATAGTGATGTACCCCTCCCGACGGCCTCCCGATGGCTTCCCGATCGAGTCGCGGCGCACGGCCGCCGCTCGGAGGCCCTGCCTCGGTGAGTGACTCGAGTGACGGCTGCTGGCTGGCCGACACCGTGTAGTACGTGCGCACCCTTCCCCCCGCACCGCCAGGCACCGCCAGGCAGAGCGCAGCTCCGCAGCAAATCAAACCAGCGGCAGGCGTCCTGTTGGTCCGGCCGGACGATAACTCCGTGTCGGATATCGAATCCGACGGAATCCGCAGGGGGTCCCCGGCGGCGGGCAGCCAAGGAGGCGCAAAATATATCGTGACGCGTCGATGCACTCGGGGGGAACCCGATCGACAGAGGAGACCCGGCGGCGTGTAGCGTGGCGTGCTGCGGGCTGCGGGCTACCGCTGCAGGCTGACTGCCACTGCACTACAGGCCGCCACCGGACCGGACTGGCTCGCGGCCGTCAAAACCTTTTACTTTGGCTTTTGCACCTTTTTCCTGAATTGTCCTCGGCCAGCCTTTGGGCCGCTTTCGCGGGACGTCCGCGGCCACCGGCCCGCGAGGCGAGGCGGAGCTCTTGTCCGGTCCGGGTCCCCGCGGGTAGGCCCGCGGCCGGGCACTGCTTGTCGCCCGCGAGCATTTATCTCTGCCCGTAAAACGTGTCATTTATGAGGCGACCGCGACGGCTCTCGTGCGGCCGCTGACGTAAGGCCCCCGCGTGCGTGCGTGCGGCGTCCGGCGGGGAGTAGACGTGCACGGACAGGGCCCGGACCGCAGCGGCGGCGGCCAGGTGGCGGCCGGGTGGCGGCGCGCGAAACGGCCGCCGCCGCTGCGCGGTTCGCCGCGGTGGTCACGCGTGGGATTAGGTGAGCGGAGACCGGCCTGACCGGACGGGCCGCCCTGCAGAGGGGAAGTTATGCCCCGGGGAGAGCCGAGCCGAGCCGAGCCGCGCGCGACGCGCTGCGAATCACACGACGGCGGCGGCACCTTCTGCGTGCAGGAGCCCCGCCAGGCCACCCTGCTGATGATCCTGCAGACAGAAACGCACCGCCTCTCCCTCTCCCTCCCTCTCCCTCTCTCTCTCTCTCCCTCACTCTTTAGGCCGGGTTCGAGTTCCGTACAAACGCGTGCTGGTGTGACGGGACGTGGCACGGCCGTGCGTCACGTTGCCACGCCGCGTCACGCTTTGCCGGCCCCGGCTGCCCCGGCTGCCCCGGGTGTCATCGCCCTCGCCTCCCGACTATGCAGGCTGACTGCTTGCACCGCCGCACCTGCGGACTGCAGCCGCCCCTTTGGCCCCGGCCGCCCCGCCGCTGCAGTCGGCCCCTGTGCCGGCTGCAGCCGCGTTCCCCGAAGTGACCGGCCGGCGCCGCGACATGCTCATGACTCTGTGCACTCCGTGCACTCTGTGCTGCCGGTGTTGCCGTCGCAGGCCGGGGCTGCGGGGGCCGCCAGGGTGCTGTCGCGTCGGCTTTCCAGCAGCGGCCGTCCACTTCCATACAATTTTCCACGAAGGCCGGCCGTCCGATGCCCGCCTCCCGATTGCGACACGCCACATTAAAAAACAGAGCTGAACTACACGTCTCAATCGCTATGCGCACGAGATCGGCCGAATCAAGCAGGCAGCAGGCCGCTGGCGAGATGTGCCGGAGATAGTGCGTCGACAGGCGGGCCGCGGGTGAGGACAGCACGGAAAGGAAAACAGCCGCGGGCGGCGGCCGCGGCGGCGACCTGGACGAGACGGCGTGGGGGGGGGGGGGGGCCGCGGCGAGCCGCCGTGCGTGCCCCGCGTCAAAAAGTGGCGAGTGGACGCGAGCTGGATTTGACATCGGAGATAGTAGCCTAGCGGCGCGGCACGGCGCGGCACGGCACCTGCAGTTACGTCCGCCCCCCTGCGGGCCCTACGGCCCTACGGCCCTGCAGCCCCGCGGCCCCGCGGCCCTGCTTGCGTCGGCTCGTCCCAACACCAACACGACCGCCCAGGCTCGATTCGCGTGATGACACCCGACGCCCGACGCCCGCCCCTACCGTCTCTGCTATGCAGACTGGCCGGCCCGCCTGCCCCCGGGGGGGCCCCGGGGGTCACTACCGCTGAGCCGAGCCCGTCACGGAAAGGGCGTGTCGTCCCAGCCAGTCCACGGCCTGCAACATTGATAGAAAACAAACGCGTGTGGCTGTGGCGGGCAACACGGATCGAATCACGACAGTCATACTCGTGGCCATACTGCACATTTTCAGAGGCCTGGGAGGTCGGGCCCGCCGGCCTCCGTCAGTACAGCTGGTGACTCCAGCCGCTCCAGGCTCCAGCGCGGCTCCAGCAGTCCGTGACCTTGAGCTGTCCGCCCTGGCCGTGGCAGCCGAGCGCCGACGCGGAGCCAAGACGCGGTGCGTGTCTGATGACTGGGGGGCCCGCGGCGGCCGCGTTCGCGGTTTTCATATCTCGCGCCCTCTCTCTCTCTCTCTCTCTCTCTCTCTCTCTCTCTCTCTCTCTCTCTCTCTCTCTCTCTCTCTCTTTGTCTCTCTCACTCCCCCTGCCATCAGTGAGGCGCCGGTGCGTGGGTCGTTTGGAGTAGACGTATACATTCGCATGGCCGCTAATTTCTCCTGTAGAAGACGGGGAGAGAGAGAGAGAGAGAGAGAGAGAGAGAGAGAGAGAGAGAGAGAGGGAGAAAGAGAGGGGGGGGGGGAGAAAGAGGAGAGAAAGAGGGAAAGGGGGGGGGGGGGTCGGTCAGGCATGCCAGAGTGGACTTGGAGCGTCCACCGGGCGTCACATCGGACCGCATCGATGCGCGAAGCAGCTCGACACGGCCCAGCTCACCTCCTGCGGAGCGGCGCGGCGCACGGCCCGGAGCCCTGCAGAGTCCTGCCTGGAGTCTGGCCTGGGGTCCGCCGTCCGGCCTGGAGCCGCCTGGAGCCGCCTGGAGCCGCCGCCTGGAGCGTGGCTCTAACGCATTCCGCCGCGCTCCCCGCGAGGACCCCGCGCGGCGGGTGGGGGGCCGTCCGTAAGCGTGCGGGCCCACACCAAAACCGAGCCGCCGACACCCAAATAAGTATGTCGCCTACTTTTTCGGGCGCAAGAAAAAGACGAGGAGGTTCGGCGCACCACTGAAAAGAAACCCGCGGCGACACTCGGCAAGAAGCGTCCCGCCGAATGTTGATGACGGCTGCCGTCCGTTAGCGGCGGGGCCGACGACGGGCCGCCGATGACACGGGACTGACTCGGCTCGATAAGTCCGGCCGGAGTGCCTTCTCCAACCATAACGGTGCGGACCGACACACGGCGCCCGCGGCCAGTGCAGCGCCGCCGCTGGCATCAGCTTGTAGTACAGTGACACGCCGCGAGCAGGATCACACGCAGTGTCGCGGGGGGAGTGTTTGCCGGGGAGGAGGCGAGCCGCACTGCCGGACTCCGAGGCACTCATTGAGGCCCGAGGCCCCAGCAGCACCGCCGCCGGCCGTCGGGGCGGACGCCTCGGGCCTGCTGCGCCTGCTGCTGCCGATGGAATGCGGCGTGTGTGTGAGCGTGTCTGTGTGCGTGCGTTCGTGTGTGTGTGTGGCGTCGGGGCCCGGCTTATCCGAGCAGCCCGGCCAGCAGCAGGCGGGGGCCGCGCACACACACGCCACCCTGAAAGCTAATTAGTATACTCTGAAATAACCGTTTTCGGGCGCGGGAACGCCGCCGCCGCCGCTGCCGCTGCCGCGGCCGTCGCCACCGCCGCGTCGCCCGCCCATCCCCGGCCAGGCTCGGCTTGTCTGTCTCTCCGCCCCCCCCCCCCCACACACACACACATGCGCCGCTGTCCCGCGCTGCCAGTTCCGGGAGCGTCCCCAAGTGCCGCCGCTGCCCCGCCCCTTTCTTCTCGGTACGGCCGCCAGTGCACGCAGCCATGCTGTCTGCGCCCCGCCAGCTCCTATCCGGGTCCGTCCGCCGCGCCGCGCCGCATCGCCTGGCATCGCGCTGCACTCGGCTCCGCGCTTTTTGCCCCGCGCTGACGTCAGGAGAGCGGTGCAGGAGGGCGAGCGCTCGCTGCACCACACCAACATGACCCCGCAGCCCTGGCGGGCCCCGGCGGGCCCCGGGGCCGTCGACACCACCCGCGCCCGGCAGCCCCCCATGGGGCCCCCGCCAACCCCCGCCCGCCGCCGCCGCCGCCGTCTGCCTCGGGTCTGTCCCTCCCCGAGGGGTTGTCTCTGCGGAGACCAATCACCCCCCAGGGGACGCCGAGACAGAGCCGAGCCGGGGCTGAACACGGGAAAGAGTTTTCGGAGGAAAGCAGATTCCTCCCGGAGGCATTCCCGCCGTGCCGTGGCGTTTCATTCTCGCTTCTGCGCCTTCCCCGCTTTTCAACAAGTTTCACAAACGTCTGGCACAGAGACAATAATTGATGCTTTTAATCTTAGCAGCAGAAGGCACTCCCAGGAAACAGGAACGTACTTCTTTTCTCCGGCAACGGTGTCTTACAGTGTAGCACAACAACCTACGCCTGGTGGAGTCATAGACCCCCTCCCTTTGCACCGCCCACGCCCCGCCGACCAACAAAGAGGCGTACATACTTTTATATTTTTTTTGTCGCGTTGCCCGAGAAGTCACTGCCCCTTTCATTCGTGTCAAACGTTCTGTTCGGCTTTGTGGTGATACACGCGCGTGGGGACGGCTGGGCGCGGCCCGAGTGTACATACATTGTTCAACCCCGCCCGCGGTGAGGGCTGTTTGAATATGAAATCGTTCATAACGTGCCTGTTCCGGGGACCTGGAGGCTGGACACTTCTGAGCTGGCCGCCGTTGTTTGGCACCGGGCCTGGCATTGTCCAGCAGCGGCGCGGCCGCTGGAAGCCGCTGCGGAGCCGCTGGAGCGTGGTCGGGCGCAAAGTGCACAGTGATTGCCATGCGGGCACTGCCACGGGCCCAATTATCCTTGATAAAGCGCTTCCTGAGCGAGCTTTCGAATCTTCCCGCGCGCCGCGCCAGCGGATCGGACCGTCCAGACACCGAATCAGTGAAAATGCGGCGGGGAAGGAGGAAAGGGGGGACGCTGCAGCAGGTAGGCGCCGGCCGGGGGGCGGAACAGAGGCGCCGGCTCCAGGCATAAAGCTGGAGGACGACGCCAGACTGTCGAACGAGGGGCGATCAAACGGCGCGGGCAGGCCGGGCCCTGCCTTGCCTTATCGCGGCCAGCCATCCGCCCTGGAGGCTCCTGGAGGCTCGGGGAAGGTGTTCATGCCGCAAGAAGTACTCGGCCCCCCGCCGGCACCCGCCGCCCGCCCGCCCCTCCCCGCCGCCAGGTGACACTCGTAGGTGACGTTTTTATAGGGCTTTGTTATGCTAATTGGGGTGGTTTCGTGAGGGGGCGGAGCGGGGCGGAGCTCCACATAAAATCGTGGGGGAACAGGAAGGCGGGGGGCGGATCGGGGAGGTCGTCAATTTTACGACCTTTTGAAGAGTGTCGTATGCACGTTCACTAATCGACTCCCGACGGTGTGGTGCGTGTGTGTGTGTGTGTGTGTGTGTGTGTGTGTGTGTGTGTGTGTGACGCCCATGGGAAGCCACGGGGGCGTACGGGAAGAAGTCACTTTCGGGAAGTCTGCCGGGATCTCCTGCTTCGGCAAGCGAATGAATGAACTTTGGTACATGCGTATGTGACCCGAGCCGCGGGCACGCTTCCCCGAACAGGGGAGGAGGGGCGGCGGTGGCCGTGGGGGTGTCGGGGAGGCGTAGCGGCCGGCACGGACGGTGCGGTCATTTCCGGTCAGATGTTCTCTCTGCCGGGGGCGTGGCCGCCCTCGCCGCGGCGCTATGGAACTCACTCTCCGGACGGAGTGCTGCCGTGTGTGTATACAAATTGAGACCTTTCGGTTCGGGATAATCGAGCGGCCGGAGAAGGGAGCTTTCGATATTAATCGGTTACGTGATCGGCCGCGTGCCCTCCACGCTCCGTGAGACAAATTCTTCTCGTTCCAACCCGCCGTCTTTCATTGCCTTTGCCAGCGTGCGTCTTCCCTTCCCGTTCCTCCCCCAGGTGAGGTGGCCGAAGGGGAAGCTTCGCACCAAGCGGCTGCGTGAGTGGTCTGTGTTAGAACTTTTTCAGATGGAAGCAGCGTCTGTCTGAGCAAAGTTATATTCCACAGAGCCGCTACTGTGCACCTCCCTTATTCGAGGCTTTGCCCTCCGCCCCGCCCTGCGCCGCTCCGCCGCTCCGCCGCTCGCCACTCCCTCCGGGACGGGGGCGTTTTCAACAACCGTCATAACCATCAAAAGCTAGCACCACCGCGCGCCGCGGCTCGGCCCGCGCCGCCGCCGAGACTGCGACTTGGAGAAACTCGACCCTTTCCACACACACACTCTTTTCTATTTCTGTGTTGTTATTTATTGGCGAGCCCCGGGCCGTGCGGGGCGGCCCCCGATGGGAGGGAGAGAGACGGGGTAAAAGGGTTGGAAACAAAACAGCGACGAGCCCCGCCCAAAGCCGCACTCTGAAATAAAATTTCAAAAACTATAGAAAATGTGCCGACATTAGATTGAGTAAATCAGATCCGCTCAAAGCCGTTCTCAAAAATATTAATTTCTATCATAAAATTATTAAAAAGGTTTCGGTCAAAATTTTGTTTCACATGCAAATGTGTCCAGCAAAGTAAATCACAACGGAGCGGAGAGCACACGGCGGCTTCAAAGCGTCGAACTGAGAGCGGCACTCCGCGGCACTTCATAAATCTGGAACCCGAGGCGGCGCCCCTAACAAGTTCTGATCCGGGCCTGATCCGGGCCTGATCCGGGCCCAGCATGACGGCGCGGCGGCTGTCGTCGCCGGCCCCCGGAGGCGCTGCGGGGCGCTGCGGGGCGCAGCCGGGCAGCGTCGGCAGCAGCGTCCAGGGCGCGGCGTGAAACAGCCCGTTTTAGCCTTATTTTAACGCCGGGCACTCTGAGAGCGGGCGACTAATGAGCACGGGCGCGCGCGGTGCTCAATTTGTTTGGTGGGGCCATCCGCATTCGTTTTAGGACGGGACAGGGCGGGAGAGTTGTGGAGGACGGGGCGGGCGGCTGCCGCGGCCGCCGCGGTGGAGGGCTTTGGTCCGGGAATGTAAATGCCCCGTTCGTGCGGTAATGTGTGGGGGAGGAGAGAGGTGAGCTAGAGGAGGGCGCACGCCAGCCGCGTTGCCGCTGCGGGACCCCTCCTCCTGGTGCCCGTTGTCGCAGGATGTAACCCAAATAAATGTTTCACAGGAAAGAGAAAGATTTTGATTTTTTTTTCTCCTTGGATAGTGCGCACGGAGACGGGCGCGAAAACATGGTCTTAATTTTTGATTTAAACGAAATGAAATTGGCGTGTGTGTGTGTGTGTGTGTGTGCGGCTCCTGCTGCTGGGCCCTGAGTGTGGTGTAAGGGCACTCCGGCACCACATGTGCACTCGGCGTGCATAAAAACAGCACGCGAAAAGCCGGCCATATAAGGGCAGGCAGAGGCAGGCAGGAGAGCGGCATTTTTGCTTCCATCGTCGTAAAACAAGGTTTTACGCCGGCGGCCGGGCGGCCGGGTCCCATGGAGGCCAGCAGCCCCGGCGGTGCCCTGCGGGCCGTGAGGGAGGCCCTTCCTCAGGGCCCCTGGGACCGCCATGCAGCCCTGCCTGCCCGCCCTGCCGGCCCTACCCGCCCTGCCGACCTAACCCTTGGACCTGCCAAAGCAAATAAACCGTCGCCCTCTAGGTGGTGCGGGGTGCAGCCCTGGGAACGGGCGCCGCCGCCGCCGCCGCCGCCGCCGCTGCCGCGCCGGGCTCGGCCAACGCCATGTGTGTGTTGTGTGTGCGCCGCATGTTTTCGTACCGGAGGATTCACCTGTTGTTGCTTGTGTGGTCCGATCGGCTCAGGCGGATAGCACGGCACGGCATGGCATGAGGCTTGCCGCTTGCCGCCGGCTCCCGTAAGCACAACGCGTGTCGGCTCCAGCTCCAGTCGGCTCGGCTATACTTCCAGCGCCCGGAGTGTATTGCGAGTGGCGATTACACGTCTACACTGCAACGAAACCACTTAATTTGGAATTTCGCTGACATAGTGGGGATCTTTCAGTTTTGAGAATTTCACACAAATTGAGAAACGAGAGGTCCCACGGACAGAAACAAGGATCACCGTTTAAGGAGGAAACTTTTCAATAACAATAAAATCCCGAATTTAAATCAAGAAACTACTTTTTTTTACAGCGCATTACCGAACGGCTTTATCGTGTTTTGCGCTTTGCATAAAGGGGCCGGTCAGGTGATGAACGGCGTATTTTATGGACGGCCCCTCCCCGTGGAGTCCTCCCCGCGGCACCAGCACCGGCCCGGGGCGCGGCCTCCACCATGCGTAGGCGGTCACTGATTTTAACTCTCTAAACATAAATAAAATTTGTCTCTGTAAAGTTTATTCCATGACGTCGTCGGGCCGACACGTTTCGGCCTGGAATGACGACCGCCCGCCCCACCCACCCCCTCCCCTCCCTCCAACAAAAAATAATAAATGAACGTAATAGATAGATCGTCCCGGCCGACCCTCGGCTCGGCTGCCGTCGGCTGCCCTCGGCAGTGCCTCCTGCCCTACGCAGGGCTTTAGGGCACACAGGGCGGTGCCTACTTTAGTGTGGAATTTACGGTCAGGATGCATGTTTGTTCTCTCCTTTCCTTCCCTCCATTCCTTTCCCACCTTCGTCCTCCTCCGCCGTGCCCTTGCACGGGCCGCTCCCTCTGCCCACCCATTCGTTCTCCTCACTAAAGTGTCGCCCCTCATTTCCATTCCCTCTCCCTTCTAGTCTCGTGCTTGATTTTTTGGGGGCTATTTCTTTGCTGCACGTACACATCGACCAAGGTCAAAAACAAAGGTTCGCAAGCCTAAGGGTACGATCCCGTGCGAAAGGCAGAGGAGATTATAACTGCTTTCGAACTGTTTTCTTCGCCCACTTCCATTGTGTGGTACAATCAATTTCGCGACTTATCGTGTTTTTTTTTTTAATTTCACCGGACCGCGGCCTCTGTACCTCTCTTTTTTCTTTCTTTTCACCTTTATCAAGTTGGCGCCCCTGTGTAGCCTTTCCCCTTTCCCCCCGGCGGGCTGTCATGCCTGAGGCCCTCTGCCCTTCCGATAAGATACACATTGTACACACACACGCCTGCTGGCTGGGGGTGGGGGCTTCCACCGGTGGCGTCGTGGCCTTTTCCCAATTAGTTCAGGCCGCACTGCCTGTGTGTTGTGGGTGCCAGCCGGGCCGCGGCCCCCACACCGCAAGACGTGTGTCCCCGTCCCTGCTCGACTTGGGCTCGGCTTTCGCCGTACATGTTTGCGCGTGTTTGGGAATATCGTTGAGTGCGCACGCAGGGGCGCGCGGGCCCTCGCATACGGCCCCCCTGCGCCGGCCCCCCCGCCGGGCCGCCGGGCCGCCGGGCCCCCCACCGCGCCGCGCCTGCCTCAGCCTACTCCTATCGCACCCAGGTGCAAAGCGTTGGCTGCCGTGTGTGTGTGTGTGTGTGCGGCGTGGAGGGCGTTTGACGGCGTCCTGACGGCCCCCGCGGGCCGCCCTGCGCCGCCGTCCTGGGGCGGCGCGCATCACGCCGCCGCAGTGTTTCGCCGCGCGTCGTCTGCCACGCGTCGTCTGCCGCCGACGCCGCCGTGCCGCTGCACGTCGCCTGACGCCGCCCGCGAGTCTGTGCGACAGTGACGCGCGCCGCGGGCATGCACTGACTCCGCCGCCGCCGCCGCCGCTAGCAGGGGGACATGCCGCACGCGTGGAGGACGCCCCGGACGCCCTGCTGCTCCGCGTTCGCCGACAGCCGCTCGGCGTCGCGATGGGTGAGGCGACGCACGACGCGACACATTCACTTTTCTCTCCGTGCTCACGACGCACTCTGCGGCGAAACAGCTGTGCTCACAGAAAATACTGCGACCTGAGCGTCCGGGCCGCAGCCGAGCGGTTATCTCGGGTGCGCGTGCTCGCGCATCGCGGGCCCCGCTGTTCAGCCCGGTGCTTGAATGTTATGTACGGAGAGTGTGTGTACAGTCCGGGCGGGGCCGGCCGGCGATAGGCGACGCTGCTCGATACATTGGGAGTGTGCCGCGTTATGTGCCGCGCCGCGGTGGACGCGCCTTGACCGTGACGCGAATCCCTGCGCCGCGCCGAGGTCCTTCACGTACAGAAGGAGGCGATATCGTTCGCCGGCCCCGCCGCACTGCCCTCTCCCGCACTTCTCGCCCGTGCGACGCCCTCACCTTGACTATCAAGACCCGTTTCGCGGTCCGATGGGTCACGGGTCGTGTCAAGGGCCGGGCGCGGGCTCGCTGGAGTTGTTGTAAATAATTTTATATCGTTGCTTCGATTTGCGGTCTCTTGGGCCCAGCCGGACTCTCCGGACCCGGACGGACGGCGGATAACATCGCTTCGCCGGTCCTGGTGAAGGGACGCGGACGCGTCTTCGCGCGACCACTTGTTTTATTTACGAGCCGCGGGCACCGAATACTCTTCGTTACCCGGCTGGGGCGCGCGGTGTGCGTGGCGCGCTGCCCGCCGGGGCCCAGGGCTTTGCGGCCGCCCGGCTCGGCTCCTCCCTGCACCGTCCCCCGCCGGTGCCCTGTCGGTGCCCTGACCGCAGGAGGGCGGGACAGCCGGGTCAGGCAGGCCCTCTCTGTGACCGCAGGGGCCGAAAGCAAAAGGAGCGACACCGACAACCCTGGGAGCGCGCAGGGCGCACTGGAGGGCATGTCGTGTGGGACTGGAGGGCGGGGTAGGGCGGGGCGGCCCCGACAAAAGTGTTGCTGCCCCCACCGCAGCAGCAGCCGCCGCCCGCCGACGCCAGGCCCGGCCCGGCCGGGGCTGCCGGGGCCTAACCAGAGCGTACCTTCGCCACGGTCGGCGGCAGTGACACCCCCCGAAGGCTCGGGTTTCAAAGCTTTCCCGTCCCGTTCTGTTCCAATGTCACCCCCAGAGAGGGCTGGAAACGTCTGAAATGACGGATGCGCGGACAGATATCGCACAGGCAAGGCATGCAGGCCCTGTGGGACCGGCGGCGGCGGGGCACGGCGAACTGCATGCAGTCATGAGGGCCGTGCAGGGCAGGTCACCGCCGTTGTGGTCACCGCTGTTGACCGGGACTCCGCGAGACCGGCCTCTGCGGGGTGCAGAGGGCCCCCTCAGGGACCCCACGAAAAATATGAAAAATAATAAAAAGCGCGTCGCCTCGGGTCGGGTCGGCCCTTTTGTGCAAGCTGCGGCGGAGTTGGCTGGCACGAAGAAAGAAGCCGGGTAAAAAGTCGAAAAGTGTCCTGTTAACAGGGACGCTGAACACGTTTCTGAAGTCTGCGCCGGCGTGCCGTGCCGGGTGGGCCTTTGTAAGCTAATGAGCAGACCCCTTTGCGGGGCGGCGGCCGGCGGCGGGGCCATGGCAGACGTGCTGCAGCAGCAGTCAGGGCCCGGCCCGGCCCAGCCTTTCCGGAGAAGTGGGCGTCTGGGGATGAAGCCATCTCCCACTGCCATGTTGTTGTTATCCTCATGCGTTCGGACGCAGCCCGTCACCGCCCTCCCCCCTCTCCCCTCACACGGCCTCACTCTGCTGCGCGTGTGCACCTCCCCCCCCCTCCCCTCATCTCGAAAATGTCACCCGCGTGGCGCCAATCATCACACGTCCCCGCGACCGCCTCGGTGTATCCGCTTTCTCCGTGGGCGCCGCACCACCGTGCGACGTAGCGAGCCGCAGAGGCTCTCTGGAGCGACGCCCGCCCCGCGGCGCCCACGGCGGCGGAGCCGCTCGGACTTCCCCGGCCGGCGTCCTCCGCCCCCCACCTCCCCCCTCCTCCTCCTCCTCCCGCACAACTTCGAATGAATGAAACCCGCCGGGCGAATGAATGAATGGACGCGCGGTGACTCACGTATCGGCCGGCGGCGTGGTGACGTCATGCGCGCGCCGCCGCGACGCGGTGCGTGGTGGACATGGACGTTGACGAGGACGTGGTCGTGGTGGCCGCCGCCGTGGCCGTGTGGGTCTTTCGCCTCCCGGTCGATGCAGAGTCCTCGCTCACTCCCGAGTGTGGGCAGGCGGCCGCCAGAGGACCCGCCAGGACCCGCCAGGACCCGCCAGGACCCGCCAGGACCCGCCAGGACCCGCCAGCCCGCCGCTGCCAATTGGTGGACAGTCCTGGCAATTGGACTAATGGTGTGATATGATCCGCGCGGCAGCGGCAGCGGGGTAGCAGTAGGAGTATACGAGGCCGAGGCTGCCGAGGCAGGCGGCCGGAAATCTCGGCCGTGTGTGCCAATAGCTCTGTGTGTGTGTGTGTGTGTGTGTTCGTGTTGGTGTGCGTGTCTGTGTGTGGCCGCGGCGGCCCGCGACAGAGAGAAAGATAGTATAAAATACGACCGCGAGGAAATAAAAAGACGGCTGATCAACTCTGTCCCACGACGCTCACGCACACACACACACACGCTGCATGCAAGTGGTTTGGAGCAACATACTATCGACGCGCCGCAGTTTATCAGTCCGAATGAGGCGAAGCGTGGCGGGCTGAGCGTCTTCGGCGTGGTGGTGGTGGTGGCGTCCGCGGCGGCTTCGTTTGAAGTCCCCCGCCGGTGACGCCCCCGTCGCCGCCGCCTCCACCACCACCACCACGGCCCCGCCCCCGATGCAGGCGAGCTGGCGCCCTCGCCGACCCCCTTACCGCAGTGTCGAGCTGCGGGGGCGGCAGGCGGAGCAGCAGCAGCGGCAGCGGCGTCCCCCGCAAAGTTTCCTCCGGCGTCATACTGTGCAAACAACACAGTTTATACATCAAGTCTCGCGTGAAACAGCGTCGCGGCCACAGATCCTCCCCCTCCTCTGCCGCCTGCCGCGCCGGCATGACGTCACGCACCGCAGTTCCAGTTCCGGGTCGCGGCCGCACTTCCTCTCGTGCATCACGGCCGGTCACGCCGAGCCGAACCGGCCGCCCCGGCGGACGGCTGAGTCACAGCACAGGTTGTCGCGGCGGCGTGTCCAGGTCGGGGGCAGCGGGGGCGTGGTGGCCGGCGGCAGCGCTGCGTGCGGCAATGAGAGGGGAGCGCGTGCGTGCGGGTCACCGGCGGGGTCACCCTGGGAGGTGGGAGGGAGAGGGGCCGAGGGAGACACAGAGAGAGAGACAGAGAGAGGACTATCCTCCGGGGCCTCCGTGGCGCGTACTACTCTCCTGCATGTTCTCGACGTTCGCTTCTTTCACTCTCGCGGCTATTATCTCGACCCGCCGCTAGTCTCTCTCTGTCTCTTTTCTCTTTCTCTCTCGGCGCCGGCCCACTTCCGGTCTAACGATCCGCGGCTCGGATCGGGTCGGGTCGGATCGCTTCATTTGCCTGCCGTTTACTACTGTGCCGGGCCAGGCTGCTGCTACAGGCGGCTGCCGCTACTAGCGGGGTACTAATGACTCTCGGCTGTTAGGTAACTCCGACTCCGTGCCGGCAGCGCTGCAACGCCGACACCCGCTGCACACGGCTGGCGCGGCCCGGCGCAGCGCCTGCCTAGCCAGCCACTCCAGCGCCGGCGGCTAGCGACCAAAGGCGACGCCGTGCCGCCGGCAAAAATACATGGTGGCGGGCGTGCAGCAGATCTTCTCTGCGCAAAGACATAGTGTGTGTGTGTGTGTGAGAGAGAGAGAGAGAGAGAGAGAGAGAGAGAGCTTCATGAAAGAGAAGGAGAGAGGTACCGCAAAGATGTGTGCAGGAATGCGTTTGGAGAGAGAAAGAGACAGGGGGGGGGGGGATGCCTCTCGGGCTGGCCGGTCGGCTCTGCTGGCTCCGCACCCCAAACATGGCACCGGTACCGGCACCGATACCAATCGCCGGGGGGACGTGCCGCGGGCCGGGTCCCGAGCCGCTCGCCGATACCCCCGGCTCACGAGGCACACGACGGCCGGCTGATCCCGGACGGAGCTCTGCCTTCGCACTCGCGGCGTGCTCCGCAAAGAGAGAGAGAGAGAGAGAGAGAGAGAGAGAGAGAGGCGCGGACGCTGAGGAGAAGAGCCCTGCGGTGTTCGGACGCAGACCACCGCCCCCCGCCGGCCCGTGCCGCCCTGACAGCGCTGCCAGCGACAGACGGCGCCCGCCGCCCGCCGGGTAGGCGGCCGCCGCGTCGGTACGCACGCGTGCCGCGCGGGCCGGCCTACCCGCCACGGCGCTCGCAGGCGGCGTGTGCTTCCCGCGGCAGCGGAGCTGCGACGACCTTCCGAGCGCCGCCGCCGCGGCCCCTCCTGCAACACTTGCTTCCTTATGATGCCGCGGCCTGAGAAGCGTCGTCGTCGTCGTCGTGGTGCCGGTAGGCCGAGCTTCTGTGGCAGCAGCGGGCCGCGGCGGCGACGCAGAGGCCGGGACGGGGCGGCGGCGCCTGCCAGGCAGAGAGCCCGGCCGGCACGGGATGGACGGGCCGGGCCGGGACAGGACAGGCATATCTCTCCATGTTTGGACAGCCGTGCAAGGCATGCTGCACGCTGTGCCTTGCGATGCCGCGGCTCCAGCGGCTCCAGCGGCTCCAGCGGCGTGTTCGCGGTCAGCCTTCCTCTGCCCCCCCCCCCCCCCGCCGCACGAGTGCACCAGATGCCCGCGCGTCCCGCCGTTCCCACCGTAACGGCCGCGCTGATGGAGTTGAGCCGGAGCTGCTGCTGCGCCGCCGCCGCTCTCTCGGCGTCCTGTCCTCGTGCTGTACGCCGTGCGCCGCGTGGACAAACCAGAACGGCCTGCAGTATGATGACCTTTCCGTCCGATTCGGCCGCGAGGCCCGCGTCGGCCGGCGTGCGCTGTCCGGCCTGCAGTGCACGGCGCGCCCAGCATGGAGCGGGCCGTGAGGTCATGAACCACAACCACTGCAGCCGGCCGTGTGTCTGCCCGGTGCGGTGTTCTGGCCCGGATCGCCGCCCGCTCCCTCCCCCTCCTCCTCGCGCTTAGCCATTCAAAGCTCAGAATGAAATGGCGGCGCGGCGACCTCCGCCGCCGGCCGGCCTGCCGGACCGCAATAATAGCGATCTACTTTCTTGAGCGGAGCAGCGGCAGCGGAGCACGCGCTCCCGGACCAACGGCGCCGAGCCAAGCGCAGAACGGGCCGCGGCCAGCAGGGGCCCCGCCCGGGCGGACTGTCCAGCGACCAAGGGGGTCGTCCACATGCCGCGTAACGCACGCCATTGCCCCTGTCCCGCCCGCACCCATGTCACGTCACATAAGGTGTGACAGTGACAGAGCGACGGGCCGAGCGGCGTTACGTAAGTACGTGGACGGTCCCCCAACGCGCGCCGCACGTCGCGGAGGCTGCAAGAGGGGGCGCCAGCGATGCCCTGCCGCCCGCCGCCGCCGCCTGCTTCATTTATTCAACACTCGATCCTAATCGCCGCGATGTCGCCGCCGCAGCCGGAGGGCCGCTGTTCCGTGCCGCCCCCACTCCCCTCCCCTCCCCTCCCCCGTCGGGATGCTCGCTGATGCTCGCGGTCCCCGGTGGGGGCGCCGGCGCTGCCGCGCTGCCTGGCACGGCTCTCGTCCACCGCCACGCACGGAGCTGCGTTTGCATTTCAATCGCACGGGGGCCCCGGCCGCCCTGGCCGCCCTGGCCCCTGGCGGCGGCGGGCATCAGCCTGAGCGGGCCTGGCGAACCGCCAAGCGCGGCCGCGCGGCGCTGCCTGGCGCTGCACTAGCGGGCCGCGAGGGCGCCGGGCGCTGAGCTGGCGGCGCGCCGCTGCGCTCAAGTTTGCCGCCTGCGCCGCCTGCGCCGTGCGCCCTGAATACGTGGGACGGTTTCCAAAACGTTGTGTGTCGGCGGCCTCTGCCCCCTTTGGGCAGGGCGGCCATACGGCGCAAGGCTTTCTCGCCGCGCTGCGTGGAGCGTGGTACCCGACCTCAGTAAACGGTTTGGGAAATCTGGTCGACATGCGGCGGCAACGCGGTCACTCTTTTTCGTGGGGTCGTTGAGGCTGCATGCACCGCCCCGGTGCGGGGTGCGCCGCTGCGCCGCCCTCCGCCGCCTGCCGCCTGCCCGCGCGTGTCCGGGGCCGTGTCCGCAGTCCGCGTGGGGGAGGCGAGGCGCGTGGGTGTCGGGTGCAGCGCGGCAGGGGCAGGGTCAGGCACATGACCGCAGCCTGCGGGGGCGGCGGGGGCGGCCGAGCTAAGCGGCTCTGCCGCGCCGCGCCGTACTTTCGCCATCTCCGCCCCGCCCACTGACGCGCCATTCAGTCGCGTCGCCTCGCTGTCTAGCAGAGCGAGGAGTCGCTAATCCTCGGGACATTGCTCCGTCCCTCCCCGCCCCGCCCCGCCCCGCCTCCCACCCGCAGCTGACGGCTTATGTCCGATGTCTTCCGCCCGCCGCCGCCGCCTGCCCTGCCGGTGGCGAGTGGCGGCCCGGACCCCGTCGGTAACGCCGCCGGCCGGTCCGGTACCGGGCGGTACTTAGCGGCCGCCACCAACGCTAATCGGCCCCGACTCGTGTCTGACGAAATCTCTTTCTCTCCTCCTGTTGCAGCGCTGCGTGGCGCGCGCCCTCTACGACAACGTGGCCGAGAGCCCCGACGAGCTGGCGTTCCGGCGCGGCGACGTCCTCACCGTGCTGGAGCAGAACACGATGGGGCTGGAGGGCTGGTGGCTGTGCGCGCTCCGCGGCCGCCAGGGCATCTGCCCCGGCAACCGGCTGCGCCTGCTGGCCGGCGTCTTCGACACGGGCTCGCAGGCGTCCTCGCCGGCGCCCCCCGCCGGCACCCCCACCGCCCCCGCCACGCCCACGGCCACGCCCGAGCCCATGCAGGGCAAGCGGAGGTCCTGGCACGTCCAACCCAACAAGGTGAGCATTTTTGGAAAGAGAAAATCAGTTATCAGTCAAGTTACATAGGATAGACCTCTATAAAAAGAAATAAGGCAAAGTCCGAGTTGTGGCCAAAATTTCTCTTTGTTAGAAATTTTGTTCCGTGTCAGGAGGGGTTATGACGGGTAAAACAATGCGACGCCCAGTAAGGGGTTCGAACCCTCGACCTTAGGATTAAAAGTCCCACGCTCTACCGACTGAGCTAACTGGGCTGCGGTGACGGGTGCGTGGCGCCGTCCGAGTGACCAGTGCCTTCTTTTTGTATGTGTGTGTGTGGGAGAGAGAGAAGAGGGTCAGTACAGCAGCTGCTATCGCGGCTGCCTCGCAGTTTGGTTCCGGCGGGCCTGTAGTAGCCTGTGGGGGGGGGGGGGGGGTCACGACCAGAGGGGGCAGCGGGCACAACAGGCCGGCCACTGAGTACCGCACTCCGGCCGGGTGGCTCTCTGTTTCTGGTGTGCGGCGGAAGCGGCCCCGGTCCGTCCGTGACCCAGACCGGGGCCGGACCCGGCCAGCACGCGCTTTATCAAGGCTGTGTGGTGAGGCGCCCCACGGACCGCCTCCTTCTGCGGCGTCTCGTCCCGGCCGACCTCCTCGGCCTCCTGTGCTGCTGCCTGCCGTGCCCGGGCTCACCGCCCACGGCGCGGCGCGGGCTCACACACACACGCGCACACGCACGCACGCACGCACTCGGCCGCTTACGTAGTTTTACGACGTGCGCGCAGCGATCCGTTTTGCGCGGCGCGGCGCTGCAGCGTGACAGAGCTGTAAATCACATTCGAGTTCCGCGCATAGACGTGGTGACCACGGGGACCACGGGGTGGTCCCGGCCGCGGCTGCCACCGCGACGCCGGCCGCCGCCGCCGCCATGGACTTTGCCTCGGCGGCACGGAGAGTACGGAGTACGGGGAAGCAGACTGACTCTGCACGCTCGCACGGCTCACGCTCCACTCCGCACCGCACGGCCGGGCCGCCGCCGCCGGCCAGCTGTCGCGTCGTGCCGCGTCGTGTCGCGTCGTGTCGCGGCGCAGTGTTCTGCTCTGCACGGCGCCGCGCCCCGCCGCGCCAACGCCGCGGCGGCTCTGCCGACTCGGCACACGGCGGCATTGGCAAATATAGGCAGAGAGGCCGGGGCAGGCCGGAGCGGGCGGGCGGCGGGCGGCGTCTGCATCGTGGCCAGGCCAAACAAATCGACGCCGAGCCAGGAGAGACCATTACTCCGTCGGGGGCGGCGGGGAAAGTAGTGGGGGAGGGGGGGCTCTAGGAAAGCTGCATGTGACTGCACCGACCGGCATGCGCCGGCTCACACACACGCACACACACACGCGCGCGCGCGCACGCCGACCCACACAGTCCAGTCACCACACACCTGGCGGTGCGGCGGCGGTACGGAGAACGCGGTGTGTACAATGGGCACACGCCCGCGACGCAGGCAAACAGTACAGGCGGCGGGGAAGTCCCGTATCCTGCCAAAGATTTGGAAGGGGAGGGGGAGGGGGTGGGGGCAGATGTCCGACTTTACTCTGCTCCTCAGTTACCTCGGTACAGTACAGTACACGCTGCTCTGTCTGCACTGTGTGTGTGTGTGTACGCGGACAAGGGGGGAGGGTCAGTCATATTGCCAAACCACGCGAATGTATGGCCCTCGCTGATACGTCTCCCCTTCTCTCTCTCTCTCTCTCTCTCTCTCTCTCTCTCTCTCTCTCTGTCTCTCTCTCTCTACTTCTCTCCCTCTCTCACTCACGCACGCACGGGTGCCGTACCCGGACGCCCTCGCCCTGGAGCCGTGCCCCGCTGCCCGCACAGCGACCGCAGCCCCAGCCGCAGTGCGTCAGTCACGTGACGAACTCCGCTAATTTGACTTTCAAATGTCTGCCTTCGATCAGAGCAGAGCCGCGGCGCGGGCCGCGGCTCCGTGACGCGTAGCGCACGGCCCGCGGCGGGTGTACGCACGCACGCGCGCACGCACTCGCAGGGGCCGAGGCCGAGGCCGCTGTTTTGCCCCAGCTGATGGCGCCCGCCGGCTCCAGGGTAGGCCATCCCGCCCGGCGCGCATGCACGGAGCGGCCGCGACTGCCTACCCAGCAGGGCGCTAGGCCAGAGCCGACCGACTTCCAGTGCCTCCAGGCTCTTTACTGATACGCGTGTCGTGTTGCAGGTGCTGACTCCGCAGCGCTTCGGGGACGTCTTCCTGTACGACATGCCGCCCAATAGGCACTCCCCCAACCTGGACCAGGTGCAAGGTGAGCGTCGCCGTCGGCGGCCGCGGAGCACGGAGCGGTGCGTTGTGTTTGTGAGTCCCGCGACTGACGCGGCCACTCTCCCTCTGTATCCAGGCCGGTACGCGTCGCCGAGGAACTCGACGCCGACGAGCATGGCGTCCGACTCGTACGACGTGCCGCCCCGCGCCGTGGCCACCCCCACGCCCTCGTGCTACGACACGCCGTCGTCCACGCCGCTGCCCGCGGCCGCGCCGCTGCGGCCGGCCCTCCTCCGGCGCGAGTCGACGGAGAGCTACGACGTCCCGCGGCCCATCGGCACCCGGTCCCCGCTGTGAGTATCTGCTCCCGGCCCGCGGCCCGCGGTGCCCGCGATGCGTCGGCCGTGACACTCCGTCGTGACGCGCGTCTTTGCCTGTTCCAGGAGCGCGGTGCTGCTGCAGCAGAGGCAGCTGACGCCGAGCAGCAGCGCGAGCTCGCTGACGGCGGACTCGGTGCACTCGGGCCACTCGGCGCCCAGCTCGAACCGGTCCAGCGTGGCGTCCAGCGTGGCGTCCAGCCTGGCGTCGTGCGGCAACGAGTACGACGTCCCCCGCAGCGCCAACGCCAACGCCAGGGTGCCGCTGGGGCTGCCGCTGGGGCCGTCGCAGACGTACGACGTGCCGCCCTCGGCCCTGGCGCACCTCGCGCACCCCGCGCGCGCGCACCCGCACACCCCGGCCTCCACGCCGGCCGCGGCGCCCACGCCCACGCCGACGCCGACCCCGACGCCGCGGGAGCTGCCGCTGGAGCTGGGCTCGGCGCTGGAGAGCCTGGCGCGCCTGCAGGGGGAGGCCACGGCCGCAGTGTCCCGGCTGCTGGGCTTCGCGGGCCCGCAGTGGCGCCACCGCGAGAAGCTCGAGCCGTGCCTCATGGACATCAAGCTGGCCGTGGTGCGGCTCCGCACCGCGCTGCACGACCTCACCGAGTTCGGGGAGGGCGCCCTGGGCAACGCGGCGCGCGCCTCCGACAAGGGCCTCGTGCTCAAGCTGCGGCCGCTCATCAAGGCCCTCTGCGACGCGGACCGCCTCGTGCACGAGACAACGACACGGCTGGACGGCCTGGACTGGTCCCTGGAGGCGCTGTGCCGCGACGAGGACGACTCCGGGCGGCGGGTGACGCCGGACGCGCTGGACCAGCTGGTGGCGTGCGCCCAGGCCCTGACCGAGGACGTGCGGCAGGCCGCCTCCACCATCCAGGGCAACTCCACGCTGCTCTTCAAGCGGGCGTCGTCCCCCAACGGGAGCACGCACAGCGGCAACGGGGAGTGGCTCGAGGACTACGACTACGTCAACCTCGAGTCCAAGGAGTCAGTCGCCAAACAAAACGCTGAAATTCTCGACGATCTCCCAGATAAACTCAGGTTTGTCATCCTATTGACTCTTGCGCATTCCTTTCAAACACATGAACGTGAACAATTTTTAATCTTTAAATGTATATTTCCCCCCAACAGAAAGTCCTTTGACGGCCTTGTCCGGGAGACAGAAACCTTGGCTGCCACTGATCCTGAGCAACCAGAGGATTCTATGGATGCTGATGACAGGCGGATATTGTCCTTCTACGCAGGCCAGATTGTGACCCACTCAGCCCACCTCACTCATGCTATTGACGCTTTCCTGCAAACTGTCGAGCACAATCAGCCACCTAAAGTCTTCCTGGCTCACAGCAAATTTGTGGTGCTCTCTGCTCACTGGCTTGTTCAAGTGGGAGACACCGTCCATCGTAATGTGGTAATTATTATTGCCTCTTGTTTGCATTTTTTTTTTGTAAAACAAAACCTACTAAATACATTGATTTTCACATGAATTTTTTTTCTCTACAGATCAGAGCTGAGGTCCGTTCAAGAGTTTTGAGTTGTACAAATGCCCTTTCAGAAGCTCTCGGATCAACAGTTCATAAAACAAAAAAAGCTGCTCTACACTTTCCTAGTGTTACTGCAGTTCAAGAAATGGTTGATTCTGTTGTAGATATCTCTCATCTAGCTCGAGACTTAAAGCTTAGCATGGTCCAAGCATCCCAGCAAGTGTAGGCATAATCAATTGAGAATTAAAATAATGTTATTTTGGAGCATGTAGGTACTCACACTTCTTTGCTCTTTGTTTTGTGTTCCTTTCCTTAGAATTTGTTTTTTCTTTATCCTTCAAAATTTTTTTTTACTTGATGTCTCATTTTCCCTGGAGACTAAGCAATATTGTGTGAGTGTATGACTGCTTCAAATTAAGTTGGTTTGTTTAAAACCTTTCAACTAGTCATATAATTGTAAGATTTTTTTCCAATGTTATAATTTTACCAGCTGTTAATTCTTGAACTTATTTTCTTTGAGAAGCCTATGCTCAACGTATTGGCCTAGCAAAAATTTTTGACCTGATCGATAGATCTCAGAATGCTGAGTGTGTGTTGTTTCAATGTTGGTTTTGCTCCTTTCTTTGCAGTCGTGATAGCCAATATCTATTCTAGTTTGGCCAAATATATTTGATAGTTTGATAGAATTGTAGTGAACAAGATTTAATACATAACTTTGTCTGTAGACCTCCATGGCCTCTCCAGTTTCCTCCTCTACAACGAAATAAGTTATTCCTAAACCAATCTATGGGGCAGTACAAAGTTTGCTGTTTATGTGGATACTGTATTCACATATGTGTACCAACGATTTTCCCCACTTTTCATCCCCTGAAATAGAGGTGTGGCTTATAATCGCGTAAAGTAGAATTTGTGCCATAATCAGTTTCCTGTAGGGGGCTGATGTAGTGATTGTTAGTAGGTAAACATCTAAAGCTGCTTCATTCTCAATAGTATTTTATTTCAATTCTGTTTTCAAATTTATGGTGCAGCAAGTTAAAGTATGACTGTAGTTTAGTAAGTCAAGATGTAGTCCGTCCAAAGTGGATCGACTGATATTCTGCTTGATAAGTGTTCTGAAGTTACTAAGAAATGAGGTGAATGAGAAAATGGATGAAGTAGAACTGAAATTATATTCAACTGTAGAAACATTCATATCATTGTAAATATCATCATTATTTATAGATTAAAACTGTTTTAGCCTGTGTATAGATTTTTGTGATGTGCTTTAATTTTTGATAACTTAGATCCTTGTACAAAAGGGAATAAATTGACGCAATACTCAATGAAAAGTTTTCTGGCTTATTGTTTATTTGAATTCGTACTCACTTTCAACAATGATTCACCCGTTATCCCATACAATACTTTCATTCAACAAATCACAGCTAGCTCTTACACTTGAACTCAGCCAAGAGTTGTAATAATTCAGTTCAAATAACATGAGTCTTGACTCTTTACGCATTAAAGTATGTACAAATAATAAAAGATGTTCATGGAACAGTGGTACAAAATTTTAAGAAAATGATGTTAAAAGGGTGGATCTAAAATTGACCAGACTTAAGAATTGCTACATGAATTTACAGGGGTTGTGAACAAAAATTGGTTTGAGATTGTCTGCAGGGTCAAAGAACACGAACATTCTTAAGCTCATTATACTAACTAATTATAGCAGATGAATTGTTAGGTATTGCATACACTGATTTGAGAAAAGCCATTTAGTCGTCTGGAATACAGGAAAATACTATTTAAATCTAAGTCTCTTGCCCAACTGGATAATAAAGAAGTAAACTCATAGACAAGCATAACTTGATACTTGGCATGTTTCCTGTACCCTGTGAGTGTCTGGTTTAAGACATGGAGCATGCATAGACTTATAGTATCACAACAGTCAGCCAAACACATGTCATATATAATTAATTCATCACAACAGTTCACGTCAAAATTTAATCAACAATATCTAGTTTACTTATGCATGGTAATCTGTCCGTACCAGGAACCTTGACTTCAGCAAGCTGGGCTGCAAATGATGAAAGGTCCCTCTTCATAGCATAAGCATCTTCTCCATCGGCATAGTATTTAGGTTCAATTTCAGATATTTCAAACTTCAATGTGTTTGTGTAAAGATGTAATGCAGCTCTGTTAGAAATTCTGACATGCAGAGATACATATTTTGCTTTGAAACATTCCACCATAGCATAGGAGGCCTGCAACAGAATAATAAAGAAAGAATATTAATGACGTATAGACAGTAAGCAGCATTGTGAATAAGGACAGATATCACACAACAAATTACATTACCTGGTCCATGAGCTTCTGGGCCAGCCCAAGTCGCCTATGAGAGCGTTTTACTGCAAGTGAAGTGATATGACCATGAGGATTGTCTTCTGAATCTTCTTCCATCTTGGCCAAGACGTAGCCCACAATTTCACCCTTTTCATCTTCTGCTACATAGCTTAACTGAGGCCATGACAAACCATGATAAAAGTAATATTTCATTTGATAGTTTTCAGGTAAGCACAGTAAGTTGCAATGCTGCATATTCATAAGATCTTCAGGCCTTGCACACCGGATATTCATTTTGGTGGTTGTTTGTAACTGATGCAAGTTAGAATTTATTCACGCCTAGTTTTCTTTGCTCTTGACCTGCCAGTCTTCAATTCTGTGACAGTTCTCGATTCAGATCGACTTCCCAGTAGGTCTCTAACAAAACGAAACCGTGATAAAAAGAATTTCCACACAAGGAACCAACCTGGAAACAGATATCAAGACAAATTAAAAATGGAAATAAAAAGATTCACAACTGCAATGCCAAATGTGTTAAGATTCAGAGGTCATTCTTTCATTGCCCTTGTCAGATTGTACCAATAGAGTCAATTTGGAATGAAATATATAATAAGGTCAAATGACAGCCCTCTGCCACCGTTTTCAAGAATTAGGAGACAAAAGTGTCGTGCACAATGAATAAATGCAGTGGATAAGACAGAATATTGTTATTGCATGGCAAAACATTCGCTTACATTAGAGGGTTAGGTTAACTTGTCGATAAATCAGAATGGACGAAAAAACAAAACCACAGAAAACGAATAAAGAAGAGAACCAATCAGCTCAAAGCCTATATGGCAACAAAGCTGTTAAAGCTGAACCATAACCTGACCAAGACAACAACCATTCATCGCCTTCCCTGAGACCACCCTTGTCATTATCTGTCTTACCTAATGCAACCAAGGCCAATACAAGGGTGAGAGACGAAAACAGCGAGAAAACGGCAAGCACAAATTCCTTCATTATCAAGAAGGAAATCCTTTAGTTAATTTTATTTCTCACTGCACACACGTTGTAAGAGAAGTCAAATCCTACGGGGGACATACAGAATAATCTACCGTAACTACCTGCATCTAATGAATGCGCAATTTTCACGAGTAAATTGCAATAGGGGGAATAGAAATTGTGAAACTATGACTGATAAATCTTGCACACTCATGAGCGAAACAGCAAAAATACTTTACCATTTACTGTCTACTGTTCACTGTTCCCACGCGGGCGGAGCCTTGGTGATATCCAGCTAACGCTCCGTACTCAACTTCGCCCCCACAACACCGCACACTTTGAAGATCTGGCGGCAAGTGGGTGGATTCTGGTGGGTCTGGTCCTCTGGTGTGTTCGAAGTCTGAGGTATGAAAACAGGGGCCGACGTTGAACTTCCCTGTTCTGTTGTGTAAGACTTCGTAATTTACGAGATCTTGTGTGTATATGTTGTATCAGTCGTGAGTTTCCGAAATTTTGATTATCTTTCTGGCGCTCGTCGCCGATAGTAATTGTAGGATTTGTCAATCGTTGGTTTTTTGAGTAAATCTATAACAAACTATGAGGGACAACAGTTTAGGGGGGTTTCTCTGTCTTTCGGATTGACTGGTCAACAACATTTGGTCACCATTTTTCTCAACATAATTTCATTAAAATATTTTTCGTCTTCAGGTTAACAATTATTTGAGATGCGCCGGTCGGCTGCTCCGTCATCCCGTCATGGACAGCTGGGGAGACCAGGAGCGGGTGTTGCCGACACAAACATGTTTGCTAAAACCTCTTTGCCTGGGTTTGGAAGATCCTCCTCAGCTGCGGCTCTTCCGCCACCAGCTCTTCGCTCTCAGCTCAGTGTGCCAGTCTCGTCTGATGGTATTTATTGGTTTCAAGATCTCCCCTAAGTTGTGTTCGTTGGCCATTTTGCAAACTTCTATTTTCTCGTCTACCAGGAACGCCTGCAGTGAGAAGCACAGCAAGTGTGCTCAGTTTGTTAGGTCAGCTCAAGAAACCTAGCCGAGAGGTTTCCCCTCCAGTAGAGGCATCTGTGATCCAATGTAGCAAACTTGTTGAAAGAAAAGACTTAAAGAGCACTCAGTCTGCACCCACATCTTCATCATTACCACCAGATCCAGGTTCAACAAAAAGGTATGAAGTTCATACTAGCTTTTAATCACTCTCATACATGATATACTCAGTTTCTATTATGCATTTCAGAATTTATCGAGTTGTGTGGGGCAAACCTACAACAAAGAAGCATAAGACGTGGGAAGGGGATGGAACCCTTGAAGTTGGAGAAAAAACAGCAACATTGAAGGTATTGTATCCTCCAGTGTGGCTGTAGTCATGTATCACTTGAAGGTTCTTAGAAAGTTTGCTTTCTTTTCCCTTACATAGGATGAGGAGGGAAAGATTTTAGGTCGTGCGACACAGGTGAAAACTGCAGAATTGGAAGAAGGTACTCGCTTGAAAGTGGGATCCAAAGAAGTTGAGGCAAGTCAATTATTAATTTAGCTTTATCATAAAAGACACTCCAATATATTTTTTTTGATCCTGTTTTTATAATTATTTAATTTTGCTGCAGTTGATTGATCTGCTGAGTGGCCCTGCTCCAAATGCTGTTGGGGATGTTAATGTCGGTGCTTCATCATCCAAGCGCCCTGCCTCAGAACCCCCTGAAGATTTACCTCAAGTATCTTGGAAGAAACCAAAAAAGAAACCTTCGAGTGGCTTGGTTAAATTTACTACAGAAGGTTGTGAACCTTTTGTATTACCAACACCATCTCATGATCACCAGGTGCCCTGAAATTTGTCTTATTCTATTAAATTTTTAAAATTGTGCGCTGTTTTACATTTTATTTACTTTCCTAGTGGACCTTCAACACAAAACAGCTTGCAGTAAACCAAGTTGCTGTAGATAATTTTCTCACCAGAGTGTTGCGGCCTCATCAAAAAGAGGGAGTAACATTTTTGTATGAATGTGTCATGGGAATGAAAAATAGTCAATGCTTTGGTGCCATCCTCGCTGATGAAATGGGACTTGGGAAAACACTCCAAACAATAACTCTCTTGTGGTTAGTCGACTTTTTCTTTCTGAATTTGATTTAGTCATAGTCTATCGTAATACCCTTTGGTGTTCTGTTAGGACTCTCTTACGTCAGGGTCCTTATGGGGGAAATCCAGTTGTTAGAAGAGCTCTTGTTGTCAGCCCAAGCAGCCTTGTTCTGAATTGGCAGAAAGAATTTGACCGCTGGTTAGGGAAACATCGGCTACGAACATTTGCTGTTGACCAGGTATGCTTGCTATTTTTGTATATGAATTTAAGCACTGCTGTTAGATTTGTTTTAAGTGCTTTCTCAACAAAATAATTTCTTTTTTAATATTATTATTATTTTGTCCCTAGAAAAATAAGGTCATAGAATTTGCTAGACTAACTCATGTCCCAGTAATGTTGATATCATACGAAATGTTAATGCGAAATTTTGATGACATTTCCAACATTAAATTTGATATACTTGTGTGTGATGAAGGGCATCGCCTTAAAAATAACAACATCCGCACATCAGTGGTATGTTTTAAATTTGGTGATAAAATGCCAAATGAAGTGTTAAATTTTTTTTTGTGTGTGTTCGCTGGTTTCATGGGTCACTTTTTCAGCTTCTAAATCAGCTTGATATCAAGGCCAGAATCCTTCTTACTGGCACCCCAATACAGAATGACCTCCAAGAGTATTTTGCGCTTGTGGACTTTGTGAATCCTGGTATTTTAGGCTCTGCTGCTGGTAAGTCAATGCTTTTTTTTTAAAAAAAAAAAAAAAAAAAACCTCAACACAAAGGATTTTTTACTCGATTTGATTTGTATTTCCTCTTTCAGAATTTCGCAGAGAGTTTGAAGAGCCTATTGTAGCTTCACAAGAACCCAACTGTGCTCAAATTGTTCGAAGACTTGGAGAAGAACGTGCTGGCGAGTTGAATTCTAAAACCTCATGTTTCATTTTAAGAAGGACACAAGCGGTTATAAATCAATACTTACCCACTAAAACAGAAGTTGTAGTTTTTATCAAACCTGCGTTCATTCAGGTATGGCTGTTGCCAAATGCTGAATTTTTTCAATAGTGCACCGATTAGTCCCTGTGTGAGGTGCTATTATACATCTTATTAGTCTTCAGTTTCCTACTCTCTATAATTGAATTTCTTTTGTCATAGAAACTTCTGTGCAGAGCTGCTTTAGATTGGTGGGAAAATCGAGATAGCACACCTGGTAGTGGTGAGGGTGTTTGTCATCTGGGTGTGATGACAGCTCTTAAGAAAATTTGTAATCATCCAGCTTTGATCAGATGTGAAGACTTTTTTGATGAGGAGGCAGGGATGGATTCTAAAACTTACCAAGTGAGTTTAAAATTAAGATTCATTTGTGGCATGTCTTTTTTCTAGATTTTTTTAAAAAATACTTTGGTCAGGTTTGGTTTTGATTTTTATGTGAAAAATTTATTTCAGGAATCCCTTCTGCAAGAATTATCTGACTTATACAATGCACATGATGGAACCATTGCTGTTCATCACTCAGCAAAACTTACTGTGGTGCGCAGGCTACTTGAACATATTATTTGTCTGAGGGAGAGGGTGGTCCTAATTTCTTATTTCACCCAGGTATAGAACTTGAAATCTGAAATTTTTTTACTACACACTCAAATTTATACCCAGAGGTCTTGAACTATTATTATTATTAATTTTTTTAGACTTTAGATTTACTATCATCATTATGTGATGAAATGGGCCTAAAGTGTAGCCGTTTAGATGGCTCAACACCAGCATCTCAACGGACTAATATTGTCGACGAATTTAATTCTTCATATTCTAAAAATGGTACATACAGATCATCATGACAATAAATTCCAGCCTCCATCAAAATTTCTAATAATTGCATTGCATCTTTTGTTATTGTAGTTGTTTTTCTTCTGAGCGCACGTGCTGGAGGTGTGGGATTGAATCTGACTGGAGCTTCAAGACTTGTCCTGTTTGATTCAGACTGGAATCCAGCCACTGATGCACAAGCCATGTCAAGAATATGGCGTGATGGTCAGAAGCAAAGTGTCTACATTTACAGATTACTGACTTGTGGAACAATTGAAGAGAAAATTTTTCAGCGTCAGTTGAGTAAAGCTGGACTGAGTGGGGCTGTTGTCGATCCTCAGAAGCACAGTAGCATAAAGCTATCGAAAGAGGAATTAAAAGTAAGTTCTGCTTTTCTATTATGTAAAGTGTGTAGATTTTGGCTAGTTACGCTTTATGGACCATGGCCCTGTTTTATTTAACCTTTTTTTGTAGGACTTGTTTACTTTCCATGGTGGGGATGAGAGCCTTACACATTGTTCACTGGGTTGCAACTGTGATGGCAAAGGCACAGTCCCATCTCCTGAAGACAATCCATTTTCGGCAGAGAAAGAAAATGAATTTGAGGATGATGAAAGGGATTGCCAATTACGTCTTGGCCTCCAATATGACACTGAAAAGAAAGATGCTTCTGATTTAAGAATGAACCAGCTATTTGAGTGGCAACATCATGCTCCACCCTTTATAGAAAGTAGCATTCAGGTTGGTTTTGAATGAATGTCTGCAAAGAAGTTGCATATTTCAAGTTGCTGTATGTTCTTAATCGTCATTTTTCTTTTTCTTGTTTGCCTTTTTTCCCCACAGGTATTGGGTCTGGCACAGGCATCTGAACTTTTAGCTTTTATGTTTGTCTCTCCACCAGCAACAGCTTCCCAACAGTAATTCAAGAAGACAAATCATCCAAACTCTCTAAAACCGCCAAAAGTGGATCACAGTTAAAATCAATATATTTGGTTTCCCTTGTTAAGTGGGATTTTTATTAATATTTAGTTTATTTGCTTTGGCCAATGTTGTCAGTAAATATGTCAGGTACTTCTTGACTTTGGAACTGAAGACAAGTCTGTTCTTTTAAGTTTTTTTTTTTTAATTTATTTTTTTATTGAGACATTCCAACTTTGATGTTGTGTAGGTTATTGATTTTATTATTTTGTTGTTGAATGGTTGTGTTGTGTATTAGTTGTTGACAGGAATTGTAATGAGTGCTACAGTATCATCTATCTAGTCTTACGAGTGTGTTATGATGAGGGTATAGCTGTGATTGAATAAAGACACTTGATTGGCATAACAAAATGCTACAACAGTTTATTTGCAATCCTATGTACAGCCAAATATTTAAAAAAATATTTATAATAAATTATGAAGTAGTAAACAAAAATATACATGTTATCAACATATTCCAAGCTTGAGAAATGGTATTACAAGCTCTTCATCACAAAACAAAGAAAAGAAAATGCTTAGCACGAATGGGAAGCACCCTGCAGCTGTGGCAATCATATGTATGGCAGCAGGCAAAGGAATGTCCTTGAAAAGATCAGTTACCTGTTTCTAGGAAGATAGGGTTCAAGTTGCCACATCCATTGTTATATTTTCAGTGAAAATATGCAACAATTTAATTGAATGCAAAAATGGTGTGTAACATGAGCTCTATTTTCCTTATCTGTCGTAAGTTTGAGTCACAGAAAAACTGAACAATCTTCATCAAGGTACATAAGCTGCTTCAGACAGCTGCATTCTGCAATTTATAACTTATCTTATCTGGAGCCTCTAGGATCACAGTGACATTTCAACATGAGCTTCAGACTCCTTCAAAATTTTTATATACTTAACAAGCATAGTACAAAGTATGTCATGTCATTGAATAGCCATCCATCAAGAAAAAAGCTTAACTTTTACCTTAAATGAATCCTTAGAGCATTGACTTTGGTACAATTTTGAAAACCCTTTTCTGTCCTCTTTAAAAATTAGATTATTAAACTGTTATTTTTCAGAGACTTGTTAAGTATCGGCTCCTTTCAAATGGGCACTAAAATTACTCCTAACAAAATTGTACCCCATTGAACATCATTGTGAGTATTATCATTGTACAATTGGATTTGTGGAAAACCATAAGTATACAAGGGTGACAGGCATACCATTACATTCTTTGGTCACACTTTCCTCAATCACAGAGAAGGTTGTGCACACATCACAAGGAATCAGGCTAACATTCTCACTATTTGGAATGTTAATGAATTTGTACTTTATACAAGATTGTACAAACAAGCAATCACTTTACATGAAAGAACCAATTTATGTCATGAGATTTCGTAACCAGTGATTACCACATCAAAATTAGTTAAATGCATAACTAAGATATGTCAATGGGTTGGCTAACCCATAGCTCAAGATTTTTAGAACACATGAGGTAGAAATTTTATGTTTACGAGATTAATGTTAGATGGTTCAAAGTAAATGTAAAATGATATCTTGGTTTACGTGAGAAATGATGTGATGTTTTCAGTTCATGAGAGAGGCAATCTTGGCTGCCGACTCACCAGTGATCACTTCTCTGTGGTTTCCGGGCAGAGGGTGGATCTTGATAGGACTTGAGCACACCTGGAATAAAATCATAATTTAGATATGAGAATCTGGGAATGCACCTGGCACGTTTGCTACAATTTTAATTTATTTTAATGTTTTGCAAGGCTTGCGCTCTTACCTCCTTAAGACCGTAATCCTCAGCAAGGTTGAGGAAGTTGTCCTTGGCCCTCACGAAGAGAACGGGGCCGTTGAATTTGGTGCTAGGCTTGTAGGCTTCAGACATGACCAGCTTCTGGTAGAATGAGGTGGCGGCCTTGGCCAGCTGCTCGCTGTTGAAGGGAGTTGCGTTCTTGAGCAGCTCAGTCACTCGCTGTATTCTGGCATCCCAGGAGCTGAGCTTGGCGAGCTCCTGCTTGATCTGGAAATGGGATCGAGCCCGCCGTTAGTTTGCTGTACCGACCCTCACGGCGCCGGGCACTTGGGAGCACGCAGGCGCAGACTTACCTTGGTGCCGTCCAGGTCGGGGCGGAAGAGCAGGGTGAAGTAGGTGAGGGCGTCAGCCTCGGGGGAGAGGTCGGAGTGGGTGGCACGGTAGTTGCCGGTGTGGGAGGCCACGTATGAGTGGGATCCGTCCAGGAGGGTCAGCTCCACCTTCTCGCCCAGCTTCTCCAGCTGCAGGGCCATCTCGAAGGCGATGCAGGCACCGAACGAGTAGCCGACCAGGCTGTAAGGCCCCTTGGCCTGCTTGGTCTTGGCCTGCTTGATGTAGTAGGCGGACAGGTCGGGGATGGAGGTGAGGGGGGCCTGCTCGGTGCACTGCAGACCGAACACGGGCCTCTTGAGCAGCTTGGCCAGGGGCAGCAGGGCGGTGACGTCGCCCTCGATGGGGTGCACCAGGAACACGGGGGGCAGGGTGCTGTCGGCGGGGGCGGCGGAGGGCATCTTGACGAGGACCTCGGTGGGGATGAGGGAGGTGGTGGAGCCGTACTTGACCTGCGGAGAACAACAAGAGGACCCGTGAGTCGCGCTGCGTTCCCGAGAGTGACAGAGACTCGCTGTGCCATGAGGCGCATCTCGCGTACCTGGCCGTCCTTGGCGGGAGAGGCAGCGCGGGGAGCCGCGTCGCCGCCGCCACCGGACATGGAGGAGAGCTTGCCCATGGTGAGGCCACGGATCTCCTGAGCGCTCAGCACGATGTCGTAGTTGCGCTCCAGGACCTGCTTGACCTCGGCACCCATGATGGAGTCCATACCCAGGTCAGCAAGGGTCTGAGAGGGAGACACTGTCTTGGCGTCCTTGATGCCTGTAAGGGGAGGACGGCCTTGGCGTTAGTACAGAGGTGGTCCCGGTGACCGTGCCGAAGTAGATCAGGCTGCCGAGGCTCACCCAGGATGTTGGCAATGGCGTCGACGGCGCTGACAGTGGACTCCTTGCTGCCTCCGCGGCGCTTGGCGGCGAGGACCATGGAGGCCAGGACGGGCTG
This sequence comes from Megalurothrips usitatus, assembly GCA_026979955.1. NCBI lineage: Eukaryota > Metazoa > Arthropoda > Insecta > Thysanoptera > Thripidae > Megalurothrips > Megalurothrips usitatus. The sequence goes on along the minus strand of CM049594.1, from coordinate 7,813,148 downwards.
GGGCTGTTGCAGGAACACGTCCATGGTGTTGAGGCAGGACTGGATGCGCTGGGGCAGGGTGCCTCCGACCTCGGTGTCGTTGCCACCCATGGTCTCCAGGATGAGACCGACGTCTCCGATGGCTCCCCACTGGATGGCGACTCCGGGCAGGCCGGCGGCCTGGCGGGCCTCGCACAGCCTCTCCATGGCGGAGTTGGCCAGACCGTAGTTGGACTGGCCGGCGTTACCGCGACCGCAGGAGATGGAGGAGAAGCAGACGAAGTAGTCGAGCTCGGGGCACAGGGCGCGGGAGGCCTTGTCCAGCTCGATGGTGCCGTTGATCTTGGGCAGGCAGACGGCGTTGAAGTCGGCCTCGGTCAGGTTCTCGATGTAGGCGTCGCGCAGGACGACGGCGAGGTTGAAGATACCGCCGACGGGGCCCAGCTTGGCGGCCTCGCTGAGGAGCTTCTGGGCGCCCTGGGCGGTGTTGCAGTCGGTGGTGGAGACCAGGACGCTGGCGCCCATCTCCCTCCAGCGACGCACGCACAGGGACTGGTAGCCGGTGCGGACGCCGGACCGGGAGGTGAGCACGATCTTCTTGGCGCCGCGCATCACCAGCCAGTGGGCCAGCTCCAGACCGAAACCACCGAGACCGCCGACCAGGATGTAGCTCTTGTCGGGGTTCATGTAGGTGCGGGGGATGGCGGACACCAGCTTGGGGACGGGCTTCACCACCTTGGCGCCCTCGTCCTTCCGGATCTGCAGGAGCACCTTACCGATGTGCTTACCGGAGGCCATGAAACTGGGAACGAATACAAAACAGGAACGTGAGTATTTCGGCAAAGCAAAAGTACGTGAAAAAATAAATCTCGAGCTCGAGGCGCAGTGCTCACCGGAAGGCCTGCTCGGTCTGCTGCTCGGTGAACACGGTGACGGGCAGGGGCCTGACGGCGCCGGACTTGATGCCCTCGCTCACGAGGCGCACCACCTCCTCCTTCTCGCCTCCGGTGGTCTCGAACAGGGCGTCGAGCAGGATGCCGTGGAAGGTGACGTTCTTGAGGAAGAGCGCCATGCCCAGGGGGTTGTTGTTGGACAGATCGTACTTGCCGATCTCGAGGAAGCGGCCGTGCTTGGCCACACAGCGCACGGAGGCCTGGAGCTTCTCCTCGGCCAGCGAGTTGAGCACCAGGTCGACACCGCGGCCCTTGGTGTGGCTCAGCACGTGCTGCTCGAAGGTGGAGTCACGCGAGTTGGCGATGTTGGCGTCGGTCAGCTGGGGGAAGGTCTTCTTGAGGAAGTCACGCTTCTCCTGGCTGCCCACGGTGGTGAACACGGTGCAGCCCATGTGCAGCGCGATGGCGATGGCGGCCTGGCCGACACCTCCGGTACCGGCGTGGATCAGCACGGACTCGCCGCGGCGCATGCGGCCACGCACCACCAGCGCGTAGTAGCTCTGCAAACACACCGAGAGCCGGGTCAGCCGTCAGCCGTCAGCCTGCCAACTCCAGGGTAGGCAGCCCCGGCGGGCGCAGCGCACGGCTGCGCCGGGGTTGCCTACCGCCCAGGCGCCCCGCTCCTCCCCTCACTTACCGTGGCGTAGCAGACGGGCACGGAGGCGGCCTGCTCCAGGGTCCAGTTGTCGGGGACCTCCCACATGAAGCTGGGGTCGGCGAGGACGGTGGTGGCGAGGGAGCGGGCGGCGACCATACCCATGATGCGGCGGCCCTTGGAGTCGCGGCCGGAGAACTCGAGACCGAGGATGCAGTCCTGGCCGGCGAGGTCACCGGGGAGCGCGTCTGGGGGCAGCTTTCCACTGGCCAACATGATGTCACGGAAGTTGAGGGGCGCGTAGTAGACGCTGCACATCTCGGTGCCGGGGTTCTGCTCGGGGCGGTAGTAGGTGAGGGGGCCCTCGATCCAGCGCAGGGAGGACAGGTCACCGCGGGACATGGTGTTGATGTAGGCGTGCTCCACCTGCAGGGAGGCGGCGTTCTTGCCGTCGTCCACGAGCATGTGGCGGTAGCATCCCCAGACGTTGCCGGCGCGGAGCACGTTGGTGCGCAGGTCCTTGGCCAGCTGGTCGGCGTACAGGGGCAGGTTGAGGTTGAAGGCGGGGGCCTTGGGGTCCTGGATGAGGACGGCGCGGACGTTCTGGCCGCCGGGCTCGAGGAACAAGCAGTTGACCATACCGACCAGACCGCTGTTCTCTTCGCCCTGGCTGACCAGGATGATCTTCTTGCCCTCGGCCTCGCTCTGGACCATGGCGGCCTTCAGGGGCTCCACCCAGGAGAAGTTGGAGTTGGAGATGGGGAGGATGGTGGGGGTGCCGATCTCGCCAGCCTTGCGCAGCACGACGAAGGCGCGGTTGTCGGCGGCCTGCTTGGAGACGAACACAAGGCCGGGGACCTTGAGCTTGGTCTCGTCCACGTTGGCCACCTCCTCCAGCAGGAGGAAGCCGCCGGGCTTGATGGAGTCGACGATGTTCTGCCAGAAGGCGGCGTCGGACACGCCAGCCAGGTCGGCAGCGGCCACGACGTGGGTGCCGGCGTTGGCGTCCAGGGGCCCGGCGGAGCCGTCGGCGCGCACAAGCTTCATGCCGAGGTCCTCCAGCTCGGGGCTGAGGGCCTCCAGGGAGGGGGAGGCAACGGTGACCTCCACGTGGAGCATGGGCTCGTTCTCGATGATCTTGACGAGGTGGGGGGCAAGGAGGGCCTCCTGGGGGCGGTCGCCGAGCAGCTCGACGATCTTGATCTTGAGGGCGCCGAGGTTCTCGGCGGCGGTCTGCATGGCGGAGATGAGGGCGGCGCCGCGGGCAGCACCGGCCTTGTCGGCCTCCAGGGACTGGCTGTTCTTGAAGGGCACGAACACGTACTTCTCGAGCTTGGGGTCGGCCTGGGCGCCCTGGCGACGGGGAGCAAGGCTGGCCTTCATGCCGCGGATCTCCACACCGCCGGCCTGCATGATGTTGATGTCGCCGTAGTTGGCAACGGGGATGGCGGCGTCCTCGCCGGACAGGGCGTCGACGGCGAGCTTGTGGCGACGGGGGTCGACGATGACGCGCTGGACGCGGGTAGGCAGGTACAGCTCACGGCCGGGCTTGCCCAGGATGCTGAACTGCAGCATGGTGTCCATGAAGCTGACCCAGTTGTCAACCCAACGGAGCTGGCCCTCGTGGCCGTAGTTGTCGGACTCCTTGATGCCCTGGAAGATGCCCATGTAGTCGTAGCCACGCAGGCGCAGGTCCTTGTAGATGTCGGCGGTGTTGAGGCGGAGCACGCCGTTCTCGGGGGTCTTCTTGACGGGGCCCAGGTTGGCGAACATGCCGTCGGTGCCGTCCTCGGGCACGTAGATGCGGCCGGTGACAGCCACGCTGCCGGACTCGCAGATCTCGAAGTTGCCGGAGCCGTCCATGATGCTGACGAGGAACTTGACGGGGCCGTCTGGGGGCATGATGGTGGCACGGTGGAACTGGAGGTCCTCCATCACCACGGCCATGTCCTCCAGGGACTTGTTGTTCAGCTTGGCGAAGGTCTTCCATACCAGGGTCTGTGAGAAACAGAGGCAGAGCCGGTGGTCAGCAACGTGGCTCGGAACATGGTGACGTCAGAGGCGCACCTTTTCGGCCCACTTTGGTGGCCCTTTACTTTGCGCCCTCCTCCCGCTGGAGGCTTTCACGGCTGACGTTCTGACCCGTCAAACGGACCCCGGCGCAGACTAGATCCTTCCCCGATTGCCGCGCGAGCTCGGCGGGGCCGGCCGGCGTGGACCCGCCTCGCCGGCCGGCTGCCGCCGCCGCCGCCGCCGCGGGGGGCCGAGCCGAGTCAAACACACCCAGCTGACCTTGCCGCGGCGCTTCGTGCGAATTTCGCGAGTTTATTTCTTGGTATTTGATTGCGCGCCGGCCGGCAGCACCCGCAGGTCCGCGTGGCTCCGCGCGTCGCCGTGGCCGTGGCCGTGGCCCACGGACGAACCCAAACCTGATCGGCCAAACTAGACTGCCTGACGTAAAGTCCCGGCGCGACGCGGGTCGAGCATGATTGCGTGCGGATCATGTATGACGCCCAAATGCTAATGCCGGGTGTGGTGGCAGCGCGAGGAGCGGCGAGCGGCGCCCGAAATGCGCTCTCTCGTCGCGGTGAGGAGGGGGCTTCCGATACCGGTTTCCAGATTTCAGTTCGTTAGTGAATATCCCCCCCCCCCCCCCTCCCCTCTTCCTGCCTGTGTACTCACCAGGTAACCGGTGGCGGGGAAGATGACGCGGCCGTCGATGGTGTGTCCGACGAGGTACTTGTCGCCGTCCTTGCTGACGTCAACCTCGATGACGCTCTCGCCGGAGCGGGAGCCCTTGCCGGAGAAGTCGGCCACCGCCCACTCGGTGGAGTGGTCCCACTTGACCATGGAGGCCAGCATGGGGGTGCCGCGGGAGACGGGGTACTTGATGGGGGTGAGCATGCGGCCGACCTGGGGCTGGGCGCCGGCAATGTAGGCCCTGGAGAGAAAAAAAAGGTTTTTATTTTTGTTTTTACAAAGATGAAGAAGGTTTAAAAGCAGGCCTTATCTGTGCTGCACTGCACTTACTTTCCGATGTTGGACAGCATGAAGTTGAGGTTGTCGCTGTGGTCGCGCTTCATGAGGCCGATGCTGGTGACGGCGGGGCCGCGGGAGCGCTTGATGATGGCCTGCAGGAGGCAGTGGGGGGCGATCTCCACCACGATGGCGTTCTCGGGGACGTGCTGCAGGGCCTCGGCGAAGAGGACGGGCGACAGCAGGTTGTTGACGTGGTAGGCGGCGGAGGAGAGCTGGGCCAGAGGGGAGCTCCAGTCCTTCTCGGGGATGGAGGTGGAGAGCCAGCGGGAGGAGCGGGGCTTGGGGTTCTGCAGCAGCGCCTCCAGGCTCTTCTTGAGCTTGGGACCAGCGTCGGCGATGTACTTGGAGTGGAAGGCGACGCCGGAGCTGGAGACCTCCTTGGCGAAGATGCCCTCGGCCTGCAGGGCGGCGCAGAACTTGGTGATGGACTCTGGGGGGCCGGAGATGGTGACGGAGTCGGCGGAGTTGTGGCAGGCGGCGATGATGTCAGCGGGCACGCGGGCCTTGACCTCTTCCCAGCTCAGGCCGACGGCGGCCATGGCGCCGGGGGCGAGCTTGCTCTCCAGGATGGAGCGGCCTCGCCAGTAGGCGGCCAGGACGGTCTGCTCGGCGGTGAAGGTGCCGTCGGCGTAGGCGCAGCCCAGCTCTCCGACAGAGTGGCCCACGATGCCGTCGGGCTCCATGCCCAGGGAGTGCAGGGTGTCGACCAGGGCGACCTGGACGGCGGCGATGGACACGAAGGAGTTGAGCACGTTCTCGAAGGTCTTGGCGTCGCTGTTGACGACGATGTCGAGCAGGTTGATGCCGTGGGGCTTGAGGGCGGCGGCGCAGGTGTTGATGGCCTTGGCGAAGGGCTCGAGGCGCATCATGGACTTGGCCATGGCGGGCCACTGGGAGCCCATGCCGGAGAACACCCACCAGACGGGGCGGCCGGCCTCACCGGCCATGGCCACCTCGCGGACGGGCTCGCCGGAGTTGCCGACCAGGGCGTAACCGCGGTACGCGTGTCCGGCCACGTTCTGACGGTGGATGTCGGCGAGCAGGGCGTAGAACTCCTCGTCGCGGTTCTTCTCGGCCTCGTCCAACAGGTGGTTGACGGCCTCCTCGGTACGTCCAGACACGGCGATGACGCGGGGCACCTCGGCGTTGACGGGGGCAATAGGGGCCTTGTTCTTGGGGTTGGACTTGAGGATGACGTGGGCGTTGGCACCACCGAAACCGAAAGAGTTGATGGCGGCCATGCCTCCGTTCCAGGGCCAGTTCTTGTGCACGACCTGCAGGCGGCCGTCGTTGAGGGCGGCGATCTCCTTGTTGGCTTCCTTGAAGTGGAGGTTGCCGGGAATCTCGCCGCGCTCCATGGCGATCAGGACCTTGGCGATGGAGCAGAGACCGGAGGCGGGCTCGGAGTGACCCATGTTGGACTTGACGGAGCCGATGAGCAGAGGGGTGGTGCGGTTCTTGCAGAACACGTTGGCGATGGAGTTGACCTCCTGCGGGTCACCGACCTTGGTGCCGGTGCCGTGGGCCTCGACGTACGCCACCTCGGCGGGGTTGACGCCGGCCTCGCGGTAGACGCGCTCGATGAGCTGCTGCTGCATGCCTCCGGCGGGGAAGGTGATGCCCTGCTCCTTGTTGCCGTCGGTGTTGGTGCCGGCGTTGAGCACGGTCGCGTACACACGGCGGGCGGTGCTGGACTTCTGCAGCAGGATGACGACGGCGGCCTCGGAACGGACGTAGCCGTTGCCGGAGGAGTCGAAGGCCTTGCACATGCCCTGGGGACTGAGCATGTTGAGGCGGTGGAACTGCAGGGAGCTGGCCGGCTTGAGCAGCAGGTTGCAGCCTCCGACGATGGCGCTGTCGCACTGGCCGTCGCGCATAGCCTGGATGGCCTGCTGGAGGGCGAACATGGAGGAGGAGCAGGCAGTGTCGATGGCGTAGGACGGTCCGTTGAAGTCGAAGGTGTAGGACAGACGGTTGGGGAACATGGCGCGGCAGCAGCCGGTCAGACCGTAGCCGTTGACGCGGTCGGGGTCCTGGGTCCAGTACTCGTCGGACTCGGAGCTGGACACACCGATGAAGACACCGGTGCGGGAGCCGCGGAGCTCGGTGGGGTTGTACCCGGCGTCTACGATGGCCTCGTACGTCAGCTCCAGCAGCATGCGCAGCTGCGGGTCCATGACGCGGGCCTGCTTGGCGTGCACGCCGAAGAACTGGGCGTCGAAGCTGGTCAGGTCCTTGAGCTTACCGCACCGGTCGGGAAGGCCGTGGAGACCTGGGGGCAGAGAGCGGCGAGTCAGTCACCTGTGCAGGGACGAGGCAGTACGCGGGCGCGTCCGGGGTCCTGCACTCACCAGGGGGCCAGCGGCGGTCGTCCGCGGTGACCAAGTCGACACCGGCGAACAGCTGGTCCTTGAACTCCTCGATGGAGTTGCTCTCGGGCAGGCGCCCGGAGAGACCGGTGATGACGATCTCGTCTGTGTTGATGTGGTTGGCGCGGGCCCCCATCTCCGGGACGGTGTCTGTCGAGCGGGCAGGCATGGTTGCGGCTGCTGCAACACAGGGAAACAAAATGCAAGGTCAGACACATCCGAATCTCGAGCACAAAAAAAAAATATAGCGGAAGACTTGAAATGTCATCCACTTTTTAATTTATTATCATTTCTTCTTTGCCTTTGTTGCGCGTTAACACTGGCACTGGATAGCTAGGGACGCAACAGCCTCATGAAAACAAAAGGATGGCACACCTCGGCTTTACTCCGGACGGGCCGGGCCGGGCCGGGCCGGCCGCGGCCGAGCGGCGGGTCTCCTACGATCGCCGGGGCGGCCGACACGACCGCGGTGTGACGATACGAAACGGCGCGGTGATGCGGTGACGCGGTGACGCGGTGACGCGGTGACGCGGAACAGGCGGGAGCCGCCCAGCCAGCCCATCTCGCCATCACGTGGGGTATCGATGGGCCGGTGCCGGTGCCGGTGCCGGTCCAGCCCGGCGCTGGCGGCTGCCCGGTGCCTTATCAGCCGGGGCTGACAGCTGACCCGATGGCCGCCCCGTCCTATTCCCATCTCTGCCCACCCCCGCGACGGCCTTGAACTTGCCAACCTGTCATGTAATCTGCTGCGCGGCCGCGCGGGGCGGGGCACGCGGAGCAGCGCGGGCCGCTTATGCAAAACACGGCCGAGCCGCCAACAACCCTCCGCTGCCGCTCCGCCCGGCCGCCCGGCCGCCGTGCACACGGGAGGGCCGTGGCCGCGGCCGTGCTGCCGTTGGCCTGCAGGGAGTACCGGCTCGAATGTGTTTTTGTTGCCGCTGGCCGTGTCCTGTCCTGTGACCTCGCCTGCGGGCGCGGAGCGCGGGCCCGCCGCCGGCCGGCCCAGCGACACGTTTAGCCAGCTCGGCCCGCTGTACCGCGCCGTGCCGTTGATCCAGCAGGGGACCATTCTGGTGGGGCTCCAGTGGGGCTCCTAGCGAGCACCCAAGGACCCAAGGGCCGCCGCCGAGGGGCCCGCGGCCCCCTATGTCCTTGCCACGGGCCGGCCAAATGATACGCTCTGGTTCGCGTTTCCCCGCACCACCTGCAAGAGCCCGGCGACGATTCGTCGACTACTCGTTTTCTGCCCGCTTTCTCAGTTTCCGACGCAAACGACGTCGGTCGACGTCTGGGAGCGCCGTGGTGGGTAGGCACGCTGAGCTCCGTGAACGCGCGCGTGTGCCGCGGGCTGGCCTACCCGGACATGACAAGGGGCCCGCGGTGCAGTGGGGCAGTGGAGCCGGCCGGGCCAGCGGGCCAGCGGGAGCGGGGTCTCCACTTCTGGACTGTTCCGCAACATTAGCGCGGAGCATACAATTTGCCCACCAAAACAAACAAGACACCCTCGCTCCCCCCCCCCCTTTTAATTCACCTCTCTGGATTACTGCTCAGCTCTGAGCGATCACTAGCAGAATTACCTCCCAACAAGACGCAAAAAAAAATATAAAAAAAAATATAGAGGAAATTTTTAAAATAAAATGAACGCGACACCTCGGCGGTGCGCGGTGTGGCGGCGCCCGCGGACGCGCGGCCGTTGAGCAGACGCTCAAGGCCCCCCGGTTCCAGTGTCCGGCCGGCCGGCGAGCGTATGTGGCCCGTGCACATTCTGCCGGCGGGGTCGCAGCCGCAGCCGGCGGGACTCGAACCCGCGCCGCTTCGAACACCGGCTCCGGAGCCGCGGTCTTAACCGGCGTGGAGGCCTCCCGGGAACCCAAACAGCCAAACGGCCGGCCGTCGCGTCGCGACCCGCGAAAAGAAAGGGAAATGGGGAGGAGCAGAGAGCGGCGTTATTCGGCGGTGGGAAGCCGGGGAAGGGGCGGGGGGGGGGGGGGCACATAAATAGGGAAGGGATTAGCGCGTGCGGCGCTACCTGGCGGGAACACGCGTCACCGGCGGTGTGGGGGGGGGGGGGGCATGGCGGGACCAGGTAACAGCTGACCGGGCGAGCCGCCGCCGCCGCCGCTCCGGTCAGGCGGTCACGTGTCTCTCACACACACACACACGAGACACACACGCACACACGCGCGATACGTGATGGCGGTCAATGTCGAGAGGAGAGGGCCCGTCCAGAGAGAGATCCAGTTTGGGTGGTAACGTGCTTCAGGTGTGCGTTGTGCCTCGGCCCGGACAAGACGGCGATCGCGATACTTTTAAAATGAATGAGGGTGGGGGGGGGGGATGATCCGTGCCACGACTCACTGTACCAGGCCGGGGCGGCGCGGTACAGTACTGTCGAGTGCTTGCGGGGGCAGATAGCCGACGCCGCCGGCCGCTGCTGCTGCCACGCCACGTACACTTTCACCCGAGTCTGGGGAGACGGGACGACCACCCTCGTTCAGTGGTTCAGTGCGAAAATCGACTCGAGGAAAACAACCAAAAAAGAAAAGTTTCGGCTGCCATCGCCGATATCGTTATGTAAGGCGGCCGCCCCTAGCGATACGCCGGGGGGGCCCCCCGCGGTCCCCCTACTCCCCCCCCCCCCCAGCGGCCCCCCCCCCCCAGCGGCCCCCCTGCGGCCCGGAGGATGACCTCGAGTCCGCCGCTCTCGGGTTTCGGCTGTACAGAACTTTTCCGATGCAAAACGGCAATATGTTTTCGGCGCATCGCGGCCCGGGGGGGAGGAGGAATCAATCGAACATTCATACGGCAGCCGACGGGCAAGCAGACGAGCGGATCGTGGCACCACAAACAAGCTCACACGGAGTTGGCGACGGTCGACGAAGTACGTCAACGCCTTCCTGGCGGGCGCGGCAAAGACGGCGTCTTCCGTGTGCCGTGAGCCCACGCCGACCCGCCGCCCGCCGCCCGCCGCCTGCAGATCCACAGATCCCGACATGTATGCACTCTATTCGTACATTCTCACCACGTCAATTCAGTGAACTTCGGTAATTTTCCGCCCCCTCCTGCGACGTGAAGCCTCGCGGCACGTTTTATGTATACACCAGTATACACACACACACACACAGGCCTGCCGCCGTGCCCCGTTCCGGACGCGTGGCCGCTAGAGTTATGGCGTACTTTTAGTTTCGGCGTGGAGTGTGTGAATGTGAACGCGAATACGGCCACTTAGAGCCCGCGTGCCAGCTCGTGACACCTGCCGCCGCCGCCGCCTGCCGCCGCCGCTGCCGCCGCTGCCGCTGGTGGCATGGCGCGGGCGTGCGAGCCGCTTGCGGGGACCTGTGCGGCGCGCGCCCGCGTCGCGACGCGCACTTCCGACGCGTCGCGACGCCCGCACGCGTTCTGCACCACGACGGGGTGGGAAGGGGGGGGGGGGGGGGGGGCCGCTGAAGCCGACGGACGGAGTCCGCCGCGGCCGGGAGGGCAGACAAGACAACTTTCCTCCAAACAGTCATTCGCCGGGCCGAAGACATGATTATTGGGGAACTTTATTGACGTCGACGGCGACGTCCATCTCCTCACCCTCTCATTTTCGGCAAAACGCCGGCGGTACGCCGGAAGGGGGGTGCCGCGGGAGGGCGGGGAGAGTGCGTGAGTCACCGGCCGCCACGCCCCCACCGCCAGGTGAGGCGGACATGTCAGCCGCATCGGCCGCGCCGCGCCGAGCCGCGCCGGCTGGAAGGCTGATGTCCTTTCCTTATCACTATCGGCTCGGCTCGGCCGGGCCTCACTGGCGACGCTGCTGGCCTTGGTCGAGGCCGCGGCCGCGACTTTGAAGAGAAGGAGGAGGAGGAGGAGAAAGGGGGGGGGGGGGGGGCGGAGGAGGAGGAGGGCGGGCTGCGTTTCGCGGTCTAGGTCTCGCGGCCGTGGCGTGGCCAGGATAAGCGAGAGGAGAGGGGCCGCGGGGAGGGGGAGGACCGGCGGAGAAGAAGCTAAACGGCGGAGCTCCGAACGAGCGACGCGATAACGTGGCCGATCACGCCACGACAGGGCTGCGGGCGGACCGGCCGGCCTGCCGGGGCCGCGGGGCGGGGAGGCAGGGGGAGGGCTGCACCACTGCTTGCACGCGTCAGGAAAGGGAGTGACGCGCTGACGCCGACCCGAGGTCGCGGATAACGAAACGAAACGCGGCCCGGGTCATCAGAATCGGAAGCGTCGGCGGGGGGCACGAGAGCACCAGCACCGCCGAAATGCTGTCCTACATGTGCGAGCGCGGGGCCGGCCGGACCCCCACCCCTCCCGCCGCCGCCGCCGCTCCCGCGGAGCCGACGGACGTCGGCTGACACGGCACGGACCCGCGCGGTTGGCGGAGGGTGTAGCGGCACCGGATCATACGATCTCTTCCTCTCCCCCCTCCTCTCCGAGTACCTGCGCGACCACGCTGCCGCCACGCCGCCGCGCCGCCTCCGACGATGGCCTGATCCTGATGCAACAACAACAACAACAACAGCAACGGCGGCCCGGCGGCGGCGGCGGCGGCGGCGGCGGCGGCGGCGGCGCGGGCGGCGCGATCAGAGCTGAGAAAAGGAGGGAGGGACAGGGGGGGGGGGGCGTGTTTCCCTTTCGCATTTCTGCCAGCTGTCCGGCAGCGGCCGATGTGTCGTCATTCTTTTCCTACCGCTCTCTCTCTCTCTCTCTCTCTCTCTCTCTCTCTCTCTCTCTCTCTCTCTCTCTCTCTCCTAACCCCCTCCGCCCACTCGGGTACGTCTGCCCGCAACCCCGCCCTTTCCCCTCTCGGATCCCGCCTTTCATGACATTTGCCGAACCCTCAGGACGACGGGCGAAGCTCCCATGTTGAGATTCCGAGGATGGGGGAAAGGTGAGGGGGAGAGGAGGGGGGGGGGGGGGGCGACACCTGCTCGACCATAACACCATACGAGCCCATCACGTGGAGTCATCTGTCCAGACCAGTAGACCAAACATGTCCTTTACAAGACGTGAGGGGAGGGGGGCACTACTTGAGGAGAGCGGCCAGTATTAACATCGCACAGTAAAAACAATAATCATTTTTACAATCAGTATTACAAAAAAAAAGGAAGACGCTCTGCCTTTCTAAATATTATACTCCTTATTTTTTCCGTTATTTTTTATTAAACAAACAGGTCCTTTTACACGTGATGTTTTATTTCTACGGAACAACGCGCGCGGTCCACAATTGTAGACTAGAAATGGCGACCGAATCACGCGATCGCCGCGTTTCATTTTCCCAGCGTCCGGGAGCCGTGGCGGCGGCGGCGTCGGCGGCGGACCGGGCCGACCCGACTCCAGCGACTCAGAGCAGCCACGCGTAGTTAGTCGCTAATAAATGCCGCAATATGCCGCGCGCGTTGATCCGCCCCGCTCCGTTTTCGCCTCGTCCCCCCCCCCCCATCCTCCTCGGCGGCGGCTCAGATTTGAATCGCGCGCGCTGAGGACCCGCCCCGCGCCTCGCCTCGTGCGCATGCGCCCCGCTCGCCGAGCCTCGTCCTCGTCTTCGTCGCGAGGTGGGACTTCCTCCCGGTTCACGGCCGGGCCTGTCCTGCCCGCTGCCCGCCGCCCGTGGCCAGAGCAAAACGCCTCAAGTAACGCGAAAAAATCGCGGCGGTGTCAGAATGACGTCAAAAGTCTAACATTTCGGGGAGGAAAAAGAAAAAGCGTCCCACTGCGCGAGACCTATTCTTTCTTTGTTTTCTTTTTTTTTGCCGCCACAATTTTTGAACTTGTGGCGCGTCATTTTGTCAACACAACCTCTGTGTGCCTTGAGGCTGACGTGCGGGGCGGCCTGACATTTCCTCCTCTGCGGACGGGGCGGGGCGGGGCGGGACAGCACAGGGACAAAGCACCGAGTTGAGAGCGAGAATGCAGCCCGTCTTACTATATACGCTCTCGACTTTTTTTCCAGTAAAAGGAACAGAAACTTAAAGAAATTTATTTTTATTTTAAAGCCTACATTAAAAAAAAACTTTCCGTCCGAAAAACTCTGATGCACTCGAAACACTAGGGCGGTGCTGCTGGAGCAAGCTGTTGTTGGACGCGGCCCTGTACAGGCTCGGTGGGTTCGACTCCCACAGACAGTTCCACGCAACGTCCCTGCCCTAATTTTTCGCGTCCGCATCATCCTTTCACAATTTTTTTTTTGAAAATAAAATCTCAAAGAAATGGGTGTGATTTTGGGCTGGCCTACATCGCACTCGGCTGTGACCATAGCCCCCTAAAGAGAGTCGGATAGGCGATGCGATGGTGCGCAGTACACACGGGTACGGTACGTGTGTACTGCGCAGCCCGGCGCTGCCCGGCCCAGCCTCTCCCGCGCGAGGAGCGCAGCGGTCCATTTCCTGCCGTGTCCGGGCTGCGCTCGCGTCCAAGCACGGGAGGGCCCCCGCCGACACTGGCAAACGCGACGCCGAAATACGGCCAGTTTGTCTGGATTTCGCGACTCCAGAAAGGGGGAGTGGCGCGGCCGCTGCGTCCACCGCGGACCACGTGTGGCGGCGGCGGGGCGGCGCGGCCCGATCAGCTGATTCCCCCCTGCACCGAGGCGCGTAGCGCCGCAGATCACGAAAAAAAAAATAATAACGGCGATTCCGACACACAAGCAGAAGAAGAGGCTTTCCGATAAAGGCAGGCAGGAGGCTCGCCGCCCGAGTTTACCTAATAGTCCCCCTAGATAAGAGCTGGCGGATACACGCGGCCCGGGGCGGAGCGGGGCAGCGTGTGACAAACAGAAGACGCTCAGCGAGGCGCCGTGTCGTAACGGCCTAGGAGTGGCGGGGACCCGACGCGAATATGGTTTATTGAGGAGCCGCAGGCCCTCCCCCGGTGCAGATTCACACAACCGGTCCAAGTACAAATGGAAAAAGGAGGCGCACACGCGATGGCCCGTCAACAGGACCCCGGCGTACCATAATGTAATTAAGGTGCGAACGTATCGCTGGAATGGCGAGAGGCAGCTGGAAGGAAAACTCAAGTCTGACGTGGTGGAGATTCGTGTTGGGGAACACTTGAGAAGAAACTAATATCCGTAATAATTTAGGGACTGAAGGTATCGCTCCTGAAACTCCGAGAGTCTGATGGTATAAAAACTGAAATTGAATTTTAGATTTCAAATGTTGTTTTTTCCATCCACAAAAATCTTTTGGTTATAATAGTCAATGCTTACTTACTATAAGAATTAAAATTGAAAATTGCAGATTTCACTTCATAATCACCAGACCACCAGATCAACCACGGACGGAGCAACTGAGCTGCTACTCACACCCCCACATCGACTCTGGCTCTCTAGCTCACTCACACAGTCACTCACTCACTCACGAACTGCCATACCGTGGCCCAACAAAAACGTACCGGTAGTTTACGGTTTATATCCTTGAAAGCGGAAAATCCCGTTGGATCTTCCTCGTTGTCTTGTCTTGTCGTGCTTTCGATTGCACTTGGATCGGCACACTGTTTCGTCCGACCTGCCCGCGACCACCGCCACCCGAAAACTGTCAAGCGAGGACCGTTCTCCCGCGCGTATGTAGAGAAACGCGTGCCGGCTGCTGGCTGGCCGCCCAGCGCCGCCCAGCGCCGCCCAGTCAGCCCACGGCGGGGGCCGCCAATCAGCGCGCGGGCAGCGGCACGCCGCCAGCACGCCGCCGGCACGCCGCCCAGCCGGGACGCCCGAGCTGGCGGCCCGCGGCCCGGCGCGGCACAGCGTAGAGGCACCCCGAGGAGGACCACACGGACCACCCTATCCACCCCCGCCCCCACCGCCCCCGCCCCCCCGCCCCCGCCCCCACCGCCCCCGCCCCCACCGCCCCCGCCCCCACCGCCCCCGCCCCCCGGCGGGGCGCGGCGCCGCGTGGCGCTATCTGCCATGGGGGGGCGGGCCTTCGTTAGGCCCCAGCAGCCCTCCGCAGCCCCGCAGCGCACTGTCTTCCTGTCCCGGTCGCTCTCATGGGGACGCTCCGTACGAGAGAGAGAGAGAGAGAGAGAGAGAGAGAGAGAGAGCGCTAGGAATATGGCAATGCTCCGCCGCTGCGCCCAGCAACGCGCGCCCCCCGCTGCTGCTGCTGGAGACCCCGACACGGCGGGCCGCCCGGCTGGGCTCTGACTCATCGCCTGGCTAGGGGAGGGTTTCTCTCTGTGGACTCAGTGCCTCTTTCCGCCGGTCCGCACGGCGGCGGTGGCGCCGAACGCCCGCCGACTCCAGGGTAGGCCAGCCCGCACGACACGGGTGCGCCGAGCCGTCGCGGTTGCCTAGCCCGCAAGGCGCGGGCCGCTGTGCGCGGCGGCAGGGCTGGCTGGAGAGGCTGGAGCAGGCTGGAGCACCGCCCCCGGGGTCGGCACAGGGTGACCGTTGACCGAGGGGCGGCCGAGGCCGACTGTCATATAGTAATCCGCACACACCGCGGTGCACGGCTCAGCTAAAAGTAACATTATATACTTTTATAATATCATAACGATACTCCCTAATGAGATCCACTCAGTACGCGGAAAAGAAACACTCAGCCAGATAGGGAACTGTCGTGGATCAGTGCGTGGGTCTCGATAGAAGGTATCGATAATATTTGCGTAGAATAGTAATCCGTATACACGGCCAAGAGGAGTCTATCCCTCACCATTGACTTCAACTTTCAAACATATCTGGGGTGGGTGACAGTTCAGTCAGAACACAGAAACCACCATTTATCGTGAGAGTTCTGGAGCATATTTTCAATCCAATCAATGAAACAGTCAGAGTGCGGTCCGTGATGCGAGGTGCCCCTCACCCCAGACGCTCCCACTGCCTGCATCTGTGTGTCTATCTTGTGTGTGTGTGTGTCTGTCTGTCTCTTTGTCGCGGTTGCCTACCCATCAGGACCTCCCCCCACCTCTCTCTCTCTCTCTCTCTCTCTCTCTCTCTCTCTCTCTCTCTCTCTCTCTCTCTCTCTCTCCCCTCTCACCGCGCAGATTGTGAGCATCCCTGACCGTGCCCACCCCGGGCCGCGCTCTGCCGCGCTCTGCCGGCTCTCAAGCTCTGCCCCGCTGATGTCTGACATAACTCCGCGCCCTGTACTGACCCTTACCGTCCGTGTGGGGCGTAAGTATGTCTCAGTGATTGCCGCCTGCCGCCGCCGCCGCCGCCGCCGCCGCCGCCGCCGCCGCCGCCGCCGCCGCCGCCGCGGTCATGGCCGCCGCCCTCCCTGACGCAGAGCAGATCCCCGGTGGCATGACGTCGCCCGCTCTCGGTGCGCAGAACATATTCCGCCGGATCTGTTCCTTATTTAATCCGATATGCGCGGCTCCGTATCAACGGGACAAGGCGATGTGAGAAGATACAGTACCTCCCCGGTGCGGCGCGGCCCCGGGGGCAGGCGGGGCACTACCCTTCCTCCCCCCCTCCCCTCCCCGGGAGCCTAGAAATAGTGCGCGACGACGGTTTTCGCGGCGATTTCTGCGTTGACAGCAGAGATAGCGCCGCGGTCGCCTGTTGTGGCCGCGGAATCGGATTTGTTGTGGCTCGTAACCGCCCCGGCCGCTGGGGTGCGCCACTAGTTGGAGGCGGACCTCTCAAAGACCAAGTGTTTTTTTTTTCCTGCTCTGCCACTGATTTTGCAACTGGTGCGGGCGTTAGGCACGGCGCGGCACGGTACGGCACGGCATGGCACGGCCGGGCGGACGTGGACCGGGCGGGGCAGAAGGCTGTGACCCCGCCTCCCCCACGCCGTGCCCAGCCCGCGCACAGCATGGCGGGATCGGTCAGCCGCGTCTCAAATCGCCGACAAGCCCGGTGCAGATAAGGTCCCGTGGACGGCGACTGATACCCAGCCCCGCGAGACATGGGAAAGACATGGGCGCCTCCTGATACCTCCCATTAGGAAGGGGCGGGGTGGGGGACTGATAAAGGGGAAATAAAAGGACGCCCAGTAAGGGGTTCGAACCCTCGACCTTAGGATTAAAAGTCCCACGCTCTACCGACTGAGCTAACTGGGCGGGCGGAAGGGCACGCGCGGTGCGCCAGCCCTGTAGGGACGGCGGCGGCGGAGGGGTCGGCGGAGGTAGAGGCCTCGCAATTGGCAGCGCGGCCTCACGCCGTCAGTGCGCGACAGTCACGCCGGGCCGTTGGCAAGGCCCTGGCTGCGCGAGCGACAGAGAGCGAGAGTGTGAAAAGAAAGGGAAAGGGAAGAGAGGCGGTTCGCAGAGCGGGGTGCAGCCGGCGGCGGTCTTGGCCGGGGAGGGAGGGGCCCGGCAGCATCCGAGCCGATGGTGTCGCCGAGTGGCACTCCACTCGACTCGCGGCACTCTCGCCCTGAGAGGCTCGAGCGCGGCCGCCTATCGGGGGCGTGGGAGTGTGAGTGTGTGAGTGCAGGTGGACACGGCGCAGGGCCCGGCAGAGCCGGCGGCCAGATCCATACGGAACCGTGTTTACGTTGTGTCGGCCGCACTTATTCACGACCACAATTTTCTATTTTCCCGGAAAACGGCCGGTTTTCATATTCACCAGTTGAAAAAAAAATTGCTGGCGTCCACGTTTTTTTGTTTGTGTTTCCCTCGTTACAGCGGAAGATTTCTGCCCGCGGTGCCCGGTGGTGCCGGTGCGCGAAGAAAAAACTGTTTATTTTCGAGCTCATTGTTCCCATAAGATTGAAATCTGAGCGCAAAGCGCGGCAAAGTTGCGGATGTACGCGCGCGCGCACACACAACGGCAATGTCCCCAGGAGCCCCAGGAGGCCCCAGGCAATGGCCCCAGGAGAGTTCCTCGCGGGCGACGACGGCGGGCGCCGGGCGGCGTCCGCCTCCTTCCCAAACGATCTCCATTAATTGAGCAGTTGGGCGTGCTATCGTGCTATCGCACCCCGCTGCCGCAGTCACGCGACCCCGCGCCGCTATCTGTCGCACCTCACCCACACCCCCAAGCGGCGCGCTGCGGGGCCGTCGCCGCCGCCACCGCCGCCAGTTGGCAACACTGACCCGTCCAAGGAGCCGCGGCGGCGCGGGGCGGCGCGGGGCGGCGCGGGGCGGCGCGGGGCGGCGCGGGGCGGCGCGGGGCGGCGCGGGCGGCGGCGCGGGCCGGCGCGGGCCGGCGCGGGGCGGCACGGGGCGGCCGCTGTCGGGGGGCGGTGCGTATCAGGAAGACGGTGCATGGGCTTCGAGTGGAGCTCACAGCTCACAGCGAGCACAGCGACCGCGGCGAGCACGGCGCGCGGCAGCGGCCACGGCCACGGCAACAGGAGATACGGACGGCCCTGCCGCGGCCGCCACTCGCGCACCTTGTGATGCCCGAGTGACTGACCGCGCGGGGCCGGCGGGGATGGCTGGGTGGTCTGCCTGCAGCTGCAGCTGCAGCTGTCAGCGCCTCGCGCCGCCCCCATCTGTCCGCCACCGAGCCCCGGCACCCGCTCCCCGCAGGAGGCAGCGCTCCTGTCCATTCTCGACGCAAATAATTCGGGCAAGAAATTACTTCAGACAGGGGCGACCGCCGAACGCTTTCGATACTGTACCCGCAGGTACCCAACAGGTACCCGCAGGTAACCGCCGCCCCATCGCAAACCAAAACACACCCGGTTTTTTTTGGCGCGGCGGTTAGGGTTTTGACGTTGGCAACCGATAAATAAATAAATAAATGATAATGAATACATCGGCCGGTGTGTCTTCAACATGACATGCGGTTCTCCCCGATCGGCGCTCTGGGACGGACCCTGAGGCCGAGGGTCCCGGCCGTCCCAGCACCATCCCACAGCAACACCAAGGCTAAGCGAATTGCCAGAGCCCATTCAAATCCTCGAATGCTCCTGATATCGCCCCCCCCTCCTCCTCTTCATTTCCCCCGTCCCTCACTCCTTAGAACGAGCGGCAGAAGGAGAAAGAGGGAGAAGGGAGGGGGGGGGGGAGGGGGGGGGGGGGGGGGGCTTTCTCAATCCCATTCCGTCTCACTTCCGCATGTAGGTATTAGAGACAACACTGCACGCACTCGGACACACACACACACACACACACACACACACTCATCTCCCCACTCCCCCGCATACGACTCGCCCCCCCGGCTCGCCCCGCCTCGACAGAACCAAGGTCAGAGGTCGCACCAAGCTTGTCGCCGCGTCGCCAGAGACCCCTTTCCAGCCCTTCTCTTCCCTCCCCTCCCCCCCCCCCCCCTCCCCCCCCCCCCCCCCCCCCGTTGTCACATCAGCAGTGATGGGGTGTCACCACGTGATGCACCCCCTCTGCTACCCCGAACACTACCCCCTCCCCCTCTCTACCTCTCTGAACGCCTGCGGATGCCAGGGTAGGCCAGCCCGCACGACATGGCTGCACGGAGACATCGCGGTTGCATACGTACTAGGCGCTCATCTCTCCCCTTCCTCCGTCTCTTCCTCTCTTAATAAATCAATCAATTAAACAAAAATCTCTCTCTGTCCCTCTTTGCTCTCTCATATATTATATGTTGCAAAACAAATCGTCTACAACCGTAAAGAAAAAGTTCGAACAATAAATTAAATGAAACCTCTCTCTCTCTCTCTCTCGTCGATGCCAACGTCGGGCCGGGCGGGACAGGCAGCTGTCCTGTTGGCGCATTCGTGCGAAACGATTCTCAGGCCGGTTTTGTTGTTGGCAGTTTGTGTTTTTTTGGGGGGGCGCACGCGCTCGGCACCACCAGCTAGTGCAGTCTGCAGTCGTCCTGCGGATGGTGGACGCAGCGGCAGCAGCCAGCACTGCCCGCGCCCCGTATCAGGGCCGTGAGCGGCTGTGACGTCCTCCGGCGAAGGCGATTGATTCGCTTATTCGAGGAGGGAGGCCGTACAAGCGTAATCTCAATCTGTGTGCGCCTATTGTTACGTGATGCGGCCGCGAACCGAGCCGCGAGGGCCGGCGGGGCGGCGAGGGCCGGCGGGCCAGAGGGCGAGCGGGGCGGGGGCGGTGCGGGGGAGGGCGGCACCCCGGCACCCCGTGGTGGGAGTGCACGCACACACGCACACACACACGCGCGCGCGCGCGCTCGCAGCGCCCTCCCGGCTCCCCACGGCTCCCAGTTTTTGACACCGCGCTCACCACGTCAAAGCTCTCCACGACAGTTTCTCATTTGTTGTGCAGGACACACAGTTCGGACGACACAGCGCGCGCCGTGGACTTGTTGATATCGCTGTCAGCAGCGGCGGCGGCGGCGGCGGCAGCAGTAGCAGGTTGTGCGCGATCTCAAATCGAGTCACGACGACCGCAAATTTAAAATAAAATAAGAATCGACGGACGTCATCTGTGGCGGTGACGCGCGAGACATTTTTCACACGGCGCACATGGACGTAGCCCGCCGCCCCGGGTGACCCCCCCCCCCTCCCCCGTGGCTCCGCGGGGGTGGCTGCGGGGGTGGGAAGGTCACGCTGGAGGGGGCGGGGCGCCACGCCTGGGCTGGGCTGGGCGTCTAACCTCACCGCTGCCGCCGCCGCTGCCGCCGCTGCCCCGCACAGCGACACTCACCCCGCCTCTTGACCGGGACCACGGCCTCGTCGTCCTCGTCCCAGACCGCGGACAGGCGGCCCTGCCTCTTCCTGTCGCGCGCCCAGCACGTGTCGGCGCCGGCTCTGGGGTGCGCCGGGGCCTCCGCGGCGCCGCGGTCCGGGGCCGCCCCCGAGCCAGCCTTGGCCGCCATCACGACTGGCACGCGCCGGCGGCCGGCGGCGGCGGCCACCCCCGGGCCGCGCCCCTCCCCACCCCCGCCCCCGACTGCCCCCCCAGAGCCAGGGCCGGGGGTACCAACCCCTGGCGGCCGCACCGCACATCCCTCCCCGGCCCACGCCCAGCTGGCGCAGCCCTGTCCAGCGCTGACTGTAGACGGTGTCAGCTCGCCGAGGCGGTATCCGCAAACCAGGGCAAACCCGGGGTGCACCGCGGCCGCACTTCGCCATACGTCTCCCTGCTCGCCGACCGCTCCCAAACCGTCCTGCCGCATTTCTCTTTCGTCCTACAATCCCACGTGAAACACCCTCGGGCATCGGCCCACTGCAAGCCGTTGGCGAGAACACCGGAGCGCGCCAACGGGGAAGTACCTGGTGCCTTCCGTCGCGCCCTCCGATTTTAGGGTGAGATTGGCGGTGGGGGGGGGGGGGGGGGGAGGGCTGTCTTCACCACGGAAGGGGAGGGGAGAGCGTTTCTGCGGCGCTGCGTTGGTAGCTCGAATGGCGTGATGCCCGCCGCCCCGACCTGCCTCACGGTGGTCAGGCGATGCGGCTTCCCCCTCCCACCCTTCCAGATCAATACACCTCAGGCTGCACTGCCATGCCCGAGGCCGTCCGGCCCCGCCCCGACGCGGTCCTCGTCGTCACCAAAGTGACTCACTTCTTCGGCTGGGCCGCGGGCTGGCTCTCCGCGTCCGGGACCGGCCGGGCCGGCGGCGGCCGCACCGCCGCACCGCCGCCGTGCTCGCCTGGCCCTCCCCGAGGAGTGCGCGGGGCTGCTCGACGGCGGCGGCCCCGGCCCGCGGGGGAAGTCCAGGCCGCCGCCGCCCCGCAGTGTAACGGCGTCGCGGCGGACGTCTAACTTTGCTAGACAAACCGTTTTGCCAATTTTGTATCGTTATCTTGTTTACACCCTTGGAGGTCTGATTACTGGCGTTACGGCTGCTCGCCCATCGGTAGGAGAGTTACGCGGTGGGCCCCGCGCCGCCCCGAGGTGACGTTTCTTACAATCGCCGCGTGGAACTCGGCGATAGCCTTTCGCGTCCAACCCGATCGCGTGGGTGCTCGCAGTGCTCGCGAGTCTAGATGGATCTGAATTATGTTGTCCCACTGCCGCGTACGGCCCCCGCCATCCCCCCAGCCCCCCGCCCCGCGGCCTCACCTACGTCTGTGGCCCGACTCTCCCCGAGTCGCAGTTTCCTGCAATGTCAACAGGCCTAGGCCGACAGAAAGAGAGAGAGAGAGAGAGACAGGCAGACAGTCGGACCGACAGACAGACAAAGAGAGAGACAGGGAGACAGACGAGGATGAGGGCTGGGACGACGGGCCACCACCTCTCTTCGGTCGGCATCTGAAGATCGGATATTCGCATCGTGCCCATGGTCACTTTGACGTTTTTTGAGGCTTTCAGTCTGCCGTGCCGTATCGAGTTGAACTGCCCCCCTCCTCTTGTCTCTCTCTCTCTCTCTCTCTCTCACACACACACACACATACACACACTCTTTCTCTCTCGCACACACAGCTCACGCAGTCGGGACGGGGGCAGGGGATGCACAGCCACTCGCACAATCGCTAGGCAACAAGTCAAAGGCCGGGCGGGAGGGTCGCGGGGGCGCCCGCCGCAGCAGGGGGGCACCGGGGACACCCGGGGGCTGTACTTACTTCGTTTACTGATTAATATATCAGAGCGCGGTTATGTAAGATTCTCGTAGCCTATCTCTGTCTGTCTCTCTCTCTGTCTCTCCTCCCCCAACAACTCTCTTCCCATTTGAAGGTTCCATATCACTCCCGCCCCCCTCCCCCATCCCCCACGGGAGCTTTTCACCGCAATAAAATATAAATCAGTTTTCGTTAGGGTTTTTTTTTTGAAAAGCTGTAATCTTATGATGAGATATCTTAAATAGTGTACGGTAGCGTCGGGAACGTCACACACCCTCGGTGGCTCATTATAAAATTCCGACGTCCTAACTACGTTGTATTGTCGTATTTTCTACCCTCTGGGAACTACATTCAAAACTTTGCTGTTTGATTGACCACTTTTTTCAAGTTATGGTCGCCATACTACTATATCTACACTACCCTGCGTTCGATCAGCAAATGCAACATTCACCAGTGCGTGAACTTCACGCCGTGAAGGCGACTCAAAAAATAAAAATAAAATAGAAAAATAATGTTTTTTTAAGTGTAAAGGAAGGGGTATGTTCTGCGCAGCGGGGACGGGGCCGAGTCACCTCGCTGGCGATTTTCCTTTTTCTTCTTTTTCTGATGTCCTGCTAGACAACAGTTTGGGCTGGGCCCCGCGTGATGCGAGGGGAGGGGAGGGCTGCCTGGTCAGCCACGGTCTCTAACGACACCATTTTTGTTGATAAACAGAACACACTCGTCGCGCATGGCGCGATGTGGGCGAAACGTCCGCCGGGCGAGTGGCCGGTGCGTGCGGGCATGGGGCTCCGCCGGCGGGCGCCCGTCGGGTAGGCAGCCCCGACTACAGCATGCACGCGAGCCGTGCGGGCTGGCCTACCCTGTGACTCGCAGGCGCCCCTATCAGCTCGCTGAAGCTCGAGCGTTCTAATCTTTTTTTCAACTCAGGAATCAGGAGCCAGCATGTATAGTTCGGGTTTGTGTCTCGCGTGTTTCACTGTCAACACTGAGCATGGCACTGGCGCGGACCACAGCACTTTACGCCCCGCCTACGTCGGTGACTGATAAAGACGACGTGAAAAATGAACAACAAGAGGGGAGCAGGGGTATGGAAAACTTACAGGTCATGATAGGTGAAAATGTTTTATTGAAAATTCGATACGCTTTGCGCGACTACAATGGCAGATACAACAGTGAAAAGATGGGCACATAAAGTATGAGTGGCCTCACAACTCTTTGTTTTGGTGTTTGAAAGCACATTAAAAAAGAGCAAATATTTACCCTGTCTATATGACTGTGATGAATGAACCAGTCACCATCACAAATCTTTTTTAACACAAAGATAACAAAACATAAGCTACAAATTTCAATATGTCCCGAAATCACACCCTAAATCATAAGGAAGTAAATGGATATATAGGCACTTGCATTTCACAACAGGTACACATCAATGCATAAAAAATTAATCAAGTTCAATAATGGAATGAACGGTTTCCATATCATAGATTAAAATTACAATTTGTGACTAGAGTCTACTTTTAAATTACATTACGCTATCTGTTTTTAGCAGGAATGTCCAGTCTTCCTCAAAAAAAATTAATTAAAATGGCAGGTGATTAAGAAATATAACAAGATTGATATGCTTTCCCGATTCCCTACATAGCTGACAATGCAGGGGAGACAGCCTTTTCATGTAACTTTTTGTTTAAAACATAGACAACACTTTCAGAAGTACAAGTACAAGTTAGGAAAATATGAGGATACTATATTCTAATTGTCATTCTCATCAGAAGGCTTTTTAGCTAACTTTTCAAGATGGACACCCATGGGACCCAAAAGATTTGATGCGGGTCCTGCTCCACCTAATTGTGCCTGATAGGATTCCAAGATGTTTTTCAAGGCATTCATATCAATATCAACAGGTTGGAAATTCTCCACATCGTCAAATGTGTCATCTTCATCATCATCATCATCTTGAGACGTCCCTGGTTTGACCTGAAATATGGAGAGATGATTAATAAAAAAATTTCAGAGAACAAATCAGATTTTATTTGCACAAGCTTACCACTTTTGGTGCTTTAGATTTCGGCACTTTCTTCTCAAAGCTTTGAGCAAGGGTTGTATTTGCCAGTTCATGGTCCATTTGGTCCATGTACTGTTTCAATTCTGCATCAGTTTGTTTCTTGCCTACAAATATATAGAATACAGATAATTACGAGATTTGAATTAAGAAATTAATGTAGTACTACAACTGCATCATGCTTACTAGGGTTGATTTCATTGAGATCCATTTCACCATCATCTTCGTAAGAACCAATATCAGAATCATCTGAATCTGAATTCATATCCCAGGAATCCTCGGGTATGACAAAGTCTATTGAAAAAAAAACAAAAAAACAAATTATTTTAAAAATCTGCAATACAAGGTACTACAAATCTGTACTTCAAATAATTATCTGGTACCTAAAATGTTTTGAACAGCACAAGAAAACCCTTCAGGGTCAAAATTCAGTCGATTGTCAACTGAACCTTCATTATCATCAGTTCCTTGAGTTGAGGCAACCCCTGATTTCTTCATTTTTCCACCACTTGTGGATGATTTAGAGGACAATTTAGAAGACTCTTGTCTATGGCAGCAGAATGAGGAGTCCAAGGAGGAATGAAACAAAACATAAGCAAAAATGGATGAGAAAAATACAACAAAACATCTGACTCAACATTAACACACTAAATCCAATACAAACCGTGGAAATTCAGCTCCTTCAACACCAGACATGTATTCCAAAAAGTCACCTAAAGCTGTGGCCAAACCATTTTGATTAGGAGTTTGACCCTTCTTCATTTTATCCTTCATTGGACCATATCGATTTTTTAACATTAAATCCACTTCCTCAGGGCTGATATCCAACCATGAATCATCTGGAAATAAAACAAGATACTTTCACATATTCTTCTTCACCTTTGTTTTAAAAACACCAATATTGAGAATTTTTTAAAATAAAAAATTCAAAGTCGGCATGCTGAATTAACTAACCATCTGGTTTAGGCAGGTTTTGAGATTCACGTTTAATTGTCTCAAGATCTAGTTTGAAGTCTTTTAATTTTGACAAAACTTCTTGGCCAAACGATGAATCTGGCATGATCTTTGAAGATGAGGCACAATTGCGAGCATAAAATTCCTTCGCCTTTTCCAGAAGTGCATTGTGTTCCTTTGAGCCCTCTAGAAGATTCTGAACAGAGAAAGTTTACGTTTTAAAAACTGTGTTGATAGTGTACTCATATATTTTATTTGTTGTATACCAGGTGATTCAGAAATGCCGTGTATTTTCTGAGATATGCAATCCTGCAACGCACTACTCTGTCTGTTTCTGACTCGGCCAAACGCGTGAGACAGAAAGAGACGGAGCTTGTGCATTGCACAATTGCAAATCCCAGAAAATGCCCGGGGTTTCTAAATCATCCGGTACGTACAACCAACCTTAAAATACCCCTTCTTTTCAAGGCTGTTCAAATACATGTTCCACCCCCTGTCCTGCATTACATCCGAGACATCAAGGGTTGAAGGGCTTTCTGTGGCACCACCATGGGCACCCAACTTTTTGGCACGATCAATCAAAATTTCAAATCCACATGCCTAAAATAAACCAAGAAAGGAAACATGTGCTACTGTACTTAATAATTTAAAAAATATCAAAAATATTTAATTTAAAAAAAAAAATAATTCTAGGTTTGTAATGGACCACTTTACCACTTTATACCCCAAATTGTACATATTAAAAGTCGGAGAATTCGGAGGTGGTAGAGACCACCCTGAGCGTTTCTCAGGAACTGCTTTTTCATGGCAAAGCATTGCATACAGACAACGTGTGAAAACAACACTAGCCATAACACAGTTTTCAGGTCGAAAATGAATCATATTACGGCAAGCCTAAAAGAGATTAAAAAAAAAAGGAAATTAGAATTAATGATCATGACTTCATCCATTCAACGGTTTTAAAATTTTAACTTTACCCTCTTGTCTATGGGGTCACGTTCACAAAATGCCCGAACAGCTGGAGCAATCAAGCTTGGGTTATCTTTTAAGAGGACAGAGATCTCTGCAGGAACATGAATTGTAGTTCTATGCAGGTTTTCCTTGATTTTCTCTGGGTAACTGCAAGTACACAAAATTGTTAGTGAATGATTGAATGAAGTAATGTACATGAACAGACTTCTTGTTGACTAATTTCATTGCATACCCATCAATTCTATCATTGATTGCGTCTTGTATAGGCTGTGAGGCTCGTGTAATCTGAGGTGATGATCTAATACGATCAATGGCACTTGACACAGAGATTATCTGTTTTGATTCATTCTCTGGCCTTTTCCCATCAGTAAATGGTATAAAGTGGACTTCACCTTGATAAAGGTAAACCTGAGAAAATCATGAAAGAAAAGTCACTTAACACAATATTTTACAATAACTGCTGACAGTCAGTTCGAGATCAAAGTGTACTCACTCTCTGCCCACATGTCTCTGGGTCAGCCCATGGAGGAAGATAGTCTGCAGCCTCAATGAGAAGGAACTCCCCATCAGAATCAATGACCCTGGAAGAATTTTGAAATTTGTAAATTTATGCCAAGACTGCTGACAAGCATCAAAAGAATAACTTTAATTACCGGACAACAAGGCCTTCAATGTCTTTAGTAAGTTGTAAAAGGAGATAGACAATGAACCATTCATCTTCAATGTTGTCTCCAAAATGTGCTGTTCCATGAAGGTGTGGAGGCAGCGGGTCTAAAAGGAATCAATTCATTTAACATTTTTTTTTTGATGCTTCACAAGTTGTTCACAGTTATTTTAGAGTTTTAGAGGTTAGATACTGAACTAGAGTTATAGCTCCTATTCAATAGGATGAGGAAATAGAGCAAAATAGTACGGCATTAAAATGCGATAGTGTTTCATAGATATTATATAATTAGGTGTCGTACCTGCTTCTTCTCCGAACACTGGAGCAACGTTAAAAGGGTCTTTATGCCAGATGTACTGACCCTTGTGATCCGAAGCAAAACAACTTATGAGAGAAAATACATTCCTAAGCGATTCATTGATCTCTTCTTTTGTCCTAAGATCGGATAATCCTTGAGGAAAAAGGTAATATTCAACAAAATCTTCGGCCTGCACGACCTCCAGAGCGCTGGCCATTTTGACTCACTCGAGAAACAGCAAAACAAACTGAACTGCTTGCAAGGTATCGAGGTTTATTCGCAGGTCAGTCGTCAACCTTATTTACAGTTCACAGAACGAGTTCTGTCTGCACTGCATTTTAATTTTGACCGCAAGTTTGGATGGCTTTGCTGGTTTTTAGGTGTATGGTCCCAAAATAAAGTCGTAGTCCGCGTGCGGTATCTCCATGGCAAGGCACTCGACGCCTCAAATGCTTTCCTTCCTTCCAATCTTTCAAGGCGTTCATAGGGAAGCCCATGGACCGCCAATTTCAGATAATGTTTTCATGAGTGGAGGGCAATAAAGAGAAGCTATTTTAATACTGTTTTCACTATTGTTATTATTATGGTTAGGTGCATCATGAATAAAGTGAAATCATTTTGGGAAGCTGTTACAAGTAGCGATTGATGGAAATAAAATAATCAATTTGCAATTTTTAAAAGTTATCATACAGCTGATTTGGTCTGCAACTTTTGACAAAAATAACAGACAGGAAGTGATAAGTTAGTTAACAAAAATAATAAAAATAAAAACATGGTGAATTAATCTTCTTCTGCTTCCAAATTGATGTGATTACCAAATTTGGCATATAATTTGGTACGTAAATCAGTCATGACATCCTTAATTTCACTGCATTTCTTCTCTAGCTCGCCCATTTCTGATTGGGCCAGTGATTTAGCCTCTTCAAGTGAACTCTACAAAGAATAAAAGAGAATAATTAATTTCAGAACTCAATAAAACTTCCTCACTCTCTATGGTAAAAAATGATTGAAATGGAAACTCAAGATTTAAATCACAGGATGAGATCAGAAATATGTTACCTGAGTATCTTCAAAATTCTGCGAGATGAAAGTCTCTCCCAGAAAGTACGGAACCTTTTCTACGTCCCCCTCTAGCAATGCTAGTTCATCACAGGCATCTTCCAAGTTTTTGAGGTAATCCTGAGAAGTTAATAATAAAATGAATTATTAGTTAGACTGCATTCCCTTCAATGACAGTACACTAATTGAAGTTTGAGAACTGAACTGTTACCTTTTTGGTCTTGAGCTCGTCTTTAAGCTCATCGAGCCTCGCATTGTGTCGGGCAAATTTGTTAATCATCTGCTGATCCTCATATGTGATGTGTACATCAGGTTCCTAGAAGAAGAAAACATTTCAATAACCTTCAAAGTAATCTATTGTTATAAATAAACAAATCGATTTTAAAAGCATGCGAAGAAAGCATTTCATAATAAATTACATCCAGTTTTGAACAACTTAGGTTAGGTTACGCTTCACCATGCATTACCGGTTGGAAAGATGTCTTGGAAATTGCATTTGTCGCAGCCATTTTATCTCGCGTATTTAGAATAAATGTCTATAACACCAAGGAAAATGCCCTTGTAATTAAACTACAATTGATCTAGTTGACGGGAGGTAGGTTGTTTGCATGTGGATACGGTCGGTGCGCTGATTGACTTCGTAGTCCAGTTGGGATGGGTATGACAAATCTCGGTAGGTCCGACCGACCGGCTGCGAGGCTCGGGCGCGGCCCCGGTCCGGTATGACAAGCAACGTCTCGAAGAAGGGAGTGTCTCCGGGCCGCGCGGAGTAGCTCCGAGGTGGCGTATCATCCCTATCAGAGGGGATCGTGACACCGTCAGCGTGGCTGATGCCCGCGGCGCAGATACCCCCTCACCATACCAACCGCTTTAGTCTAAGGTGCCGCGTCCTGGGCCTGGTTTTATTTTTCATGCCATTTTCTCTACCTCCGGTCTGGTCTTGTTTTCTGGAATTCCCTATCCTCTCATGCTACCCTATTTAATTTTTTTCTTTTTGTGATTGTGGCTCGTTTCTTCTGACTGCGGCTGGGCGCTGAAAACGCAGCCGGCACTCAGCCAAATATTAAACTGTTTTTATTGCGCGGTTTGTTTGTGTGAAAGGGAAAGTATTGATAATGCAGAGTGTTTCGTGCTGGGAGGGAATGGTCATTAAAAGTACTACGACGAAATTGATCTCTATCCTTACGAAAGTCTATTTTATATCAGTGAGTACAACACGGATAGTTTCACAGATCATCACACAGTATGTACATTACAATATGCTTTATATCTCGTATTTGTCATATTATGGCAGAAAAATATGAGATGCTAAATACCACGTTTGTGGTACCTACAGTATCCGTGAACTACGGCTATCTACACATAAGGTACGGCCATGATGATAAACAATTAAATTAGTCGAGTCGCTCGCAGTCGCAATGTTTACCTACTGTTAACAGTTCAAGTTCCTCTAACACATAAAGCATGGCACCTATAATTTCTTTACGGCTATAATCTAGTTCGAAAGAAATCCAGTTCTGTAGGTGACCATACATAAATAAAAACACACGATTCTTAACAGTGTGGAGCCCGAAATGCGTGTTATGGTTACTTTTCACATGGCTCCATCATCGAACTCGCCGAGGCACAACTTGCTTCGGGTGTCCCAATCTATTATGGGTTGAAATTACAAGCGAGATAATCTAGGCGCAAGAACGTCTGACAAACGGGCGAATAAATATTTAGTAAGCCGAAAACCAAAAAACCAAAAACCAAAAAATATTCATCTTTTCTTTGCCTGGAAGATCCAATCGTGCTTTACTTACTCTCAGTTACCGCAAGAAACAAAAAATACCTCAGCGCTATGAAGGTAACACTTTGGTCCACTACAGTAAATATTGTCTCAATTAAACGATAGAATAACACGTCTGAAACGTGTCGTTCGCAATCCGTTCACCTTGTTGAGGGCGATTACTGATTCACGCACATCGCAAACTCATAGGTCAGACATCCATCCCTTTGTGCTACATTATCTTAGTTTAATTCACGATATGTGAAATGGTGCGACGAATATTCTACACAGTTAGAAAAATATTTCGTAGTTAATGAGTGAAAACCAGAAAGTGATAAGCTAGCAAAATCCACACACAGGGAGACGCGACGATCTCCCTGCGTGAGAGACTGCGACTAAAACCGAATCCCGAAGCTAAGAAAAAGCATCTACCAGCACAGTCAAAGGAAGAAGGCTCGTAAAAATTGAATCACATATAAATGCTTACTTTCAATCAGTGCATGAGCATATAGAGTGCCTACAACACATCTTCTGTACAGGGCAAGTCTCAGTCCTTTGGCAAACATATCGAAGGGACACCCTTCGAACTACTGAGTTTTTCAGATAATCCATTGCACCGATTGAGCAAACTCACTACTCATCCCGCAAATTGCATTTTTCGTCATTCGAAAGTATCTGAATTAACTGTGGAATGAAGGACCGACGAGAAAAATATCGATTTGAAAGGAAGGGCGCGCGCACCGATGTTTTTGGCTGTCGCTTCCGACTTCTGCGTGCGCCGCTGAAACGCTGACGGCGAGCGCCTGCGAACATCAGGGTAGGCCAGCCCGCACGACACGCGTGCGCTGCACACGCCGGTGTTGCCTACCCTTCAGGCGCTCCGTGCGCCAAAACTTGCCAATCGGTTTCCACTTTGCGACAAGTATATCACAATAGAAATTTGCAGAAAAATGAATGGACTTATTAGTCAGTCAAGTCTTACTTTTTTTTAATAAAAAAAAAGAAACGAACGGAAGAAACGGCAGACTTATAGCGAAGCCATAACAGTTTCGATGCTGTCTCTCCATACCGCTGTTTTATTTGGTTGATCTTGATCTTCTAAATTATGGAAGATTGTGATAGATATCAACGGTACTAATGAGCTAACTAATTTTGTTTGGCATCGAGTAATATCGGCATGCATATCTTGGCACGTCAAATTTTCTTCTTCTTTTTTTATTAATAAGGGAATGCAGGAAAGTTCAAGTCGAGAAGAAGAGGTGCGATAGACAACGCCAAACGTACCCCCCTCTTTTCCAGTACCCGTCTTCACGAAACGCCCCTTTCAAGTTAGTCTGGCCGGCTGCTGCTGCGCCTATCTCAGAGTTACTCCATGGCGGAGTCGGCTGGGTGGTGGCGGCCGTATCCGCCCACGGCGCCAGCCGCGTCAGCTGGCTGTGCGGGGGACACGCCTGCCACCCATGAGGACAGAATCACAGAGGCTTCAGAGTGGCGCCATTACAACTAGGTACAGGCCGCTCAAAACGGGAAACGCGGACCTTTTGTGCACAATCACACACGAGGGTTCGCATGCCGAGTTTTGTGCGTTATGGCTAGATACGGATCTTTGTAAGAGTGTGAGTGTGTGTGTGTGTGTGTTACATCCGAAATCCAAAACTCTGTTTACAAAACCTTTCCTGTGATTCTCCACTGCACGCTCAAGGAACAGGAGTTTACCGGTGAAAAAAAAATCGACCAGCCTTTCTACCGAACGGTTCTTGAGTATTTCCGCCAAGGGCACGTACGGAAGCAAGACCATCCATGTACTGCCCCGCATCCAGCTCGCAGTACAGGGATGCGCCTGCTCCGGTCCGCTCGGCCCCGCGGTGCCGGCGGTGCCCGCGGCCTGCCCGGGCGGCAGGCCCGGGGCCACTCCCTCCCTTCGCCGGGGTCCCCATCCTCGCCGAGATCCTTGCTCTGCCCCCGGTGCTGCGGGGCGGGGTCGTTGCCTCGGACGCCTCAGGCCGAGAAGACCACCTTGATGAGGCAGCAGCACAGGAAGCACAGCAGCGCGGCCTGCCGTCAGTTGAGAAACTTGAGGAAGTCGACGATCTTGTCGACGGAGTGGGTGAGGCGGTAAGCCCTCGGCCCGGGCAGCAGGGCCCCCGTCGACTGTCCTGGGCCGGGGTCGGCAGGCCCGCCGGGGCCGAGGTTGCCGTCGAACGCCGGCCCGAAGCCAGGGCTCGGGGCGAGGACAGACGCCAGCCTGCCCGGGTCGCTGATGCTCCGGCGGCGCAGGCAGGGCGGCCGCGGCCGGCAATGCGCGCGCGTGCGGCCGAGCCCTCTCGACCCCGACGCGCTGCCCTCCGAGGACGACGGCGTCCCGCTGCTCGTGGACTCGATCACGATGACCGTGTCGACCGCGCGGTCCTCGTCCAGGACGCCCTGGAGGACCTCACACGCGTCGCCGTCCTCGTCGTCCTCGTCCTCGGTAACCTCCCCCCGCGGCCGGCGCCACGCCATCAGGGGGTGGGCGGCGCCTGTAGAATCCTGGTGCGCGACATCTCCGTTGGGCGACACCAGGTGAAGCGATCTTCAGGTGCCGTCCGAGTTGTCGAGCACCGGCAGCTCGCAGCTCTGCACCTGTGGCGGGACAGACGGCGGTCAGTGCTGCCCTCTGGTCCCGCGGGCGCCACACGCCCCCCTGCTTACCCAGTCCCAGATGCGGCGCGTGGCCGTGCCCTCGTCCACCGTCGTCTCCAGGCCGTAGCTGCTGAGGATGTGCCGGAGCCGGCCCTTGGCCGGGTCGTACCACTCGGCCCCGGAGGTGGGCGCCGGCGGGCACTGCGCGCACACCCCGATGTACGCGCCCACCCCCAGCGCCACCCCCATGCCCATGCCTTGCGGCACCTGCCTGGCCGCGCCGAACGCCGCGCCGTACGGCCCTGTCGAGGGCGTCCCGGCGAAGATGGCGTGCGCGGACGATGACGGGCTGGGGCCCTTGCTGCCCTCGAGGAACCACGGGTCCTTGAGGTACTTGTTGACCTCGGTCACAGCGGGCCTCTTCTCCGGGTGGGGCTCCAGCATGCGCTTCAGCATGCGCAGCAGCCTGAGGGCAGGGAGGCGAACACCCGATCAGCGCCGCCGCTCAGGCCGTCTGCGAATAGCGCGCCGGGCGCCGCCACTCACCTGGGCGTGAACCTCCTGAAGGCGTTGGGCACCTGGGCCGTGCGCCGCTTCTGCCAGCGCCGGAACGCCCGGTACGAGGGGTCGGCGATGGCGGCGGGCGTCCGCCACGGCGGGGACCCCGTCAGGCACAGGACGATGCTGACGGCCAGGGACCAGCAGTCGGCCGCGGGCTTGGAGGTGACGCGCTCGTTGCGCACCGCGTCGCTCAGCTCGGGCGGCAGGCCGGTGGCCCAGGCGCCGCGCGGACGCGTCGCCAGCTCGCCGACGACGCGGGTGCATCCGAAGTCGCACAGCTTGACGAGGCTGCAGTCCGGCGTCCACACCAGGATGTTCTCTGGCTTGACGTCGCGGTGGACCTGAGCGACAGAGAGCAGTTGATGCCTTCCCGTCCCGACGGCCAGGGCTCGCGTGCCGGCTGCTGCAGACTCGACTCACCAGGCCGGAGGTGTGCATGAAGTGGAGCGCGGACGCGATCTGCTGGGCCACCCGCTTGACGTGGGACTCGGGCAGCCCGCCGGGCCGCACCAGCCCCATCAGGTCCCCCAGCGGGGCCACCTCCGTGGCGAACACCAGGCACTGCTCCTGGGGCGCGCGGAACGCCACCGAGTACGCCTTGAGCACGTTCGGGTGAGGCGAGAGGCGGTACGCGTAGTGGAACTCTCGGTAGAAGTCCTTGAGCGGCGTCAGCTCGCAGTGGACCTGCGGGGGCCGAAGAGAGAAGAGACCACTATCATGCCGACTCGAACCCGAGGTCACTCGAACCCGCGACTCGACGGCCCTGTCGAACTTACCGCCTTGAGCACGACGGTGGAGTCGGTGGCGCGGTGCTGGGCCAGGAGGACCCTGGCGAAGCAGCCCTCGCCCAGAGACCTGATCACGTCGTACTCCTCGTGCAGGTCCAGCTCGGGCAGGGCGGGCTGCAGCACGCGGTGGATGGAGCCGGCCGAGTCGGGGCTCGGCGGGCTGGAGCCGGCGGAGCCCGCCGACCCCGCCGACCCCGCGGACCCGGCCCCGAGGATGAGCGGCGACACCGCGTTGCAGCGGCCCCGCCACCGGCCGCCCCGGCCCGCCAGCATCTGCAAACAGCAGCGAGCGCGTCAGCGCGTCAGCGCAGGGTGCCCCCGAAGAGCGACAAACCGCAAAACCTCGACCCGAAGGAGTGAGGTAGAGAGCGCGAGAAAGAGAGCGCAGCCGCCGTGTCGCTGTCTCCCACCCACCTCCCACCCCTGTGCTGGACGGTGGTGCCAAAGGTCAGAGGGCAAATCGGGATCCTGGACTCTGCGCGCAGGCGGCGGCTCTGGGACGAGTGGGAGTTTGGCGTCCAAAATACACTTTCGCCCCCGTTCGAACGAAAGCAGGGTGCGCAAAAATAGGGACAAGCTAAATCGCTTCGTATCGGAACTTTGGCGAAGTCTGCTGGTGCCTTTGCGCCTCGTGCTCGCGTAGTCAGCACTCCAAGCTCAGCTCCCGGTCGCCCGGGGGCCCCGCCCCCGCTGGGCCGCGCCTCCCTTCGGGCCGCGAGCGCCGAGACGCGCCGCGCTGTGTCCCGAGCCGTGCTAGGCGGGCCGCAGGGTTGTAAAGAACGGTAAACACACCCGGCGAAACAAACAAGGCCTGCACAACGAAATTGCTCCCCGGTCCCCCGGTCCGGTTCGTTCGGGTCCGGTCGGTCGGAGGGGGCGAGGGGGCGGGGGTGGGGTAGAAAGGTCACGTGATGCGTTAAGCGCCGCCAAGCTCAAGGCCGCCGCCGGCGCTGCAAACTCGAACCGATACCCGATACGCCGGCAGCAGCGGCCGGCAGCAGTCTGATGCAGGCAGCGTCGGCGGCGGCGGCGGCTGCAAGGTCAGCGCTTCAAAACTTTGATTAAAAACACACCACCAGCGTGCGGAATATCGAGGAGCTCAGGACGCGCGGCCCGTCCCCGAGTGTGTGTGTGTGTGTGTGTGCGTCATGGCGCGCCGATGTCACCGAGGTGTGTCTCCTCTCCTGGCGCCCGAGCGGGGGCGACGGATGCCCCGGCTGTCTGCCTGTCTGTGGGGCGGACGGACAGACAGAGCCAAACGAGCAGAGCCCTTCAGTACACGTGGATCGATGCTGGCGGCGCTGACGTCACATCCCCGAGCCGTGACGTCACGGGTGTGAGAGAAAGAGAGGGGAGAGGGGGGGGAGGGAGCGCGCGAGGCGGGGGGGCCGGGGGGTGGGGGGTGGGGGCGTCAGGGGGGGGGAAGAGGGACCGGGAGGCGTCCTGCGATAAGGGCTGCGGGAAGCAGCGCACGGCGGCCTGGCCGAGGGCGGCCGAGGGCGGCCGAGGGCCTGGCGGCGGCGCCGTGCCGCGCTATGTGGGGGGCCGCCGGGCCGGGCCCCTCCAGAGGCGGGATCTCGCGGTGCAAAAGGTCAATCTGCTCCTCCTGAGATGCGGACCGCGGGAAGGCGCGCCGCGCGCCGTGGGCGGGGGCGGGGGGGCGGCGGGGGTGGCGGGGGCGGCGGGGGCTCCCCGAGTAGAGGTCCTGGAGGCGCGGCGGCGGCGTGGAGCTCAGGCGTGTATCCACCGCCGACATATGAGTTCGTTCGCTGTTCATGCGGGGCCCGGCATCACCGCCGGATGGTGTGGGTCGTATGAAAAAAAAAACATTGCGCTTTTGGTGAGAACCGTTGTGATCCTTAATGTGATGTTTGGCTGTAGACGCACACCTCCCCCCTCCCCTCCTCCATTTCGAGCAAATTGTGGCCTCAACTTTTTCTTTACCTGGGTGGTGCGGTGCAGGGTTGGGAGTGGGGGGCGGGGGGGGGGGGGGGAAGAGGACAACTGAAACTGAGTGACTGTGAACACGAGCGGGGCTGCCGGAGCATCGCGGTGGGAGGCGGTGGGGTTGGGGGGGGGGGGGGGAGACCGGAGCTGGTCGGAGCTGGACGGACTCGGTCCCGACGACGCCCCATTTATTATTCATGTGTGTTGCCCGGCATCGCTCAAATTGGATGGGCAAGCGGGCGGGACGATCGGTGCGCGGGGGCGGCGATGCGGGGGCGGCGCCGGTGTGGGAGCCCTGCCAGCCCTGCCAGCCCTTCAGGTACGCGGCGTTGGGACGCTGGAGAAATCAGCTCAATGAGCACGCGCATTGAGATGCCCCGGTGGGCACGCACGAACATATTCTCTCTCTATCACACACACACACCGACTCAATTCGATGGCAAGAATCCCTATTACCGCGTCCAAGTGCGAGCGAAGGCCAACGGCGACGAGTGAGTAGATTTCGGAGATGGAAATCGTACGTGGGCGGGGCCCGCCCATCACCCCTGCGATCCTGCGGCCCCGCGTGGCCCTCGCGAGCCCTCTGTCCCAGTGAGCCCTCTGTCCCAGTGAGCCCTCTGTCCCAGTGAGCCCTCTGTCCCAGTGAGCCCTCTGCCCCAGTGAGCCCTCTGTCCCAGTGAGCCCTCTGTCCCAGTGAGCCCTCTGACCCAGTGAGCCCTCTGACCCAGTGAGCCCTCTGACCCAGTGAGCCCTCTGTCCCAGTGAGCCCTCTGCCCCAGTGAGCCCTCTGTCCCAGTGAGCCCTCTGACCCAGTGAGCCCTCTGACCCAGTGAGCCCTCTGACCCAGTGAGCCCTCTGTCCCAGTGAGCCCTCTGACCCAGTGAGCCCTCTGACCCAGTGAGCCCTCTGGCCCAGTGAGCCCTCTGGCCCAGTGAGCCCTCTGACCCAGTGAGCCCTCTGTCCCAGTGAGCCCTCTGTCCCAGGGAGCCCTCTGTCCCAGTGAGCCCTCTGGCCCAGTGAGCCCTCTGTCCCAGTGAGCCCTCTGGCCCAGTGAGCCCTCTGTCCCAGTGAGCCCTCTGGCCCAGTGAGGCCTCTGTCCCAGGGAGCCCTCTGTCCCAGTGAGCCCTCTGGCCCAGTGAGCCCTCTGTCCCAGTGAGCCCTCTGTCCCAGTGAGCCCTCTGTCCCAGTGAGCCCTCTGTCCCAGTGAGCCCTCTGCCCCAGTGAGCCCTCTGTCCCAGTGAGCCCTCTGTCCCAGTGAGCCCTCTGTCCCAGTGAGCCCTCTGACCCAGTGAGCCCTCTGGCCCAGTGAGCCCTCTGGCCCAGTGAGCCCTCTGGCCCAGTGAGCCCTCTGGCCCAGTGAGCCCTCTGGCCCAGTGAGCCCTCTGGCCCAGTGAGCCCTGCGGCGGCGCGGCTGCTCCCCGCCCGGCCCCAGTCACGTCATGTCCTACCGAAGGCGCCACGTCCCCGCAGCACCACGGCCGGGGAATGTCAAAATAACAAGCGCCGTCGTTAGCGGGCGGCGGCAGCCGACAGCAACCCCACCGAGGCATGATCCTGACCCGGCCTCGGCCCGGCCTTCCCCCCCCGCGCATCGCAGCACATCGCGGCACAGCATCGCGCGCACTGAGATGTGCGGCGGGGCGGGCGGGACCCGAATGCAGGCGTGCGCGGCTGCCGCCGGCGAATTCCGAGCACGACGAGCACTCCTGCCAATGCTGCTGTGTCTCCGTCGCACTCGTGGAGTGCTTCGTAGGAGAGCGAGCGAGCGAGAGAGCGAGGTCCGAGATGAAAGCGTTCGGAATCGCTCCGTGCTCCGCTGCTGAGGACCTGGCCGTGTGCCGTGCGGAGTGTAGAGCGCTCAGGGCTCGAACCCTTCACCTCTCCTCCCAGGCCCTCGGCGTCTGGTGACGAGAGGGCGGGGAGCAGCCAGGCACCGGCCGGGACCCACCGCCGCACCCTGTCAGCGGCACGCGGTGACGACATCCCGGCGGCCTGCCTCCCCTTATGCTGGGTGAGCGTGTTCACTAGGGTCTCTGGACAAGGACTAAAAAGTGTGTGTAAGAGAGGGAGAGACAGAGAGACAGAGAGACAGAGAGAGAGAGAGAGAGAGAGAGAGAGAGAGAGAGAGAGAGAGAGAGAGAGAGAGAGAGAGAGAGAGTTTGTGTCTGCCCTACAGGTCGGGTAGGCAGCCCGGCGGCCCCATAATGTCGCCCCACGCCGCGCCCACGCACGCCCTTCCTCGGCGTGCGAAAGTGGCCATGTACGGTCCTGCATAGTTAAAACGCCGCCCGCACGCCCGCCCAACGCGCCCGACGTGTATACTGCGGCCTCGCGGGCCTACAAAAGCCTGTCCCTCTCTTTCTAGCCGACGCTCTCCTAGGCTGGGCGCCCTGCGGCCTCCTCCTCCTCCTCCTCCCCGCCGTGCCGTCCCGCAGGGGAAACAAGTGGGAACCGCACCTGCCCCTCCCCTCGCCAGCACAGACGTCACACCCCCACCCCGACGGCAGCGGCGGCAGCGGCAGCCACCCTCCACGGTGGGCTCCAGCGATGACGTCAATGCGTCCGGGGGAGGCTGGGCGGGCGGCAGGCCTAGGGCCTGGGCGGCGGCGGGGGGGGGTGGGGGGAGAGAAGGAAGGGCAGTAACCCAGTCCCTATGCTAACAGCCGCGCTGGGCTGGGCCCTGGGCCCGGCTGGCCAGGACACCATGGCGAGCCTCTCTCTGCACGCAGGCCGGCGCCGAGCTCTCGGGGCACACCGCCTCAGATTTCTGACCGGCACATAAGAATTACAAGCGTCGTGTCAGTCGTAACTCAAGAGGAGCATCTCGACTCGAGTTTTTTTCGTTTACTTCAAGACATTTCATTTCTTCTTGGATCTGCAGACTCCCGGTATTGCCGGAGGTACGTTTCGTCTGGCGCACCACCCCGAGCACCTCTCCGCCCATTTCCCCGCAGCGCCCGCCCCGCCTCCCGCCATCTCTTCGTCACAATATGCAGCGTCGCGCGCGGCCCGCACCGCCATCACCGATGGCTCTATCGGCTCCCTCCCACTACGCCGCCGTTATCGAACGGCGGTGACAAGTCACCCTCCTCTCTCCACCTCGTTCCGGGATGCTCGTCTCTTCTCTGCTCTTTCTTTCTCTCTGCGCTCTCTCTCTCTCTCTCTCTCTCTCTCTCTCTCTCTCTCTCTCTCTCTCTCTCTCGCATCTGCCAATCTCTTAGGCCCGTCCTCGTCCCTGCGGGGAGGGGTCCTCGGCAGGAGGCGGCCGGGCCGAGTCCTGCGGGTGACTCAGATGTCTGATGTAACGACCTCCCCTCCTCCTCCTCCTTCACCGCGTCGCTTCCGGCAGCGGCTGGTGAACGGTGGCGACGCCAGGACCCGCCTGCTCGTCACCGCGGCGATGCCGTCGTGGCGTGGCGGGGGCGGGCGGCGTTAATTTCGAACGGAGACCGTTGTCGGCGGCACCGGAGTCTCGGGGCACACGGGAGCCCCGGCAGCGTGTGCGGCCCGGCGGCGTGTGCGTCATCAGAGAGGCTGCTTGCCTACGCGTGCGGCTCGTCGGGCGCCGCCACGGACGCCCGCGTGCTGCGCCACAGCCTCCTTCCCGCCGGAGCAGACAAAAGGGCGGACGGGACCAATAGGCCGAGGTGCGGTGGGTTCGGTGAGCTCTTCAGTACCCCCCCCCCCCCCCCGCACCGCCCCTGCCGACCGCGAGCCGTTGACGTAAGCGCGTCGGAGACCGCCTTGACGGCCTTCTGGAAGTGACTGCCGCCTCGCTGCGCCGCCTTATGCCCGTGCTCGTCATCTCGAGCTTCCGGCACGAGGTCCGGCCCGCCCTGTTCGGACGGCTTAGTAGAGACGCCGCGGGGGACAGCGCGTATTGTGCCGGCAGTGCGGGCAGCGGCGGGAAAATGCCGAAGGTGCCGAAGGTCACGCGTCCTTTTGAGTGAAACGCGAAGCGTAGAAATCGTCGTGGACACACGGATTTGTCGCATGCTTCCCCCGCACGGACGGAGGGGACGGCCGAGTGTCATGGCACTCCGTCCGTACCCGGCGCGGTGCACGGCTCAGTCTGTAGCATCATTATACATTCATAATACCATAAACGATATTCCCTAACGAGATCCACTCAGTCTGCGGAGACGACCGCACAGATACGGAAACGTCGCAAAGACAGAACCCCTCCACAATGCGCGGATCTCGACGGAAGGTGTCGATAATATTTGCACAGTATAGTAATGCGTACAGGGTGTCCCGCCCGCACACAGTGCCGTGCGTTGGGAGGCCTATCCCCCGATCTGCAGGCGCACCGGCACCAGGCTCTAGCGGCCGGCTGCAAACTGCCAGGAGTGCTCTTCGAATGCTGTGCAGCGCGGCGGCGGTGCGCCTGCAGATCAGGGGATAGGCAGCCCGACGTACTGCACTGCACACGGCCAAGAGGAGTCGACTACCCCTCGCACGAACGGAGCCCAGAATTCCCCGGAAAATCTGATAAGCTGCGGCAGCCTCAACCCGGTTGTGGTGGCGGGTGCGGCAGCCGTGCCATAACCCCGGTATGGGGGGGGGGGGGGGGGGGGCACCGTCTCTCCGGGCCGGGGGAAGGGGGGGGGGGGCTGCGCAGGGGTCCGGTGTCCGACACTATTCCTGGACGCTCCTGGTAGTTTCCTTCAGTCCGCCCCACTAGGTCCCGAACCCGAGCCGCGGGCCGCCCGCAGACCGGGGCTATTTATAGGCGGCACTTCAAAGAGGAAGCCCGGCTCGCCGCCGCCCGGCGGCACCGCCCCCTCGGAGCCTCTCCAGCGCTGGAGGTGAGCGCCCGCAGACCCCCCGCAGCGGCCGCCGGGGCTGGAGCTATAAATGCATGCAGGCTATTACGGGCAACCGTACCAGGTTTCCGCCGGGAATAGCCAGCTAGACGCCGCACTTTAAAAAACGCACAAAGAAACCTGCCGCTACGCATTACGAGCGTTACGAACTACTTGGTTGGTATTACGAAGAAGATACTTCGTAAGCTTAACCATTTCTTCGTAAGCTTCCGAAGTATTTTTCTTTCGATCCCGGTCCTCTAGCCGCTCGAGCCAGCGCTGCCTCCGCGCATGCGAGAACACGGCTTGTGGCGTCATGACGACCCTGCGGAGTGTTTTGTCGCGTGTTCGACTGGAAGTCGGCCAGACGAGGAGACCGACTCAACTGGTAGGCGCGCACCGACTGGAAGCGGTGGGGTACGCCTCGCTCCCCCCACCTCTCCTCTTCCAGTCCCAGGCTTCGCTCTATTTGTTGCGTGTTGTGACTTAGGGGAACGTTTCCGAGGTGCTTCAGCCCCCCTCTTCTCCGCGGCGGCGCCTGGGGAAACGAGCCATACCGAGTAGGCAAAGTGGGGCCTATCACGCGAGGCCGGGCCTGTCCAGGCATACACACAGAGGCGGCCACGGCCAGCGTGCGGCGCAGGACCGGCAGGGCCAACACGAGCCGGGCAGTGCACGTGGCAACACACAGAGAGAGACAGACAGGCAGACAGTCGGAGAGGGGGAAAGAGACAGAGAGCCCGCGGGGACGAAGCCGCAGCGGGAACGAAGCGACAGACAGTGCGAGGGGGATGAGTTGGTGGCCTTGGCCGAGGAGGGCAGGGCAAGAGCGTCTCAATGCGGCGGCGTGGCGGGGGCTGCTGCGACTGCTGCAGGAGATGGGGAACAGATCCACTTAA
Source organism: Megalurothrips usitatus (assembly GCA_026979955.1). Lineage (NCBI taxonomy): Eukaryota > Metazoa > Arthropoda > Insecta > Thysanoptera > Thripidae > Megalurothrips > Megalurothrips usitatus. The sequence goes on along the minus strand of CM049594.1, from coordinate 7,771,488 downwards.
CGCTGTCGCTGGGAACACGTCGGGAACGCGTGCTGCGGGCCGAGCGGGGCGGCGCGGGGCCGGCCGGTCACGAGGCAGCAGCCGGAGCCTTCGTCGATTTCCTCGGACCGTCGAATCTCATCCCTTTCTCTCTCTCTCTCTCTCTCTCTCTCTCTCTCTCTCTCTCTCTCTCTCTCGAGAATCTTGTCACCCTCCTAAGTTCCCTGCCCGGTATTCTTCGGTGCCCCGCGCGGGCCCGGGGAAATTCCGTAAATCTGCCTTACAGCCAGCGCCAGCAGATGCGGAAGACAGACGTGTGAGTGTATGTAAGGGTGCAAGCTGGTGCGCAATACCCTTCCAACGCCCGCCTCCTTCCCTCCCTAGCCCCCCTCTCTCTCTCTTTCTCTCTCCCCCTCCCCCACATCGCCACAGCCCTTCTCCCTCGCACGCCGCCTCCGCTGCTGCCCCCTGACCTTTGGCGTAGGAGAGATGGTGATGGTGCTGCTCGCCTCCCCGCCCACAGAGCAGCGTGCCGTGGTGGCGGGGCCGGCCGGGGGCGGGGCGGCGGGGCCCGTGGGGCCCACAGCAGCGGCCCACAGCGGCCACAGGCCCACAGCGGCCCGTCCACACTGAGCACGAGAGAGGAGCGAGAGAGAGAGAGAGAGAGAGAGAGAGAGAGAGAGAGAGAGAGAGAAGAGTGCACGGAGGCACTTCGGGACACTGCCCGTTCGAATCCGGCTCGTGGCCATGGCACCCATACTGTCCCCTCCACCCACACACACACGCACACACATGCGCTTTGAAAACTTTTTTTTTCTCTCTCTCTCTCTCTCTCTCTCTCTCTCTCTCTCTCTCTCTCTCCCGTGGCACGTGGTGCGTTCTGATCAGCGCGGGTGTTGTGTGTGTGCGTGAATAATTGTTTAGCTTTTTCGGTTCTCAACACGAGCCCCCGTCAGGGCTGCTGGGCTGCTCGGCAGCGGTTGCAGCGGGGTGGGGACCAGACTGCTCTCTGGTCGGTGTAGTTGGGGACTCTTAGTCTCCCGCAGGATACAACTTCCACCAAGCGATTCCCTGTAGTCCTCCCTCCCACTCCTCCACTACACGCCAATAAAATAATACCTTACTCATCAGAATCCTGAGAGGGCTCTCCCGTTCTCTCTCTGTCTCGCTCTCACACACACACACACACGTGCACGTACACACACACTCTCTCTCACACAAATGGAGAATGAACTCCCGCCTGTCCAGGAGGAGAGTGACATTCGCCTCCCTCCGAGAAGGAATAAGAAAATGGTCGTGGCCGCGGCCTGACAGCCTGATGAATTATGCGGGGAATGTCTGACGCCTGGCGACGGAGCGGGGCCGCGGGACGAGTCAGCCAGCGCAGCCAGCTGAACCAGGGGAATGCGCCACGCCCGGCATGCGGAGGGTACACATTCTTAGCCGGTGGGAGCGCCGTCGGGGAGGGCGGGCGGCAGCGACGCGCGGTCTCAAGACTAGCGGGGGGGGTGGACGCGAACACTCCGAGCCGAGGAGCCTCGCCTCGGCGCAGCGGCACGCTGCATTTACACACGGCTGCAGGCCGGCTGCGCGCGTCCTTTCTCTGGACTTGCTTTGTACATGGAACCTCCATCGGCAAGGGGTGGGCGCCGACGTCGGAGGTGGTGAGCAGGAAAAGCGGCCGACGCTCCACACAGCTTGCACACGGACACTGTGCACGGCGCTTACCTGGAGCACCTTCTCGGAGGAGATGACGGCCGCCACGGCCGCTGCGGTGGACGCGGCTGCGGCCGCGACCGTGGCCCGGCGCTTCGTCGTCTTGGCCGTCGTGTTGATGCCGGGTGAGACTGGCGCCCTCCTCTGGGTGCGGACGGCTCGCACGCCTCGCTCACGGCGCCCTCATGGCAGAGGCGGCCTTGTAAACAAACGGAGCGGCCGACCGCAAGCGGCGAGGCGCGTGGCGTTGGCGCGTGGCGTGGGCGCGTGGCGGGCCGCACGCGCTGCCAGTGCCGCGGGTCGGGTGCCGGTCGCGGAGGCAGGGACGCGGGCGGCTCGCGGGATCCTCCGGGCGTCGCTGGCGATCCCGACTCGCGCCTGCGCACTGACGCCCCGCCCCCCGGAGGGTTGCGGCGGCGGGCGAGCCCACGGCTGCACGGCGCGACACCGGTCGGGGGTGGGCAGGGCCAGCAGGGCGGAGCGCGACAAGCAGCGCAACGCTCCCTCCTCGGCAAGCGGCGCTCGAGTGGGAGCCGGCGCACCGCCCCGCGGCTTTTATCAAGTCGGGGGCGGTGGGTGGCAGAGCAGAGCGAAGCGGGGCAGCGGCCGGAGGCTGGCAACGGCTGCCGCGCCGGGGTGGGACGGACCCTGGCCGGACCCTGGCCGGACCGCACCGACCCTACCGCCGCCCGGCACCGCACCACCCCGGACCACCGCCGACTTTCATCTCTCCGATGCCGCGACGCTTGGACAGCAAGATCGTGGCGGGCCGTGATCCGCAGAACCTTACGTTTTCCCTCCTTTGTGAAACTTGGGCTGGAGCTTACTACTGCCTGCTTACTATTAAGCAGGCTGGCCCAACCTTAATTAAAACACTTTCAACTTTAACCCACTAATTTGACCTACTCAACCTTCACCCAAAACTGACCCGCACCTGAGCATGTAAGTATACTTCGTCTCCTTCAAACCGAGCTGTTCCGGCTACCATAACGTGCTCGCGATTCACCCCACCTCCTTCCCGGAGTAGAGCTGAAACCTTCCCCTGGAGGCTCCGGAGCCGGGGGTGGGGCGTCGGCGGTACTCCGCACCCCAAGAGTAGAGCTATACTCCTGCGCCCAGCGGGCGATACTCCACATCCTAGCAGGGAGTGGAGACGTCCGACAGAACGCTTGTGTACCTCAGCGCACTATGGCGCCTGGTGGGTAGGCACCGATGGCCCTCCGAGCATATGTGCGGCGCGGGCTTGCCTATTCTCGGCGGGCGCTCGATCTAATCGTCCATTCTTTCAGTTTGGAGAAAATTGGTGCCATTTTGAACACAAACACACACTGAAACTCTCTTTTTTATTTTGGCTCCTCGTCAACCTTTTGCACAAAGCAACTTTGGGAAGGTAAGTCAGACACGGACGAGCAACATTCTTTAAAATTACTTTGTTACAGTAAACACAAAAACAAAAATATTTACAATAGTGTCCAAATAAAAATCTACGAGTAAAGTTTCCCGTTTTGAGAAACATCATTCACTATTTTGATGTACCTGATGGCGTTAGTCTTGAAGCATACATTTCACCATGGAATTAAAGGGATTCCACTGATCACACGTATCAAACAAAAGAATTTCGCTGGTGGTATTCTTATAACCACTCTTTTGACTACTTACAAGTCCCATAATTTGTTCACCATACGGTCTCACAGTATCGACGCCGAAACCACTGAAGTACTGCGAAACATCGAGCTTTTCATTAGTATCTACACGCCCGAGTTTTTTCAAAATATTTTCGACACTTATGGCGTCACTTGGCGTTTGTCTTTGACAGAAATGTCAAAACAGAGGACTTCTCGTGCTCTCTTAGTGTTAGGGATATATAGGTGTTTAAGTTGTTGTTTGAGGTAAATGTCTTGGTTAGAAAAAAACGTGTGGGCGACTGTTTTAAATGGGTAAAACATAAGTCTCGTTTTGTAACCAACATAATATATTTTAATGGTCAATAGATTTAGAAATAAATTGTTTTATGTACAATTGGGCGCTTCATATTCCTGAGTATGGATATTCGTTGTGCAAGCGCCTGTCCCTAAATAACATCATTTATTACACTTCGTTATCACGTTCAGTATGAAGGAAGATCGGCAACAGGAGGACAAGGTCGGTTACATAATCAGGCTTAGTTACAAGATATCGGCAAGAAAGCGTAGAGCAATAAAGATACTTTTCTTAAACATTTCAACAATTGATTTAGTAAGATGGGTTAGGTCGGCGTGATTTAAGTTAGATATAAATCATTTTTATTTATAAATTAACATTATTTAAACAACTTTTAAGGCTTTTTTTTTAAAGATTGCTATCTAAAGGCATATTAACGAGAGAGTAAGCAGAAAAAAACAAATGTGTTGGGAAATTTCGAGTTGGAAATGAAAGGGGCTATTCCTTTTGAAAGGTACGAAAAATTGTTGGTTCCTAATGGTGTTGCTTTGGTCCTGGGCTTATTGTTTCAGTTGCTGGTGGGTCAATGGGCACTGAAATGCGGGTAACAACGGAAATGCGGCTTGGCATACCGGGATCAGTGAATGTGCCACGTTTTGAATAATGAAGTGGATCTCAAGATTCAAAGATCCGCAAATAAAAAGGGGAAAAGGACTTTTTAAATATGCGCGTTCACTGCGACCCATCTATGTACTACTTTGGCCCATTTTGGTACTGGCTACCCGAACGACCTTCAAAAGGTGATAGGGTAGGTTCCCTCGAGGGCGAGATCGGTAACAAACGTTTATGGAAGACTTTTCAAAGTTAGTTTCGAAATATGGATTATCAAAACGTACACATGAATACAACTGGCGTCTGGGTGCACGACTCTGCGACGCTGTGGTGTACCAGTTATCGTACATACAACGTAACGGCATCCTTCATATCGCATCCACCACGTAGCAAAATCCTACGGTAGCGTCGTTGGTGAAGCATAACACAACTAGTGTTTCGTCTCACGATCACATGTGATTGCCTCGCAAGACACTATCTCGCCATACACAATCTGTGTTGCCGCTTGTCGAAGGATTCATAAGTGCGGATATGAAACGGCTGCATCTTGGCTATCATTTCGAACACCTTCCGTAGACCCAACCACTCTCCGTAAAAATACCAAGTGCTTTACTACATTCAAACCCCGTTAAAATCAAGAGAGTCAGCCCCTTTTCTCCCCCATACATAATACGACGCTTTGTGACTCACCTGCGTTTATAGGTCAGACCAAAATATAAGATTCGAATACGAGATGTGAAACAATGAAGGAAAAACAACCGAAACGACAATAAAAGCATTTCTTTCGAAATGAATGACATTGATATCATGGACGGGACTTTTAACAATAACAAAACAACAACAACAATAACAAACAAATAAGTTCTGTAAATATTTACGTTATTTTGAAGTTACACACGTTTCGAGCTGATTAGTAAGGTCACTCCAGATGTTTTAAAATTCCCGTGCGAAAACGACGATTTTCGACCACACAACTGATTTTTTCGGGGGGCACAAAGTTTTACAGTGTCAGATCTTCGCATTTTCCTATAGGCTTCCAAACATGCATCGCCCCTCCAAGCCCTGCTCTTTTCCAGACCAACTCCTCGCAAATTCCTTGTACTTAAAATTTGTGTTGGTGTTTTCTACATATAAAATTAGATTTGTCTCTTCCCTCACGGAAATGCACACGACAGCTGAATGGGAGTAAATGTCTGCCACTGCTATGATGACGATAACCACCCCGACCGAGCTGCACCCGCAGTCTGGGAGGCCGCGGCAGCTGCGGTAGCTGTCTGTGTGCCAGTGGCGGGGGTCGGAGTAGTCGAATAGTTGGTCCCGAGTGCGGCGTGTTGAGCGGGTTGCCCGTCTGACGGGCCAGCGGGAGGGCTGGTGGGCGCGGCGAGCCGGCCGCCGCCCGGACCCCCTCTGTTATATGAAGGACTCGCGGTCGTCGGCCGCCGAGGAGTTGCCCGACGACGCGCCGCAGATGTGCATCTCAATGTCCAGCAGCCGCTGGTCCACCTCCCACCTCTGCTGCGACAGCTTGGCCGACAGCGAGGCGTTCTCCGTCTGCACCCGCGCCAGCTGCTCCTGCAGCTGCTGGATCTTGGCCCGCAGCTCCGCCTCCCTTGTCTCGTCCTGCCGGCACATGTGTGTTAGAAGGCTGCGGACATGGACTCGACGTCGTTAGGAAGAGAACACGCCAAGTACCTGTTGTTGCGGGGCCGAGGGCACGATGCTCCCTGCCCGCGATGTGGACCGTGACTCGGCGCGCGACTGCCCCACCAGCGGGACCATGGAGTTGCACGACGTCGTAGTCCCTGCACAGAGACCGGTATTAACGTTGTGAATCGCCACCCTCAACACCGCCTGCACCGCCCGTGCAGTGCTCGGCGGAGCCTCGCGACGGCGTACCTGGAGTGGCCTGCGTGGGGGCCTGCAAGTGCGCTACGCCCTCCGACGAAGGCTGACTCGAGTTGGCACTGCTAGGAGAGTCCACGTTGCGCAGGTGGGGTGGTAAAGATCTATCGAACCAAATCAGAGCACGTTAAATTGCGATTCCATCGGTTCGTGGTACTTGCATGGTCGATATACGACGAAAGCTCCGGTAAAAGCCCAGTACTCCCAAACTCACGCACACACATGCTTCGGAGCATATTATACAGCTCCCACGCGACATAATCTGACCAAAAGCTAAAACAGTTTGCGAAGCTCATGCACGACAGTGATGACTAATGAGTAGTCATTTGACAGGCCTCATTTCCACAAGCTCATCACACTCACGGACAGGTGCAATTTAGGACAAGTGAACATCGCGGTTCGTTCTATTTTTTACATTTTATCGGCCATGCAAATGGTACGTAACCACGTAAACGTGACGCCTTCGCGTACGCCGAAAGCATAACATCGACAACTATACCGCATATAATGAGCTCCCAACAGGTAACAGCACACTAGCATGTGGATGCACATGAATGTGGGGGGACACGAACCCTCGGGCCGCCAGGGGTCTGGACATTAACCTGGCGGTCGGTGAGTGGCTTGGGCTGAACATCGAGTTGGCCGTGGTGGACGTCACCAGCGGCTCCACCGGCGAGATCCACATCTCCTCCAGCGGCACGCGGCCGCGCGACTCCACCAGCCCCGGCGTCGACTGCGAGCGGCCCAGTGCAACTGAAAACAAGAGAATGTCAGCTTGTTACACACTGTGACCAAAAGGGACTCCTTGGTGTCGTTCTCATTTGTGCTCCCGTCCTCCGCTTCGGACATGATTATGCGCCGCGCAAGACCAGGTTCGCAGCCCTGACGTGTCTCCACTTCCTCCCTAGTTCCGCGGACTAGAGCCAACGAGTAAACAAACCCCTCACCCTTTTCGAGCGGCGCCTTCTTGTACTTCTCCAGCCGCTTGACGGCAATGGCCTCGAGCCGCACTCTGGCTGCCGGGTACTCTTTGAGGACGTCCCACATGTCCTTCTTGCTGAGCACGAACAGGTCGCTGTAGCCCACGGATCGCACGCTCGCCGTGCGTCGGTTGCCTGCAAATGAGTTAAGCAGCAATGAGGAATGCGGAAATACTTTTTCGAGTCTTATAATAGAGGAAAACAAAAAAAACAAGCGAATAAATATGAAAGAGGGTGAAATAAAAAACAGATGGGGGGGGGGGGCGCAACGGGGAAACAAGAGGAGCAGACAAAAGACAAGGAGACTATGGCAGCACCAAAATGACGGAGCTGTCATGAATTGAGAATTGTCTGTCGAGTTTCGCTGTACGGGCTAGCCCCCGTAAACGAGAGACGCAGGATAAGGCCTCCCTGAGCGTGGCCGAGAGAAAAACAGAAGCGCCTTGAAGCTCTTCGTGATTCCCGAAAAGGGTCTGTACCACTTTTATTCGCGGCATTTATAGGCGGCCAGCTTCGATTCATGACTTATACGAACCTGCAGTGCCCATGTTGAGGATGGAGATCTCCCCGAAGTAGGAGCCCGCCTTGAGCGTGGCCAGCACCGTGTTCCCATTGTCCGCCACGACCTGTAGCCGCCCCCTATTCACTATGTACATTTCCTTCCCGACCTCCCCTGCAAAACAACAAAGCAAAAACAACACGTCACAGGACGGCGGCCATCAACCGTGAGAGAAGAGTTCTGAGTGGATGCACGGGAGAACACAACAGAGGCACACTGGAAGGTAAAGGGACAGGGTGGCGGAGAGTATGAGGACGAGTGACGAAGTGGAGATGGAATTGAGCTCCCTGGTGGCGGGTTGTTCACGATGTATTGTCTTCCGCAATGATTTACGCATCACGACTATGACTGTGTAACCAAACCAACCATGACTGCGTCAGGTTACAGGCCAACAAAAGCATCCGCGATGTTGTTTAAACGTGACCTTGTGCCCTTTTGTTTTGACGCACACTAATGGTCGACTCCGTCGCGAGAGGGTCCATGTATATTCCTGACCGAAGGAAATAAATAATTCAAATACGCCCCTGTCACTCTGCTGTCTTCGCCAGACCCACAAGCCTCCGGCTCATGACGCCATGCCTGTGGCGCCGTGCGCCGGCGAGGGGATCAATGTCACTGAATCAGCTTCTTCACCTCCAACTTCACCCCGACAGCCTTGCTCCCGCGGCAATATTCCTTGATCCTAGCAGCACGCATTTGCGTGGCTCAATGAGGGAGTGGGGGGAGGGGGAGGTTCGAAATAGACGTGGAGCATCACAGCAATAATAGTCTCTGAGATGAAGGTTTGTGAAGGCCGCTTTATTTGGTCGGTGTTCTATTTCATGCGCGAAGGACACGGAGAGGACAGTGGGGCGGCAGGGACGGCGGCGCGGCACGGCGCAGGCAGCGACAGTCTGCCCCCGCGGACCCCCGCGGACCCCCGCGAACCCGCGGCTCAGCCCGGTAAGTTATGGACGTGCGGCAAGTAGCGCTCCATTTTATTTTCGTCGGCAGGGGCAGTAAACGTCGCTGGCCGTGCAGTGCGCCGTCCCTCTCCCCGTCCGGGAACGGGCCTTTACGTATAGACGCAACGATTTAGGCCGGAAGAGACGCGGAGGCTGGCTGGAGGCTGGCTGGAGGCTGGCTGGAGGCTGGCTGGAGGCTGCGCCGGTGGTCCGGCGGCGGCCACGAGAAAAAAGTTTGCGCCGCAATCAAATGCATCGGAAAGATCCACGGCGACCGGCGGAAGAAAAACGTCGGAGGCCAGCGGCAGGACTTCCTCTTCCGGCCGTCCGAGACGCCGTCCATCACGGGGCCCTGGGGCGGTTTGCCTGCGCTATATCCCCTTGTTTACTTAAAAGATTTGTCCGAAAATTTCAGAATCTTCGATTTATTCTTTTGCTGGGATGGTTGCCTCCGGCCGTGTCTCGACGCACAACGGGCCGAGCCCAGCCGAGCGTGGCGGAGCCCGGGCGCCTATTCAGAACGTACCTTTTCTACAGATGTAGTCCCCCGGGGAGAAGAGGACAGGTCTTAGTCGAAGGACAAGCTCGCACAGAAAGCCCGCCTCCGTGTTTTGAAAGATTTCTACTCTCTTGAGCGTGTCCAAATGGACGTTGATGGCGATCTCTGCCTTCAGCTTGTCTGGTGATGAAATTCAAAAAATGACATTAGAAAACGAAAACAGAAATGACGAAGCTGAAACGAAATGAACAGTACCTGGCAAGCAGCTGACCGCCCTCTCCTCGTCGGAGCACTTCTGGGTTAACCACAGATAGTCGAACCACTTGATGACCTTGACCTGGAGGGACCCAGGTACCCGTCTCATCCTCATGTACGTCTTCACTCCGTCGAGTTTTGCTGAAACAGAACAAGAGAGAGGAGGGCGTTGTTGAGAGCGGAAGTAGGAAGGGCGCGTTGGGAACTAATCGTGTCGCAGAGGCCGGTTGTTGCCGGGCGTCACGAGGGACGGGACCGACTCGCCGCGCGTCGCTCGCGCAGCGCAAAGCGACGATTGTAAAAATTCCGCAATATTTCGCGGGGTGCTTCGCGACGACCCAGGCCGACCGGGGCTGTAAACGGCGGCACCAGCGGCGGCATCCAGAGGGGGGGGGGGGGGCGGCACTAAACCACGTGACCTATCGAGCGGCGCCAGTGCGGCTCACGTTGTAGACGGTCCCCGGTGGAAGAAACCGCCACCCGCCACAGGAGAAGTACGGACAATTCGGTTAAGTTGTTTCGTGCCAAACTTTTCAGTGTTGCTTCGGATCAATTTGCCGAGAAGAGAGGGAGGGGAGGGGGTCGGGGTGGCGCTAAAAAGGCGGTTTACGGCGGCACGGCCTGCTGTGATTGACACCGAGTCGCGCGTCCACCGGATTCCAGCGCTGGACCCCGCGAGGCGTCGAGCTGATTGGGGCCACCACGATGTCCCGGCTCGTCCCGTCCCATCCCATCCCGGCAGGTGAGTGGAGCAAACAAGGAACGTGCGAGAGCCGTGCGGGGGCGGCACGGGGGCGGGCCGGTGGCGAAGCGGGGCCGTGGGGGGGAAGAGCGGGGGCCTGCGGTGGGCCTGACTCGGCGTTGTACCAACACGACAACATGTATAATTGGCAGGACGGAGTTTATGCAAACTCGATACTTGGAATGGGTGGGCGGCCGGTGGGGGCGGACCGGCGGCGGGGGGTGGAGGCTGAGGAATAGAAAGCGGGAGGAGGGGAGAGGCCCCGGCCCCGGCCTCTGCTGCGTGCCCGCTGACGAGCAGGGGCCGTGTGTCTGTCGCGCGGCCGAGCCCGGCCCCGTTTATTTATCGCAGTGGCCGAGGCCAGAAGCCGAAAGCGGCTTGAAGGGCGCGAGTGTCGCACCACCGAGGCCCGGGTTCCGTCAGTCCACGCACCTCAGCGGCTCAGCCCCGGCCGGAGCTGGCCGGCCCCCCCGCACCCGTCCGAGACCCGTCCGTCCCCGCGGCCGGCGGCGCCGCCTCCTCGGCATCACTGCGTATAACCGCGCAGCTACAATGTTTACGCCGCGTCTCGACGCCTTTCCGCGGCGCGGCGAAATTTCAATTCATCACTTTCTGCCCGTGCTTTATGACCTTGGTCGTAAAAGCACGCCGCGCGCGCGCGCCTCTGGCTTATCATCGCTGAAGACAGAGAGACAGAGAGGGAGAGAGGGGGGGGGAGTAAGTGAGAGAGAGAGAGAGAGAGAGAGAGAGAGAGAGAGAGAGAGAGAGGGAGAGAGAAAGGGGAGGAGCAGAGGAGGAAGGCAACGCTTGCCTGCCGGGAGCCTAGCGGGGAATGCAAGCGACGAGCACCGCGACGGCGGAGCCCCCGTCGCCGTCTGCGCAGCCAACGGGTAACGCGCATTGGCACGGCGGTTGGCGGCCGTATCGCGGCAATCCCGTGCACCTCCTCCAGCCCCGCTCCAGCCCCGCTCCAGCACGGCTCCAGCCGCGCTCCGGCGCGCGGGTGCCGCAGCATCCCCCCCCCTCCCCCCCCCCGCCGGCCACTCTCGCCGAGTTAGCGGAATAAAGCTCCCGTCCTGAGCATCCAGCCGGGCAGCGTCCATCATTTCGCCGTCGCTTTTTAAAAGCGCGGAAAAGTGGAACAGTTGAGAGCGTCCGACGGAGAGCGCCTGCGATGGCGGGGGTAGGCCAGCCGCCCGACACGCCCGCACTGCACGCGCGGCCGCGGCCTACCCGGCAGGCGCTCCGCCAGTGAGCCGCCCTCGGGCCGCCCTCGGGCCGCCCTCGGGCCTCCCTCCGCGCTGACCGGAGCCGCGCCTCGTCAGGTTAGTTCCCTCGGCGTTACTCCTATTATCGAGTGCGCGCGTCAAGCAGTGTACGTAAGCCGTGCCCGCATTATCGCCAATTTCTATTCGAGAACGGGTCCGCGGGGCGGGTGCCCAGGACTGGCGGTGTTACGGCCCCCCCCCCCCCTCCCCGGGGCGTCCGGGGGACCTCCGGGGCTGGGCGGAAGCGAATGACTTTATGCTAAGGGCGCACACGCGTACATGCCCCTCTCCCGGGGAGGGGGGGAGGGGGCGGCGGGGAGAGGGGAGAGGAGAGCGAGAGTGAAGGAGATAAAGGAACGGTGAGAGAGAGAGAGAGAGAGAGGGAAAGTAAAGAGACAGGGACAGAGAGAGAGAGAGAGAGAGAGAGAGAGAGAGAGAGAGAGGGGGATAAAGATTAGCGGCTCCCGGGAAGCGCCGCCACCTGCGCGGTGCTAATACTCTATTCGCTACGCTTGGCGGCAGAGGAATTTCACGTCATCGGTGCGGCGGGCCGTGTATTTGCTGAGACAACAGGGACGCTGCGGCTGCGGCCGGCCGTGTGTGGCTGCCCGCCCGCCACCACTCCGCTCTATTGGTCCCCTGCACCTCTCCCCTCCCCCCCACCCCTCCCTCCCCGCCCGCCCCCAACTTGTCCGACTCTTTTTCCTAGCTCCTCTCGTGCGATCTCTCGCAGTGCTGCTGTGGGGGGTCCCGGGGATGTAAATTTGGAAAGCCGACCGGCGGTTGCCGTTGGCTCCGGTCAATTTGGCTTGGGGCCTTTCTATGCAAATCCGCATATATACATGCCGGTGCAGGAGAGAGGGAGAGGGGAGGGGGCACACAAGTGTGTTTGTGTGTGTGTGTGTGTGTGTGTGTGCGTTCCCAGGCTCGTGTTTGTGTGTGTGTGTGGCGTGAGTCTGTTGTCGCGCCGTTTGATTCACAGAGCGCAGTCCTAGTCGGTCGCCCGAGCAAGCCAACCACGATTACGGCGAAAAAACCCTTGGCTCCTGGACCAAACGGGATAGTTTTGCGAGCCCCGCAGTGTCCCCCCATCGGACACGTCTGGTCCGCATAGGACTGAACTGGATGATTCGTGAGCACGCATTCGCGTGTAACCCCACAGCAAACCCCCTTCCTCCAGGAGAAGAAGCAGGAGCATTTGCGTAAGTTTTGAAACAAAACGAGTAGGCGGACGACAGAGTGAGGGTGTAGGCGTATGCTGACGAGCACGCGCTGCAGCGAAGCGAGTATGGTGATGGCAGCCCAACGCTTCTCCTACCCGCCGTTTAGTTTACACCCCCCCCCTCTATTCCCACCCGACCACGCTTAGCTCCGCTCATAATTATCGAACGGACTAAATATGCGTTCCCGGCGTGCCAAAGTCGTTGGCCATCGCCTGACCCGGGACCGGAGACCCCTTGGGCACATCGCCACCAACCCGCCCTGTCAGATCGCCAACTTCCAGCAGTGCTTATGGCGCATCGGCCCCATAGTCATGCTCATGGCCGGTTCGGCGGCTTCCTGCCGGAGTTGGGGCGGAGAGGGGGGGGGGGGACGGGGCGGGCAGAAGGGGTGTGTTCACCTCTGCAATATGCGAATGAGAAATCACCCTTGCAAATCAGCTGCTGGGGGGAGGGGTGTGTGGGGGCGGGGCGTGGGAGGCGCTGGGGGCGTGAGGGGCGCCATATCTCTGGGCAGGTAAGGGGACGCGTCGATACGGTTCACACGAACAAACGCTGCAAAATGGATCGGTGGCCGCGGCAGCAGCGGCTGTGTACCGCGATGTGTACGCCGCCGACCACTCGCCGGGCCGCGGGCTGCCGGCAGTGCGGGGCCATCTGTCTGTCTCCCTGGTGCAGGCCATCAGTTAGCACGTGGGCCGGCACGTTGGGCCGGCTATCGTCAGCCAGCACGTCAGCCAGCACGTCAGTGGGCACGTCAGTCAGCGCGCCAGTGTGCCCCTGCAGCACTTCTCCGCTCATCGAATAAGCCCCTCCCACGCGCTCCGGTGGCTGGGGCGTCCCGTCCCGGATTTCCTTCTCACTCGTATAAATCGTGTTTGCGGAGAGGTCGCGGCGCCCTGGCAATCAGCAGAATCCGCCGCCGCGTCCCGCAGGCCCCGCAGGCCCCGCAGGCCCCGCAGGCCCCGCAGGCCGGCCGCTAGCGGGGCCGCGGTGAACTTGTCAGTTCTGTGGCCAAATCAAACAGAGCCTCTGTGAGGGGTCAACGGGAGGGGGGGGGGGGGAGGAGCGGGGTGCTACCCTGAAGTCCTCAGCCAGGAGCCGGCCTCCGCCCTCCCCACCCAGCCCGCCCAGCATCAGCTTGTGGTTGCCCAGATTTGTTGGCAGTCTGGCCTGCGCCCGGTGTAGATCGGCTGACCAGGGACTGACCGGGAGCCGGGTTCCACCAGCCAGGCCGGCAATTGCCCAGAGTGTAAATACGGCGCCTGGAATTTGGAGGGGTTCGCGAGGACCTTGGCGGGAGGCCTTCACGCGGCCCTGGTTCCAGTCCCGGCTCCAGCGCGGCTCCAGAACATCCCTGCTGGCGTCGTCACGGGCAGCGACATCAACCGGCTTTCGCTTGGCCGGCTTAATTTACGAGCAAGTTCCTCCTCCTACCGGCCAAAGGCATCGCCAACCTATAGGCGCCACCGCGATTCCGCCCCCCCCCCCCGGCCCACAACCCTAACCCCATCGCCTGTCCACTTTCTCTATCTCCCAACACTCTGGCCCATCCATCACCCCACCCCTCCCCCTCCTCTGTGATCGCTCGCTCCCCTTTCCCCGCCTCCCTTATTCTCTGCCTCTCCCTCATTCCATCACTCTCCCGCTCTCCGACCATCTTTCCATCTACCTCTATTCCCCTCGCAAATATGTTCCCCTGTCACTGCTGCTGCACTTCCGGCGGGAGGGGGCACCGGCCGCTCCCGGAATCATAACCCTCCTTCCCCCTCACCCCCTCCTTCCGCCCTTCCAGCCACCACCACTCTCAATTGAAGAGAGGAAGAGGGGAGAGAGCGAGAGAGAGAGAGAGAGAGAGAGAGAGAGAGAGAGAGAGAGAGAGAGTAACTTGATTGTCCCGAGTCCGGTCCGGCCGCCTGCATTTCCCTCCCAGTGATAGCCATCCAGAGTACACCATTGAGCAGGGCGGGGAGAGGGAGAGGTCCGAGTGATGTGCAGAGTGAGAGAGAGAGAGAGAGAGAGAGAGAGAGAGAGAGAGAGAGAAGGTGTGAAGAGAGGAGGCTGGAGGGGCAAGGATTCGAGGGGGGAGGCCACTTAGTAAGCGTGTGGGAACCGGGGCGGGCGCCTCACTCTCCGCCCCGCTATGCCATGAGACGGGCCCCACGGCCGCTGCCGCCGCTGCCGCCGCTGCCGCCGCTGCCGCCCACAGGCCGGCTCCCGGGCGCCCCTTCCTCCCTAACGGCGGTGCACACCCATTACATGGGGCCCAGCAGCCCGGCCCATGCGCCGACCGAGCGGTGGTCGAGGAGGCCAGTCGCATTAGGTGCTATTCAGAGAGGAGGGGCAGGGGCCCGGTCTGTGCCGGTCTGCGCGGTGGCCACCGCGACGGCTCCCGCACCGCTAGTCACCCCCCCCACCCCCACCGTAGTTGCGGTGTTGGGAGGGGGGGGGGAGGCGCTGTTTTCCGCGTTTCCTCGCCTACCCCCCAAGTTTAGTCCCAATTGTCGGTGGCGCAAGATAAAAGGACGTTGGCGGGCGTCCGAAGTTCCCACAACAGGTTGCCGGGCTCCACCGGGCTCCGCTGGCTGGTCTCGCCCACCGCGGCGCGGCACGGTTCGGCAGGTGCCTCTGCTCCGCTCCGCCACGCCCCGCCACGCCCCGCCACGCCCCGCCACGCCCCGCCACGCCCCGCCACGCCCCGCCACGCCCCGCCACGCACCGCCACGCACCGCCACGCCCGGATCCGCTCACGCTGGCTGCACCCTATTATGGGCCAGCCCCCGCCGCCGCCACCGCACCGCCCTGCCCCTGCCGCCTGGAGCGGAGCAACGAAATCCTGCCCAACTTTTGCGCAATAATTTGTGGTTTTGGAATGAATGCAATGCGTAGCGGAGGGGTTTGTTTTGTGGCCGCGGCCCGCGGCGGCTTTCCGCTGCATGGGTGTGCGGGGCAGCGGGGCCATAGGGAGCGGGGGGACGCGGCCCGCCGCTCCGGCCTCGCTATGTGCTGGGCGTGCTGGGCCGGCGGGGCCCCCTTTCCGGCTGGCAATTATTAATCATTTCCGAATCCAACTCGCTCCCCTTCCCTCCCCTCCCCCCCGCCCAGAGCGACAATAGTACAGGGCGTCGCGGCTGATGAGTATTCACCGCTCATCACAGCAGGGCGGCCGCGTCCGGAATACAGAGGAGAGGGGCCGAGACACAGGTCGGTCCGCGAGCAGCCTCTGATCCGGGGTCTGCCGTGCAACCCCGGCCAAATAAATGATAAAGGAATGTTTCTATCTGTTTTCAAATTTCCCCCGCGGGCAAAGCCAGGTGCTAATCACTGTTCGGAACAATTTTCAGACAATTATTTTTCCGTATTTAGGCAGACGCGCCGTACACTCAGGGTTTCGTCATGGGTGCCTTAAAGCAATCCCCCCCCCCAAAAAAAACGCGATCTGGAAAGATATTGAGTGGCACTTTTGTCCTGGGATAAATCTACTATCTACTCCCCCCCGCCCCTCGAACCGCAGTCGTTTCTGAAAATCTGAGGGTGCCCCTGCACTTTTTCCTGCTTTGCCCGAGAAAATGCTAAAGGATGGAGTGCGTTTCAGCGAACATTAATTAACATTAGAAGGCCGTTTCGGTGCTGGTGGTGCTGGCGGGGGGCGTCCTAGCGCTCCTGAGGGGGGGGGGGCGCTGCTGGCAGAGGCCTATAACTGCAAGTGGAGGGGCCCACAACGAGGCAGAGGCCGTCGCCGTACACGGGGTGGGCGGGGAAGAGGTGGAGTAGTGGGGTGGGGCGGTGATTGGCTGGGCTCGTCTTTGTTGTTGGGCCCCCTCCTGTTTCTCGCCGCACCAGGCGACGCGGCCGGCCTGGTCCGACCGACCAACTCTGCAATGGAAGTGTCATTGCACAGTGAGGCAGGGGGCCGCGCCGCGCTGCTGGTTCTACGACCTCCCCCGCGCAGCCCGCCCCTCTCCCTCCCTCCTGCGCCCGCACGTTCCCTCACTCAATCCTCCCCCAACCTCTTTTGCCGCCATCGGACACACTGCGGATAGAGCGGGGCCGGGCGGGGCCAGCAGCAGCGCAGCGAGGGTGAGGCCGGGAGGGAGAGGGGGGGGGGGGGAGAGGGGGCCGGGAGGGGGGGGGGGAGGGGCCGGGAGGGGGCCGGGAGGGGTCTGCGCTTCAGCTGCTGCGTGTGCACCCCGAGGGGAAGCAATGCCCCCCTCCTCTCCCCGCACCGCCGCCTGCCGCACCACCCGCCCTGCCCCCCGCCCCGCAACGGCCTCCCCCGCGGGCCGGCGACCCGGAGGCTGCGGGCAGGCAGGCCGTGCCGGGCCGCTCAGCCCAGCCACACGCCACGGGGCCGCCGGGCCTGTGCGAGAGCGCCGGTCGACTCACCGTCTTCGCTACCCTGCCGTACTCGCGGGGTGCTCCGTTAACGAGGGAGAGCGAGAGAGAGAGTGAGAGAGAGAGAGTGAGACAGAGACAGGCGTCTCCCACTCATGAAAGCCTTCGCGTGCCGCCGCCGGGGGCAGAGGCCCGGGGGCAGAGGCCCGGGGACAGAGGCCTGGGGGCCTGCTCCCCGTATGCATCCAAGGGGGCGGCGGCGCACTCGGGTCTGCGACGAGGCGACTCCGCCCCGCCGGCCCCCACCACGAAGCCTCGCTGCCCCTCTGCGGCCCCGTCCGTCCGTCCGCGCCATGCCATGGGCTGCCACGGGCGGAGCCACGGCCTGCCATGGGCCCGGCAATATCTCCGAGATATATCAGCCATGATTTATAGCGGGCGAAATACGGGAATGTGTTATTGCCAACTGACTTGGCAACCCTCGGGCCGTCGTGTGTGCTGTGCTGGGCAGGAGGGCGTGCCGGCGGCGAGGCCTGCGAGTGCGGGTTCTTGGGCCGCCGGGCCTCTTCTGAACCGCGGCCACACGGGAGGACGGACGTCGAGGGCGCGGCCTGAGTAGCGCGCCGTGCTGTCTCTTCCGCCCGCTGGCGCCCGACCCCCCGCGGAGAGCTCCGCCGCTGTGCTGCTGACGGGTGCCTATGACCGTCACATCATCTGCCATCAACGCGCGGTTTGACAGCGGCTCCCCGTTCCATGCGACCGCGCAAAAAGGGCAAGTCCAGGTAAAAACAAACCGCAGCGGGGACGAAGGGTTTTACTCGGTGCTTCTGACGGGTGTCGATGACTGTCACATTGTCTGCCATCAACCGCATCAACGTGCGGTTTGGCGGCCCCCCCGTTCCAGGCGACCGCGCAAAGCAGGGCAAGTCCAGGTAAAAACTAATCACATCGGGAAAGAATTAAGGGTTTTACTCGGGTCGCTTGGGCACCAGAGCTCAGACCACTGTCCGCACAACTGGATGCACATTCAGTCCGGGAGGCAGGGGGGGGGTGTAGTAGGGGTGCAATGAATGGCGGCCGGGGACCCCACGCAGTGGTGCCGCGGGTCCGCCCGCGCTCCTCACTGTTAGATGAACGTAGGTCGTTGCTCTGGAGATGACCCCCCTCCTCCTCTCCCACTTCTCCAGCCCTTTGCTAGCCCCCCCCCCCCCCACCCCCGCTGGGCCCTGCGGGATCTTGGCACATCGTGTGCGGCACACACACACACACAAGGAGTCGTAAAACCAGGGGGAGTCGAGGAAGGAAGAGAAGAGGGGAGAGGGAGGGGGGGGGGCGCGTTGTTTGCCTACTGGAGCGGTGCCTTCGTAGAGAGCCTACAGTGCAATCGAGTTGGGGATGTGCGAGTGAGAGAGGCTCTGCCTTGTGCGTGTGTGTGTGTGCAGCAGAAAACCCCGCAGCCCAGCCCATCCGAACCGCCGACTCCTTCTGCCGAGTGCGCCGCTCACCGCCCGTCCACACGCGCAGCGGGAGTTGCGGGGGTGGAGGGGTGACGGGTGGAGGGGTGACGGGTGGAGGGGCGGTGAGGCGCAGCAGTGGACTTGGTGGGGGCGGGCGTGATGGCAAAGTGCGGGATCCCCCCCCCCCCCGGGAGCGGGGCTGCAGTCCAGCAGGCGAGGCCGTGGGCGGCTCGGAGGCCGTGGGGGCCTCACGTGGGCTGCACGGCCGAGGAGGCCGAGGGGCCGCTCGCGGAGGGTAGCCAGCAGCAGCGGGCGCGCCACGCACGCGTCCCCGCCGACAGTGTGACCAACGCGCGCCGCCGAGTCCTCGCCCGCCGTTCGCCTGGCGACGTCCCCATGCTCCCCGCACTCTCCACTCGCCACTCTCCACTCTCCTCTCTCCTCCCTCCACTCCGCACTCTCCACCCGCAACCCCGCTCCCTGCACTCTCCCAACTCTCCACTCCCCAGCCGCCACGCCCCACGCCGCAGCGGGACGAGAACGTTTCTTTGAAACATTGATGGTGAACGGGGGAGGAGGCGGGCGCCGGCCAGTACCGCCGCTCCCCCCCCCCCCCTTTCTCCTCCTCTCCTATCAACCCCTTCCCCCCCGAGTGTCGGAACATGGTTTTCTCATCTCTGCGCCGCTGGAGATGCAGAGAGACCTCGAATCCGACGAGGTTTAAGCATCGGCACCCGCGGTGGGTGGGCGCTCCTCTGGGCTCCGCTGGGCTCCGCTGGGCTCCGCTGGCCCCGCTGGCTCTGTGCGCCGCACGATACCCGTGGCAACACGCGGCGGAGCGCACGCCGCACGATGCCGCGTCCAACATTACAAGAGCGGCTCCTCATCAATTCCCTCTGCAACGAGCCTCTCCCATGAAACGTCCCTGAAATTACTTTCCGTATAATATTCATTGATGGTTACAGCTTAGCGCGGAATAGGGACAACTTCGCGTTCCAATGTTTTGCGCACCTAATTTTGCGATTCCTTTATCCGCCGGGGCTAATCCACATTTTACTCGGGCGGCGCGCTCTCTGTGCTGAGTCCGGCCTTTTAAGTTTTGCGAGACACGTATTAATGACTTCTCTCGACCGGCCTCGGGGGAGGGGGCGTGTGCGGGAGAGGAGGGGGCGGAGGGGGAGGAGGGGGAGGAGGGAAGGAGGGGAGGAGAGGAGGGGAGCGTCCGAGCGAAACATCTGTGGGATCTTGCCTTTGGCATGTCTGGCTCGGCTCGCTTGTCAGCAAGTTTAAGGCGTGCCGTAGCCCTGTTCCTTTTAGCCAACGGCAGAGCAGGGGGGGGGGGGGGAGGGCTTTGAAGGGCTGGCGTGCGTGCCGCAAGAGGGAGAGGGGGTTGTCAGGTGAGATGTTGCCCGAGGACCTCGCAACCTGAAGAGGGGATAGCGAGGATTCCGCTTCTCCCTCCCCCTTCTACCTAACTGGAGAGGGGAGAGGAGGAGGGGGGTGACCAAGGCAGGCCGGCGGGGTCCGTGTTCAGTGACCAAAGAGCTTCACCCCACCTGGACCCGCCACTGATGCCCTGCGATCGCGCGGCATCCCTGCTGAACTCCAGCTCGGTATAAGACAAAGCCACGACAGCTCCAACTCTGTGGACTAACTGATAATATTCGCGAACATTTCGGTTTGAAATTTTTTTTTATCCACAGAACGGCAGTCATTTACCGCAAGCCGACCCTTTGCTTGCCGTTTTGTCTTCGCGGAATGCTCTTGACAAAAGGAAAGCCCGTAGTCAACGATTTTCACTCCAAGAGAAGCGCGTCAAGTACAGGAAGTGCGCGTCGAAGCGGGTAAGTGCCACGTGTCCCGCTGCAGCCGCTGGTCTGACAGAGAGGAGGGGTGGGGTCCGGGGTAAGGGGGGGGGGGGGGGGGGCCAGGGGGGCGGTAGGAAGTTATCCGCACGGGAGCAGCGGCAAAATGACGGCACGCGATGGATTTCATTCAATTTACAGGCAATCCCGGGATTTGGAGGTCTCTTCTCGCCTCGGCCCGCCCCCGGCCCTGCCTGCTCCGCACCCTCCCCCCACTCTCCCCGGCCCTGCCTGCTCCGAACCCTCCCCCACCCCTCTCCCCTTCGCCCCTGCGCCGCCACGCACCGTGGACACCGCCGGGCGATGAGTTTCTACAACGAGAAGGCGCCGGCCCGGCCCTTATTTACCGCAGCCGTGCGGTAGCAGTTTTTCCGGCGCGCTTATTCCCACCGGGACAAGCCTCCCAAACGAGAATAAAAAGTAAAAAAATATAATAATAATAATAAATAAATCTCGGCGATCCCGCCTTCTCCTCTCCCTATTCCAGGCGAAACAGTACACACACACATTTATTTTTGCAGTCGACACAATAATGTCACTACTCCGAAACCGTTATTTTCATCCGAGTACTCGATTCCTGTCGACGAAAAAGTTCCGCGGGCACACACAATCACAAGCCGCGCCATGTATCGAGCGAACAAACAATTTTTGCCGCGAGTGTAGCGGAGCGTGCACGCACCGCGGTACGGTATAATGCAGAGGCCGTGGGAACAGTGGCGCTCGCAGCCCCGCGGTGCTCAGCCCCGGCCTCGGCCCCGGCCCCGGCCCCTGTATCACAGCCCCACTCCTCCACCCCCACACCATCCAACGCGCGCACCTTCAATCGGGTCGCACGCGGAGGTCCTCCCCCCACCCACCCGCTGCCATCTCCACCGCGCCAAAATCTCGCGCGCGTGACGAGACTGTTGCCCCCTTCCGAAACAGGAGAAATGGCAGGAGAGAGAAAGAAAGAGAGAGAGGAGGGGGGGGGGGAGGCACGCGAATCCCCGTCGTGTGTGTGTGTGTGTGTGCGTGTCAGCGCGCCGCGGGCCGACATGTGCTTCACACATGTCCGCGCGCCAGAACGGTCAGTCCGGTTGGTCCGGTCCGGGGCACTAAAAGATCGGTTACGACCCCCCAGGTCCGGGTTCATGAAAAAGGCAAGGACGTTTCGGCGGTCAAGTTGTTTCCGGTCCGTTGCCGTCGCTGCCGGGGGCGGGCCGGGGGCGGGCCGGGGGCGGTCCGGGGGCGGGCCGGGGGCGGGCCGGGGGCGGGCCGGGGGCCGGGCACCTGTCCCCGTTCCCCCGGCGCCATATCCCACACGAGCGCGCACATAACATAACCGTATCACCGTCCCCGCCAACGTTTTGTGGCGCGGCAGATTTTTGTCCCGGACCGCGCGCGGCCGCGCAGGACGTCGCCGGAGGCAAACGGGCACGAAACCGGATATAGGCTCCCGCACAGTCACAATTTTTTTTTTTCTACCAGAAAAAGAAAGACCGGTGCAAAGCCTAGTGCAACCCTGAAAATGCCGGACGTGTGCGAGTAAATTAGTGTGGTCAGAGGCCAGGCGGCTGCGGGATGCACCTCCCTGAAAACTACTCTGGCGGGGAGACGAGGAGAAATTTATGGACACGGGGACAATCACTGCAGGCAGCCGCACCGAGCCTGGCGGGCCTGGCGGGCCGGGCGGCAGCTGCACACGCACGCGCGCACACACGCGCACACGCACACACACACGCGCGCACTGTCCCCGCGGCCGGTGAGTGATGGCGGGAGTCGTCGGGATGCGTGCCGGACGCCGCGGCCGACCCAGTTCCCCGCCTGCGCGCTCCCTGCTCCATCTTTGTCAACGTCCACAGGTCCGCCAATCAGTAGCTGCGGCAGGCGCCCCACTGGGGCGGCCGTGGCCCCCGCGGCCCCCTCCCCCCGCCCCCCCATAGCTCCCCCGACCGTTTGACAAGCGGGGGCTACACCGCCGGTACACCACTTTAATATCATCGGAATCCGATACCCTACCGGGCTCTGCTTCGGCCTCGGCGCCCGGCCGGGTCCCCCGGCCCCTCGGCGTTCCGCACCGCGCCTTCGCACGGCGATTGCATCGGAATGCCACTCCTCCTTTCAGCCTCGTATCGCTCAAGTCCGCCGTCCGGGTCAAAAATGCATCCATTTATAAATAAACCAAAACAGAAATAGGACCAAAGTGCAGCCAGAGTCGAGTGTTTTATTTTTCTGTGCCCGTCCGCATCGTCTGCCCGAGTAGTCGGCGCCGCGCATGGCGCCTGGCGCCTGGCGGGTGGGCAGCCGGCCAGGCGCTCCACGCAGCCGCGCCGCGCGGGCCGGCCCACCCCGGCGATGGCAGGCGCTACGGTGGGGGAGGACTCACCCTGAAACTCCTTCCGCGCCATGCTGACGCTGGTCACGATGTTGGCGACGTGGCCGAGCACCGTGGCGAACAGCAGGAGGCCGAAGAGCAGCTGTCCTATCACGAACATGTACTCTCCTTTGGAGCGCGGCCTCGGAAGGTCTCCTGCGGGAGGAAGGAAGGAAGCCGTTATCGAAGCAGGTGATCACTCCGGGGAAAATAACTCGAGAGTAGTTAACCGTTATTATTGATATTGCGGTAAGAATGTGGGTGAAAATCACGATGGAAAAAAAAGTTTAAACTTAAATAAACTTAAAAATAATTTTGGGCGGGGTGTCATTTTTATTCACACTTTATTTATTTTCTAACACACGTCGGGGACGATGCGCGTGCCGTGTTTTACTTGAGACGGGCATGCGGAGGGCGGCGTCCGCACAGAGGCTTCGGACAGCGGGGTACAACACACGGGGAGGGTGTGCCGGCGGGGGCCGGCCCGGCCGGGGATGGGGGCCGCAACAGGTTGACGGGGGCTGCGTGGGCCGAGCGGCGCCGAGCTGCGCCGAGCGGGCGCGGCGTTCCCAGGCAAGTGGCGCGTCCGCGTCTCGTCTCACCCCTCCGGGACGGCGCGACGCCGGCGTGGGAACGCGGCGTCGGCGGCAGGGTCCGGGACCCGGGACCCGGGACCCGGCGGCGGAGGGCCGCGCGGAGGACCGGGAAGGGCTTGAGGGCCCGGCAGCAGCAACTGAAGGGCCTGGAGGGTCTAATCGGTCCAAAGGCCCTCAGAGCGAGTGGGATCCCCTCCGGGCGCGGCGCGGAGTGGAGCTCCCGCGAGGCGCCGCGAGGCGAGGCTGATGGTCTCTTTTGCAATCGGCAAGCGGCGCGGCAGGCGGGGGGCGACACGGCGAGACACCGCCGTCCGTGAGAGGGGGCCGCGTACAGGCAACAGGACGCCGACGTAGACATGAGCCTGACGCCCGCCGCCACGCAACCGGCACGACACTGCACACGAGTCACGAGTGCCGCCCGCCCCTCCCTCGCCAAGACGGTACTCACCGATGGTGGTGAGTGCGAGAGTGCACCAGTAATAACTCTGAAGGTATTGCTTGGCGACGTCCGCGCTGTCGTGGTCCCCGAACACCCAGTTCTTGCTGCCAAAACCGTTGTTCTTGTAAACTATGTGGTAGAGGCAGCCGTTCCAATGGAAGATGACTAGAAGATAATGTATGAGGCTGGAACAGAGAGAGAGGGGGAGTCAGAGGGAGAGAGAGAGCGCGCTACAGCAGCTGCAGGGGGACGGGCCCGGCGCCTCACCTGCAGGACCGGAAGAGGTTTGGATAGTTTGTGTGCCGCTCTGTGCGGTCCATGAAGGCCCAGAAGCGGTAGATCTTGACCAGGCGGAAGCCCCGGAGCACTGAATTGAAGCCGATGGAGAGGTAGAGGAAGTCTAGCGGCAGCAAACACAAGCAGTCTATGTAGAAGGTGGTGGAGTTCATGTAGTGCTGCCGCAGCTTGCCCGCGTCCGTCTGCAGCACCCCGTCCTCCAGGTAGCCGGTGCGGAAGTGGAACACGATGTCGGCCACGTACAGGAAGTCGGCGAGGTAGTCCAGGCAGAACCAGATGACGATCGTCTCGCCTGCGAACAGCAAGCAGAGCGGCGTGAGGCAGGCGCCAGCAGCGGGCCGCAAGGAACAACACGAGCATCCAAAAGAGTCCGGGTGGGATCGAACCACCGTACGCGCGCACGAATTACCGACGCCCTAGCCCACTGCGCTGCCGCAGACGCTTGGGAGGCGGGGAGCCGACGGATGACCCGTAGGCGCCTTTGCTTGGCAGCGCGTTTGGCGTTCAGAAGTTGGCCCTGCTGTTTTCTGGGGGCGCTACCTGTCTCTCTCGCACAATGCCTGCTCGCCGGCTCATGTGTAAGAGTTACCACCCCCTTTTGCATTTAACAATAATATACTCACGGTTGATTTCTGCGAACGCGAAGCGGTAGATGATAACCCAGAAGTTGTAGAGGAAGGCCAGCGAGACAACCACGGACCAGTAGTAGCAGAGCCGGCCCGCAGGGTCGAACACGAAGGACCATGACGGTCCGGGGTGCGGCCTGCCGGGGCCCCGCGTCCCCGCCGCGCCGCACGCCGCGCTGCCGCGGCCCCGGTGCTGGATGCCGCCGTAGCCCTGGCCGGCGTGCGCCACCGAGCCCCTCGGCAGCAGCGGCAGCAGCGCCGTCCCCGAGCCCATGGCCGGGCCGTGCGGCGCCATGCCGCCCATGCTGCGCGCGTCCGCCCCCGAGCCCGCCATGCTGGTGACGGCCGCCGGCAGCTTCAGTCGGCCCCGCAGCTCCCGCCGCCGCGCCTTCCGGGACAGGTCCAGCTCCGACGCCGTCGCCGTGCGGTTCACGTAGCTCGCCGCCAGCGAGTCCCGGGACGACGAGAAGTACCTCTGCAAACAGGGCGGATGTTCCGGCGGTCAGGTTTCCCGCTCCCGGCCCAAAGTTTCGTCTTTGCTTCGGGGCAGAGTCCGAGGGACGCGTGGTGTCCCCTTCGAGCCCAGTTCGACGGGAAGCGGACAAACACCGCGCTCTGCAAGTTCCGTACGAAACAACTCTCCAGAGTGGAGGGGCGGCCACCCGTAACGGAATGGCCACGGAGCACAACATTGCTACATAGTGCCCTCCCAGCTGTGGCAGCCTCACCACAGGAGAAAATAATCATTCCGTCAGGAAAGCGAAGCACAAAACAAACCGCCACGACAGAAAAAAAATAATGACAAAACAATTTTCAAAGTGAGAACTGACGTTGGTGACCTGGTGCTGGCGCTGGTTCCGGCCCACGCCGAGTCGGCAGCCCACCAGGTCGAGCAGGCTCTGCCGGGACACGGAGCGGGCCTGGGCGTGGGGGCCGTACGGGCCGTAGGAGCGGCCCAGGCCCCCGAAGCCCCCCAGCCCCGCCAGGCCGGGGACACTCTCGGCCGAGCTCTTGTGGTGCGCCACCGGGCTGCAGCGGTCCCCCATCCGGCCGCCGCCCGTCGTGATGATGCCTGCAACAGGAGAAGCAGAGCGGCGGCGTCAGCGGCGGCAGCCAGGACTGCGACAGCCAGGACGGCGACAGCCAGGAAACGACACGGAGGCGCGCCCTGCCAATAACATCGAGTCTGCTCCCCGGGGGCCCCGGATGCTGGCTGCGCCGTGCCCGCCCGGTCGCCGCGAGGCGTGGCGCCGAGCACGGCGCTTTTCATACCCCGGCTTCCGCTGCGCGCCGCCCGCGGCGGCTCGAATGCAGAGGGGCGCGCGCGCGCGCCTCATTGGCCGCGCCTCTTCACGGGGGCGCCAACCTAATTAGCTAGAACGCACGGCAGGTGCAAATTACCACGCTTGTGTGTGACATCCTGCGGCCAAGGACGCGGCGGCGGGGCCGGCAGGGCGTCGCCCCGGAGTAGGGCGTGGCTGTAGGCGCCGGCGCCACTGCCGGGGTCGGGGCAGGGGCCGCATGTGCACCATACGCCGCTGCTGCATCGCGCTCGATACACCGCTGTTGATTTTAGTGCACTGAGTAGCGAACTGCCAGTATCAGAGCAGCTCGTTTTACGCGGGATCACACGTTATGGAGCAAAGTCCCTCACTCGACTGTCAAGTGTAAGCGAGTGAGGCCTCGGCCTCGAGCTCGGGGCGGAGGCCCGGAAACTCCGTCTTGGAGGAGAAAAGGGCTTCGCTTTGACTCGCCCTGCGGCACCCGCGCGTGTGCGGCCCCGCGGAGCATGTGAGGCGGATGCCTGCCCAGCTCGGCCAGACTGTGTCCCGCTGTCGCTTCGGCCAACTCGTTTGTTGCGGGGAGCGGCGGGCGGCGGCAGCGGATCGTGTTTTCAGTTGAAACTAGAGTCGTTTCGATGAATGCCACCACACGAACTGCGAAACCAATCTCTTGTGTTTCGCGGCCCCACGGGCGAATGGAAGCCCCCCCCCCCCCCCCTCTCGCTTCATCTCGTCATCTCCCCTCTTTCCCTCTATCCGACTATCCGATCGGTCATCATGACAAAACGATACGTTACGATTTGTCCGAGCAGCGAGGGGTTTGCAGCTTCGGAAATGCAGGGGTGTCTGACTGACTTTTCGACCCTGTTAAACTTCCAATATTGTAAATGTTTTTCGTGGGGGACGGGGAGAGACGGAGATAAATTTTCTTAAAATTTTGTCGCGACGATTTTGATTTTTAGCGGTTAGAAATGTGGTTCGGTAGGACGCGAAGCTGGTTTTGGATTTTTAGCAAAATCGGGATTGAAGATTCAAGCCCCCTTAAAAAAAAATGAAACGTTTAACAAGCGTAGTGACGTGGGTTGTTTCCCCAGCAGAGAGAGAGATTGTTTTAATAAAATGGCATTTTTGGAAGTGGAATAAATATATTTGCAAATTTAGACGTTATCAACAGTGCACCACAAACCGGAGGCGGGTGGGGGCGTTGTCAAGGGAAAAGTTCGGAAGGCAAGGAGAGTTAAATGAAGCTTGTTGTGATGAGAGCCGTCAAAGGTGTGGGAAATTAGCGGCTCGGGTTCTGAAAACTGGTCGGAAGGGGGGGGGGGGGAGGGGGCTCCTATCGGGGGACGCGAATGGCTCGCGGGCACCTGGGATGGAGCGGTAGGAGCGAGGAATTGAAAAAGTCCTTTGATCGCGCTTCAAGATTGAAATACAGGGCCCTTTTCTTCCGTTCTTTCGAGGGACGATAACGCTGGAAAGTCACTGGCACGTGATAAGCACCGACCCACATAAACCCGCGGAAGCCTTCGCAACTCTTGTCGAGACACACCACATCTGATCGGGAGGGATGCGCGGGCAAATTAAATGCTGCAAGCGTCGATCTCAATTTGCCGACGGGGTTTCGACTAATTGGCAAGAGTCATTTCGGAATACCCAATTGAACAGTGGATCGCACACCTCCCTCGTGAGCATGCTCTTGTGCTTCCCTTCTCACCGCGTCCGTTCACGAGGCGTCACCCGCTGCCGCCGCATCGCTGTTTGGAAGCTGAGGATGGGACCGCGCGCCACAGCACCACACGGAGAGCGCCTGTGAACGGGAGGGTAGGCCAGCCCGCGGCGCAGCGGTGCGTCGCTGGCCCGGGAGCTGCCTACCCGCCGGGCTGGGGAGCTCCGCGGGGGCCGCTGCCGTGGGGTTACGATAGTGGGCCTGAACAGAGGTCGAGCGCAATATTGCGGTCCATTTGCTTCTACGTGAGATAAGAGTGGTAAACTCGATACCGACAGCAATTCACGTATGAACACAAAGAACGAGCCAGTCCGTGAACGCTCCGCGTTCGCCCGGACAGTCTTGTTTTAAATACTCGTCGGCGCTCGCCTGCAGCTCGGGGCCCCGGCCTGGCGGTTCCGCCCCGGTGGCCCCCGATGGCAGCCCCCCCGTCCCGGCCCGCTGCCGATGGGTATACGTTCTCCGCTTTTCTCGTCTCCCGCCTCCATTTTCGAGCTGATTGCGCCAGTCGACTTTCACAGGCGGCTCCATCAGATAGAGGCGGGCGGGCGACGCGCGGCCAAAGGCTGCATGGCCGGAGGCTGCGGGGGCCGCGGGGGCCGCGGGGGCTGCGAAGGCACCTCGAGGGCGTACACTGGCTATTATTACTGTTGGCGAACTGAATCGATCGCGAAGTCGAGAACCCTTCGAGGAGGCCGCGGCCACCAAACGCGCCGACCCCCTCCCCCCCCCCCCACCCCTTTCTCTTACGGATCGCGGGCTAACGTTTTCCGCCGATGAAAAAAAAGGAAAAAAAAGAACGAGATGAAAATGCGACTGTTGACGTTCTCCGGAAACAATGAAGTCGGTTCCCTTTCGATGGCGCCCGCGGTCCGGGTCCGCTGGAGGTTTTGAGGGACCTGGAGGGCCTGGAGAGCCTGGAGGACCTGGAAGGCCTGGAGGACCGCCGGGGACGAGAGGAGCCAAAAGTTCACTGTCCACAACAGTACAGTACAGTACAGTGCGGTACAGTACTGCGGGCTCCGGGAAGGTGGGCTGATCACCAATCTAAACCAAAACGCCCGCCTCGTCTGTGGCGGTCCGCAGCGGCCGCAGCCCATTCTAATCATCTACTCGTCCGGCTGTGCCCCGGCCCTGCCTGCCCCCGCACAGCCCCGCCCCCGCCCCTACTCAGGAGTGCCAGAGGCTATGCAAATGTCTGGAGACGATAAATAATTTCCAGCTTTCTCCACCTCGGAGATGAGCCCGGGCAGCCTGGGCAGCGAGCGGCGGAGGGGAGGGCTCGACCACCTCGCTCTCCACCCCCCCCCCCCCCCCCCATCCCTCTGGCCGACCCAGCACGTAGCAGCGCCAAACTCTTGGCTCCTCCGCTCGTCTTGTAGTGCGCTGACGTCACGGGGCCTGTTTGCAGGGCGTGCGGGGCTCCTTTGCGGACGGTCCCCGACGCGGCGGACGCAGGGGCGAGTCCAGGTCCAGGCGGGCCGAGTGGCACCCCCCTGGGACGGTGCCCAGGCCCCCTGCCGTATCGAACACACACTCCTGCGGACGTTCTCGGCCACCAACACAGCATTTCATAATTTAAAGACGCCCCCCTTCCGCTATTCTCCCCAGGCATCTTCTTTTCTGGTAGTTTGCGCTGCGGATGCGGTACACAGGCGTGGCCGGGCCTACGATCGCCGCGGCCGCCCCTCCAGACCCGTGCAGGCCGTGCCGCCGCCGCCGCCCCGCCCGCCTGCGTGGCTGCAACTTTCACCTCCTCTTGTAAAATTCAACCAAATTCGTGATGAATATTTGATGGCGGTTTTGGGAGGAGGAGAAGAAGCGGGGGCCTCTTCCACGAGCACCACGAGTCATCCGTTCCTTCCGTGCCTTCCTGGACCCCTCCTCCCCGTGTTCCACAAAGCCCCCCCGGACCCCCTCCGCTCCCGCCTTGCTTACCGTCAGAAGCAAGTGCCGTCGCCGACCTGTGTGGGCCGGGCACTGCCTCTGTGCTCGCCACCCACCCGCTTTGGGGTCATCCCTCGCCGTCCCAGCCGCAGCAGAGCGCGCGGGGAGCGCCTGCCGGGTAGGCAATCCCGGGCCGGGCGGCGCGCGCGCGTCCTGCGGCCGGCCTACCCTGCCACCCGCAGGCGCTCGCACGCCTTCGGCACGACGCTGACAATAACTGCGCCCCTCCACTTTTTCCCACACTACTCCTTGTCCTCAGCGGCAGTGCAGAGCGGGCGAAAGTAATGGGGAGCTCAGTTGGTGCGGTAAGCCGCGTGCGTCACGCGCCGCCACGCGCCGTGAATACCGGATGCACGTGCCGCTTTATGCGCGCCGCGTGGCGCGCGTGGGGCGCGTGGCGCCCCGACACCCGCGGAATGCATTTAAAGCGTGCGAGGCGGCGCCGGTGCGTCGGGGGCGGCCTAACTCACAGGGGCGATGGCAAGCCATTACCGCATGAGTTACCCTGCTCATTACCGCGGCGGCGCACCCCGCCCGGCCACGCGGGTGCGTTCAAATGAGATGCGAACGGGAATTAAATCGTTATTCGCAGAGGCTTTGGCGGCACGAAGATAGGAGCCGTGTTAGGAAACGATATTCGCACTTGTAGTTTGTCTGTTCGGCCCGAACGCACGCAGCCGTGGCTGGCTGCTGCGGCAGCCAGCGGCGTCAGCTAGCGGCGTCAGCTCCCCTCCTCGCCGCGCTCGCGTAATTTGTCGTTTTCATTCGGGTGGCGACGTTTTCGAGCCCCTCGCGCCGGGCCCCCGCACCCGGCTCTGCTCCGCTGGCTCGGCTGGCTCGGCTGGCGCCGCCGGCTCCGCTCCGCCAGGCCCCGCTCACAATAATCCCCGTCCGGCTGCCCCGCCCCGCGGCCCGCGGGGCCGGGAGCCCACGGAGTCGGCGAGCCGCGAGGAGCCGGGCCGGGCTGGTGGGCTGCCAGGGCGCGAGGCGTGAGATTGGCCAGGTTATTTGATTGGCGCTGGATGGTACCGCACGCCGCGCACGCACGCCGAAGTCAGCAGCGGCGGCGCAATAAATAAACGTCAAAACGAAATGACGAACGATAACCACCGAATTGGGAAAGACGGTGGGAGGCGGAGCCCGGCGCGTGTAGTCGGAAAACAGTCGCGTCCTCGCGTGTTTGCGAGAGTCGGCGCGGAGCGAAACTAAACAGCGGAATCCGCGTCGACAAGGAGAATTATTGCTGGGGGGGACGTATAATGCGTCGCAGGTGAGGGGAGGGGGCTAGGAGAGGCCGCGGCAGGTCGCGAGCCGCGGGGTAGTCCAGTACTCTTGGCCGGGTACAGAGTACTATATACTATGCAAATATTATCGATACCTTCTGACGAGATCCACGCGTTCTCGAGGGGATTCGTCTCGCGACGTTTCCATATTAATGTGGGTATTTGTTCTGCGCAGATTCCGTGGATCTCGTTAAGGGGTATCGTTATGCTTTTATGAAAGAATAATGATGCTATAGACTGAGCCGTCACCGCGGCCGTGTACGGAGTAGTATGTCAGTCGACCGCCCCTTGCCGCGGGCGCGACTGTAAGTACGAATAACAAATTCCAGCCAGGGCAGCTAAGTCTCTTCTGCTCGGCCGCGCGCGGCCCCTTTAACTCCCTCCCCGCCACCCGGGCGCTGCGGGCCGCTGCCCAGCACGCCGCCGCCCCCGCCGCCCCCGCCGCCCCCGCCGCCCCCGCCGCCCCCGCCAGCCTTTATACTCCTTGCGGACTGCGGCTTGCGGCCACGACAGCGCAAACGGCAGCAAATTCAATTTGAGGACGCTGTATTCTTGCGAGATGAAAGGTGTGCGGCTAAAGGGCCGCAGAGACGGAGGGGGCCGGGAGGGCAGGGAGTGGGGGGGGGGGGGGAGGGTCGTCAGTGCACCGTATCACCGCGCACAGGCGTCCCTTCAAGCCCGTCAAGTGGGAGGGGCGCGGGCGGGTGACGGAGAAGGCAGGGGGTGGGGGGTGGGGGAGGATCACATTCAGGGACATTATTCATTCGTCCGCGGGCCGTAAGGAGAACGGAATAAGGCAGGCAATAAGGGGCGCGGCGCCGAGGATTCTCGGCGATCAGGTGCGCCGACACGCCCCGCCCCCTCCTCTCTCTCTCTCTCTCTCTCTCTCTCTCTCTCTCTCTCTCTCTCTCTCTCTCTTTCTCTTTCAAAAGCTGCGTGCGGGTGTTCCCGCGCTCGAGTGGCCTATAAGTGGGGGGGCGGGGGGAGGGTTTAAGGCGCACGTTCGGGCGATGCGGGGAAGGCGAAGAGGAGCCACAGCTCCGCCCGCTCCGCCAGCTCCGCCCGCTCTGCTCCGCACCGCCCCACCGCCCGGCTGCTGCTACTCGGATCAGATCAAAGAATGTGATCCTGCCAGGGCTCCGGCGGGCTCTGCCGGGCTCCGGCCTGCGTTATGCATGTGCATGTGGTCCCCGTCCCACTCACACCACTGGCGCGGGGGCCGCGCGAGGCCTAGAGCAAACGGAGGAATCTAATCTCCAACGAGGCGCATGTGTGAGGCGGGCGAGAGAGAGATAGAGAGACGGCCGGGCAAGGCGAGAGGGAGAGAGGCAGAGATAGAGAGAGACAGAGAGGAGCTTATTGGCAGTGCCCTGCTGCTGCTGTGTTCCATACGACGGTGACGACGGCGACCGGTCTTCCTTCGATATTCAAATTGGGACGCCAATTGGATTTCGCCGCTCGGGATTTTCTCGGCGGAGCCTCGGCGGGCTCACACGCGGCGCGCACTGCAGTCCTGCTCCCCCACGTGCGTGTGGGGGGACCGGCGGCGGAGGCCACTGACGCTGCCAGCGATGCGCTCCGCCCTCCCTCCGCACCGCGCGGCTCCAACAGAATTATTGGTCGCGACAACGAGTGGGTTTTGCGCTTTTAGAAGGGCGCGCGGGCTGCTCGGAAATTGACTTATTGTGTGACGCACGACACGCGGCGAAAACGGATCCTCAAGGGCGTCAGCGACGCAGTTTTCACGCGGTGCGCCGCCACACCACAAATGTCGCGCTCGTTTTAAAAACTCGCACATTTTTAAAACTCGTAATGCATTTAATGCATTGATGTGCATGTGGGCGGAGCGTCGCCGGTCTGTGCGCGGCTCTCGCATTAGGTCCGGCCCCTGAGGATAACCCTTTTTCCAGCGCAGCCGTATTTCTTGCCGGCGTGCTTCGCTATGGCTACGCTCCCTCATGTGCGCCGCAGCGTGTGCAGCCATGCTGTCGTGCCATTACACTGCGCCCCCGCCACCCCCCGGGAGGTAGGCCGCCGCGGCCCCCTGCAGCCCCCCCCCCCCCCCCCCCCCGGCCCGCCCCTAGCAGCCCCTAGCCCCTACCACCGGATTACACAAGCGTCAGGGTGGCCGCGGCGGCGCGGCATAGTACAGTACAGGATTGTTGTGGCTTACACTTGCGAAGGTCTCCACAAGCAATCCGAGTGGATCAGCGCCGCCGAATGGGATTGAGTTACCCTGCCTAAGACGATGATTAGAGATCCGTCGGCAGCGCTCCGCCCGACCGTGCCGCCGTGCCGGGGCGGGGCGGGGCCACAAGACATGAAATGCCGCGTCTTAGGTTCAGTGCAGAGCAACACTCGGAACGTTTTTTTTTTTTTGCAGCCCCGAGGTTATTCAAATTTTTTTCTGAAGTTATCAACCATGACCTAACTCTTACATCTTATATTCCCCCCAAAAAATTGAATTGAAATTTGGCACCGTACGAGGCACCCTGAGTTTTCCGAGACGTTCCGTTGGCGCGCGTTCCAGGCGGTCTCTGGCGCTCCTCTCCTCTCCTCTCCTCTCCGGCCTTTGCCGAGTTGCCGCCTCGGGTGGGGTGGGAGCCACGCTGCCTCGCGGCCGCGCCGCCGCCGCCGCCGCCGTCACGCCGCCACGCCGCCCCGTCACACCCCTAAATTTAGAGCCGTCTGTCGCTGTGAAATTATATCTCTGCTTGGAAGGGAATCTATAAAGAGTGGTCGTAAATGGATCCAGCTTTTATTCCGACTCGAGTGTCGGCCGTAAAGAGCTTTAGTGGACGGCTGGGGCTGCGGGCCGCGGGGCCGGCGGGTTCGGTTTTAGGCCGCCAGGGCTGCTGCGCCGCCGCCGCCGCCGCTGGCTGCGTTCCCAGTCAGGCTCCAGCTCCAGCTCCGGTTCCAGCACCTCCCCCCTCCCCTCCCGCCTCGCAGCCCCGCTGCTGGCCGACCCCGCCTCACGACGACGACGTCGACGACAATTCGGAGATGAAAAGAAACTCCGAGAGGTGTCTGCCAAAGTCGCAAGGGGATCGGCACGAGACGGCAGGGAAATGAGGAAAGAAAGGGGAAAGGTAAAATGCGGCGGCCCCGCGGCCTCGCAGTCCCGCGGCTCCGCTCTCCACGCTCGGAGGCGGTGGAGGTGCTCCAGCCCCCGCCGCCGCCAGCGCCGTGCCCCCTCCGTGAACCCTCGAAGTCGACGGGTAGCGCGGGGTGTTCACTTCCACTACAACGATGAGCGGAAAAGGAATTATCAAATCCATTATTCATCCCCGTACACGGGGAGGGGGCGGGACTTCCAGGCCACGCAGTGAGGCTCGTGTGAGCGGGGTGCGGGACGGGGTCGAAACACACACCGCGGACCACACACATGACGCACACACACATGCGCGTCACGCCGGAACAGGAGGGTTACTGCCCCCGGGTCATAAACCCCCGGCTATCTCCACACGTAAAAACAACAGGGACGCGAGGGCCGGCGGGGGCCGGCGGGGGCCAGGCGGGGACCTGGAGGCCTTGATAAGCCATTTTTATAGAAATCGGGGCGGACGGGCGCCCCCCCCCCCCTCCCCTCGTTCCGCGGATGGCGCTACATCGTTGACGCGGGCCGATGGCGATGGCCACTTGGCCGCGGGATGCTCTCGGCATGATGAAGAGCGTGACCCTGAACACGCGGCCGCACGCGGGCCGCGGGGGCCGCCAGGGGCGCGTGGGCTTTTCATAAGCCCACCTTCGCAACCAGATAACTCCATGCGCTTTCAGCTCGCACATAGGCTCTTTTATTCCCCCTCCCCCCCCCCCCCTCTCTCTCCTTTGTTTTTGTTTCTTTGCGCTGTCAAAATTATGGCATGCAAGCTTGCCAAAAGTCGGCATTCACGGGTCTGGCCCGGCGCTGTGGTGGCGGGCCCCCTACAGTACGTGCCGCGCGGCATTTACAGCGCTCTCACCGGGCCGTGTTTTTGCTTCAGTAGAGAGGGGGCCCCTTTTTTTTGGTTGCTGTCCACGTTAATCCGTTTCAGCTGTTTTAATATCGAGAATAGCAGATGACCCGGAAAGGTCAGGCGGTGATCGCCGTACCGCATCGGAACGCAGCGCCGTACAGGCTGGAGTTACTGATAATGCGACAATTGCAGTCACCAGCCGTGAACGGAAACTGTAACAACATGAGAATTTTAGAAAAACCTTTTGGAGTGCCGCGGTCATACGTTCCTGCGGTGGGAGGACACACACACACACACACACGTCACGCTATGTGCGGCGCGTGTGGCCACGTGTGGTCCAGCACGCACGCACCCAATGTGTGTGTATGTGTGTGTGCGCGGCGCTGCCTAATCTACAGGCGCCCATAGCGCCGGCGTCCCTCCCTAACCACCGTCATACATATATCCCACAACACACGATCCACACGGGGCTGGCCCGCTCGACCCACCTCTCATGCACGGCTCTTCGGGAGCAGTCAGAGGGCAGCCAGAGGGGCAGCCAGAAGGGCAGCCAGATGGGCAGCCAGAGGGGCAGCCAGATGGGCAGCCAGAGGGTCAGCCAGAGGGGCAGCCAGATGGGCAGCCAGATGGGCAGCCAGAGGGGCAGCCAGATGGGCAGCCAGAGGGTCAGCCAGATGGGCAGCCAGATGGGCAGCCAGAGGGGCAGCCAGAGGGGCAGGCAGGGGAGGGGGCATCCACAGGGGCAGCCAGAGGCTGGCCAACGCAGCGTGCACAAAAAAGGGCTGGATGGTTGCGGTCACGCCCTGCGACAACGCCACGAAATTTTTTGACAGACACCTGTTGTTATACAAGCCCACAAATAACTGTAAATATTTTAATTTTTGTTTCAAGGGCAAACGCGTATTTCAAGAGTTTTAAAATGCATTTTTTGGCAGGGAGGGGATGCTGTTATGCTGGAAACGATGACTGAGGAGTAGGAGGGGCATGAGGGGCCGCAGGGGTCGGAAGGGGTTTGCTTCTTGATCCGCCTCTCTCTAGTCCCTCCCAACCCGCTCCGCGCGACAGGCGAAGTGAATACCGTTTGTTCCGATGAGCAATTACAAAGCCTCCCGCATCTCTCTCTCTCTCTCTCTCTCTCTCTCTCTTCTCTCTTCTCCCTCTCCTTCCCTCTCCCCCGTTCCTCGTTTCTGACTGTACACTGATTTAGTTTACACGGTCGGAGAGATCAGGAGTGGAGCGCGGCAGTTCTGTGAGCCTCTGCGTTATTTCTTTCAGGATAAAATTATTTCTCTCTTGTGATTCTTTTCGCCCGGGGGAAATCCGTTTCGGAGGAGAATTAAATATGCGGAGGCGGGGTGGGGATGCGGGACTCGCCATTCATGGTACGGTCGCCGCTTTTAATTGCACGATGGGACAGTTTAGTGTTGGAGAGGCGGGCAAAGAGAGAAAGGTCGCCGGGGAAGGTTCGCGCGCTGCCGCGGAGTTATTTAATGCAGCAGTCGCGAAAGCTGCAAAAGCTGCGAAAGCCCCATGTGCCAATGCGTGCTGTGCACGAGCGGGAAACAAAGTATTGGCTTCAATTTCACGACGGTACCTTCAAACTGTTCTGCTGTACCATTAAAGCAATGGTACATATTATTGGTATCAGCTTTCAAAATAATTTTTGGAAATTTTTACACAAACAGCAAATGAGAATAAATGCGGGCTGTAGAATTAATTGTTTGAGGTAGCTCTATTTCGAGATTGTACCGACAAAGTATTTTTTTTAGGGCACAGTTGGATATTCCTTGGCGCGCACACTTTTCTTGTCAAGCGGGCGCCACCTATAGCGATGCCAAAGTTGTGAGAGGTCGCACGGCCGCAGGGGCAGCGGAGCGGAGCTACCGGCGGGACTGGACTTGGCCGGGGCAGCGGGGTCAGTAGGGTCAGCCGCCCGGTCCGCCGTCCCTGACAAGGCGCTGACCACGGGTTTGAAGAGGGTGCTGCCGGGTCCTGCCGGGTCCTGCCGGGTCCTGCCGGGTCCTGCCGGGTCCTGCCGGGTCCGGTGTGCCACGCACGGCCGCCGCCGCCCACCGAGCGCCTCAGCACTATCGCCAGAATGACAGCCCGACGGGTCTCCGCGCAGAAGTCGTCTGCTGCCCCCCCCCCCCCTCCCTCCCCTCCCCGGCACCTGCCACGGTACAAAGTTACGAGTCATGTCGTTTCAGAGCTGACTTTCTACCGTCAAAAGAAAAGGGACCGAGAGACAGATCGAGACGAGAAAAAAATATCGGCACCCGTCAGCTGAAAAATGTATTACCAACTGTGTCGTTGTGCCGCGTCGGTCGTCGTGTTCGAAATATTTTTGGAATACATCTATTAGTTGAGACCCCTCCCCCCCCCCCTTCCTCACCGGGGTCCGCTCCTGCCCAGGTCGCGTCGCAGTGCACGAGAGCGGCGAGTTTGTGACGATTTGTCACGCCCTCTATCCGGCCCTCCCGGCCCTCCGGCCCTCCGGCCTCCGGCGCCTCGGCAGTATGCAGTGCAGCCGGAACTTAATCTAATTTGTTTGAGCAATGCCGAGGCCCCTGCGGCGCCCTGCGGCCCACTCTCCGATTGGGGCTGAATGGAGCCGGGGCGGGTGGCGCCGCACGGAGCCGCGCGACTCACTGCGATGCGGTCTCCCTCGCTCTCTGTCTCTCTCCCCCCCCCCTCTCTCTCTCTCTGTCTCTTTTTCCCTGTCCTTTGACCTAAATTCAGATGTCGGTCACAACAGCAGAACTCGGTCGTGGTCGCTGAGAGGCGCGCGGTGAGCCCCGTGTGTGCCCCGGCCAGCAGCAGCTCGCCGCTCGGCCAACTCCCGAGGAGTCGCGCTCCGAAACAGGAAGGTAGTGGGCGGCCGTCCGCAGCGGGCCGAGACGAGCTGTGACGGGGACGGGACGGAGCGGAACGGGCACGGCCATATTACGTTCTCGTAGAGGGGTCGGGTCGGCGTGGCGGCGCCTCCCTTGAGGAATACACGGTGCGGTCCGCAGCGGCCGCCATCAAACTCGACTCTTTGGGCCCCCGCCGCACGCCATGCGCCGCGTCGAGGGTGGCTGCTGGCTGGCTTGCTGTGCTGGGGTCACGGTGCTGCCAGTGCCGGAAGGGCAGGCCAGACGGGGTGGGGCCCCCAGGCGCTGGTTAGCGCCCCAGGACAAGGCCGGGCCCGGGAACCCTGCGGGGGCCCCCGGTCGCCACTTTTGGACAGCGTCCCTGGACTGTTGCCCTGGAGCCGCTCCCGACCGGACGGGCGGGCGGGTGCGGCGGAGCCTGCAGGGGGACCGGAGACACGAGCGGCGACATGTGCCGGCCGACACCCGGGCCGCGGCCGCCTCGCCGTCAAGCAGTACACGAAGGGCGTCACCGTTGGATGTGCGTATCGCGTCTGGAGCGAGCAGCCGGGGGCCGCAGAGCTGCCGCCGCTGCTGATGCCAGAGATCTCCGGGAGATTGTGTCCCGGCAAGCCGACTCGGCGGTGCCGCCGCGCTGCTGCCTGCCACGCCGCTGCCGCCGCCGCCGCCGCCGCTGCCTTTTCGCTGGTGGCGCTGGAGTGGCAGGATAAGCTACAATAGGTCTGGCGCCCAGGCTCTGGGCCTCCAGTCCAGAGGCCCTTCCCCCCCACCCACGACCCCGCCCCCTCCACTGAGCAGCTCCCGCAGCCCCCCAATCCAACAAACCTCACTTTCTGCAAAGACCCCCTTTGTCCAGAAATAGGAGGCGGCTTGTAAGTCCCGCGGTCCGACCGTTGGGTCGTTCGGCTCCGGCCCGCGCCGCTTCCTGGGCCGCCGTTTCGGGTTCGGAACAGTGCGCCCCCCACCCCCTCCCTGCCCCCGGCCCTGCCACGGCCAGGGGCTCAAGGGCAGGTAGTGGGATAGCCGAGCCCGTCTTACCAGCTGGTCCCTGTGCCAAAAATGGACGAGTGATCGCGTCTTTTCTCCAGTTGACTTCCCTGATAATAGACTGTCCCGGCAGTAGGGCACCCCACCGCAGTAGGATTTCTTCCGATAGGGTGTTCCGAAACTCATTCCTCCAATAGGCATCCGCCGCAATAGGGCGTTTGGACATTGGGCATTGCGGTCCTGGGCTATTCCGACAGACTTGGACTTTGTTCCGACACTATTCACCTGGGGCGAGCACTTTTTGGAACAATGTGCCCCTCGGTGGATGCAGTGTACACCGGACCTCCCGGCGCCCCGCCTCCCCGGCGGACCCAGCCCACCGAGCCCCGCTGCCGCTTGGCCAACCCCGCAACTAACCATGACGAAGGAACAGAAATTCCCCCGGCAACCTCAAAACTCCGTGACAGCGAACTTGCGCTGCTCCTGCGGAGGCGGGGTGGAGGGCAGAGCGGGGCAAAGGCCTCGCCTCGCCACACCTCTCGGGTGGGGCGGCGGGACAGCAGCCCACGGCGCGTGCTCCGGACGCCTTTGCCAACAGCGAGGTGCATGCTTGCCATCGGTTCCAGCCTTGTGAGCACGAGCATGTGAGCATGCTGCGCCAAAGGTACCAGGAGCCCGCAAGTGGCAGCTGCCTACCTCCCCGCCTGGCTACCGGTGCGGACCGCACACGCTAAATGTCAAAGGACAAGTTTGTCCTCGGGCTGGGGGCCAGATGAAGCACATCTAAATCTAGACACAATTTTGTATCCGTGAAGTACAAAATTGTTCCACAGTAGATGAAATATTGTCCCTTAATTTAGATGCGTCAAATCTGGCCTCGGCCCAAGGACAAAATTGTCCTCTGACATTGAGAGTGTTTACCAAATGCACCCGCGCACCCAGCGCAGCCCGCGTACAGAGCATCTTCCGGGTAACGAACGAGTCCGCGACGCTCGGGTCCTTATCGACAGCAATCGGGATTATGGCTTTTGCGCCGTGAGGGAATGAGAGTGTGAGTGTGATGGGGGGGAGTGGAGGGGACAGAGGGGGCAGCAGAGTGGACAGGAGGGGGTGGGGGCGGCGGGGAACGGGGGGTTGAGGTTGGGTCCATTATGCGTTCGCCGCCACAGTATTGCGGTAATGGACCCTGCAGGCTGTCAATAGAGGAGTCCGGCGGCACCGCACCGCCGGGCCCCGCCGGGCCCCGCCGGGCTGTGGGCAGCCAGGCAGGCGGGCTCCGTAACATGTAGCCTAGATCCGGCCGTGTGCCGAGCCTGCGGGGCCTGCGGGGCCTGCGGAGCCTGGGCCGCCACCGTTACCAAATATCGCCCATCGAAGCAGTTCTCCTTATTCGGGTCGTAAAGGACACGACCCCGCACAGCGGAGGCAGGGCCCTGCAGGGCCCCGCAGGGCCCCCGGGGCAAAGGAGATCGAGGCGACCTCGGCGTTTCTGATATCGGCGTTTAGGCACCGTGAAAATTTCCTGCTTAAGTTGTATTTTCTTCTTTTGATATATCGGTCTGGCCATATTTCACCCAAATATATACAAAATTTTCCTCTTGTTAAATTTTTATTATGGACGGTCGTATGCACGCCACGAAAACTTGGTTCACCGGCACACGCACCAGAGGGGGGCTTGCAGCCGACGCATTTAAAATCAACACTAAAGATTCAGTGACTGTCTTCCTGATAAAAAAAAATCCGCTTTTGTTCCTTCTCTTCTTTGTCTTTTGACATATTCGTGAGCGCCTACGCTTTGATTTCATCTCTCTCTCTCTCTCTCTCTCTCTCTCTCTCTCTCTCTCTTCTCTCTCTCTCTCTCTCTGTAGGATTTCCTACCCTTTGTTCAGCCCTTCGGTGCGGCAACAGCTCGCGATGCCAATGCCGAAGAGCGGCGGCACTATTCAGGCACGGTGCGGGGCACGCGCCGAGCACAGCGCCGCAGCACCGCGGCAGCAGCGAAGCAAGCGAATCATCCGATAAATTGCCCCAATTACAGGCAGCGGAGCCGCGGCTGCAGCCCTGTCGTGCGGCCACTGATAGGGCGATGCGCACCGCGCGGGCGTCGCGGGGACACAGGCGGAGCAGCGGAGCAGCAGCGGGGCGCCGCCCGGGCCGCACCAGAGCCGAACACTGTGCGGCCGGCCGGGGCTGCGGGCTGCGGTCGCCGCGAAGCCCCCGCGGTCCGCTAACTGCGCTGGCGCCACTTGAAACGGCACTGATACAGCAGCGGAGAGGCTCTCTATGCTGTGTCAGCGCAGCGATAAAGCCCCCGGCAGGGAGCCAACCACTTTGTTAAATCCTGTCGTGTGTACGAATTGTGCGCAGAGATCCTTAAAGTCGCAAGGGAAGCGACCAAGCCGTACGTTATTACCGGACTTGTGGATCGCATTTAGCATGTGTTGGCTGTCAAACATCCCCCCCCCCCCAAAAAAAAAAAACACGCCCATAAGAGTTGTTCAACAAGAAAGGGTCGGCAGTACGAGAAAGTCCCTCAGAATCCCTAAATCTGTGATACTCGTTTTGGTGGAGTGTTCCGCCCCTCGCGGCAGCGGCCGCCGAGTCGCGTTGTTGCATCCGATCCGCGTATCGTCATCGCGGCGGTGCAACTCCTTCCGGCAGGAGGGACAGGGACGCCCTAAACCGGCCTAACCTAACCTCTGCCCAACCCTAATCAATTATCGCGTCAATCCGAAACCCGCCCTCAACCCGAAGAGGGGGCCGCCTACCTAACCTGGCCACCGCCCGAGACCCGCGAGGGAAGGAGGGGGGGGGGGGAGGGGGATCCGAGAGACGATGGGTCGGGACAGGAGAGGTTGAAGGGAGAGGGGCGTGTTTATCCCGAGCGGGTGAACCGGGACCAGCTAATCCCCGGGCTTAGATTGATGCGTGGAGCGGTGCGGTGCGGCGGGTGGGCGGCGGGTGGCGGCGCGGCGCGGCCGACACGGTTAAAAAAAATCCTTTTTTTTTCGAAGGATCCTTATGGGTGCTCTACATGAACCATCCTTCTAAACATAAAATAAAAAAAGGTTTTATTTTGCCGTGGAGTCGCAGGTGTCGCTTTGCCGCTGCGAATTTATTTCGCAGAGAGACAGCTGCCGTGTCGCGGCGGCCGGGCCCGAGAAACGCATAGAGCGCCCCGCGGAGATGGCCAAGGCCGGGAGGGGACAAGTTTCTCCGACCGGAGCCGACCGGAGAACGTGCGGCTCTCGATGTGTTGCGAGTTGCGATAGAGACCCACCGGCCGTCAGCCCGAAGACGCGGCCCGCTCTTTATTCCTTGCAGAGCAAACTCGGAAACCCGGCTGACTGACTGCTGCTAGGCCCGCTCGTTGTCGGCACACAAATTCTCTCTCTCTCTCTCTCTCTCTCTCTCTCTCTCTCTCTCTCTCTCTCTCTCTCTCTCTCTCTCTCTGCTCTCACCGGCCCCTGCTGCTC
The DNA here is from genome assembly GCA_026979955.1 of Megalurothrips usitatus. Classification (NCBI taxonomy): domain Eukaryota; kingdom Metazoa; phylum Arthropoda; class Insecta; order Thysanoptera; family Thripidae; genus Megalurothrips; species Megalurothrips usitatus. Next base: position 7,729,393 of record CM049594.1, on the reverse strand, counting down.
CCCGCTTCGATCCAAAGTGTGTAGCACAACAGAGGGAGGTATGGGCTGCTGGGTCGTCAGCGGGCCGTGTTGTCCAGGGAGCGGGGGGCGGGGGGCACACACCCGAGGGACGGCTGGGGCCAGGGCCGGGGGCCAGGGAGGGGGCCAGAGCAGCGGGGGCAGTATCAGCTGACACAAACCAAGACGGGGACAATTTCCACTTTCTCCTTTGTGTGCCGGAGAGAGCCCTCTGCCTCCCCTTCCCCGTCCGCCACACACACACATACACACACGCACACACACACACACGCTCACACGCCCGCACACTCACACACACGCGGACATCTAGAGGAAGCAGATCAAAGCTTCTCAGCAGCAGCGACGAGGAGTACTTTCCCACAGGGGATGAAGTAAAGAGAGACGGAGCGAGAGAGAGAGAGAGAGAAAGGAGGAGGAGGAGGAGGAGGAGGAGGAGGAGGAGGAGGGGGGTGGCGGGGGGGCTTGAATGTATGAGAAGAATTTCCGCCTGAGGGCGAGCGGAAGACGAGGGCCCGGCCCGGGGCAGAGAGAGAGAGAGAGAGGAGGGGGCAGCAGGTTTCCCATTCCGTCTGCCTCACCTGCCGCCCCGCCCGGACCGCCTTTAGGCCCGGCGGCCCCGGCACGCAGACGCACACGGGACGCACACGCGGGACGCACACGGGACGCACGCGGGACGCACACGCCGCACTGGGCTCGCAGCTTTTCCCCCCGGCCGCGGTGACGGATGGTGCGCTGCGGATTTACATGGCGTGCGGAGCCTATTCAGGCCCGGAGTGATTTTCACACGGCCGTACGGCCACACACACACACACACACACACACACACACACACTTGCACACTCACACATTAACCCACGTACGTTTCCCCGCACTTTGCCGAGGCAGCGGTCAGCAGCGGCTCTGACGCCCCGCCCGAGTAATGGCAAAGGAAATGGAAAGGCAAGGAGGCAGGCGGGCGGCGCGTTCGGCCCAAGCAATTTACCCTCACACACACACGCACACACACACACTCGAACACATATGCACGCACCGCAGCACTACACGGTGGCGCTCTCGCTCATGCGAACAAATTTTCGTTTCATCTTTCACTGATATCTATATATTTTTATGAGGAAACAGAACCTGAATTTTAATTTATGTTCAGTCCAAATTTCGGAGCTGTCTACCGCGTACGTTGCCGACAGGCGGGTGCTGACGGTAGGGCGGGGGTTAACTGGCGAGCACGCACGCCTTCTCCAGCGGCTCCAGCGGCCCCAGCCAGCGGCAGGAGCGGCGCGGCAAGGCTGGGTAGTCTATCCACCTGGCGTGTCAGCAGTCCCGCATGACATGCGTGAGCGTGTGTGCGTGCACGCGACGTGACTAATCCTTTGGAGGAGGACGGGCATGTCTATGATGAAGGAGGAGGGGATGGGGGTGGGTGGGGTGGGGGGAGTGAGCGGTGTTTGTCCGAACACCGGATGCCGGACGCCCGCGAGGACAAATGGTGAGGACGTGTAGTGCGTAATGTACATGACCCCGAACGTCCGGCACCCCCCCCCCCCCCCCGCCCTTTACCACGTTCCTTCTTCGACCGCCGCCCGAGCAATCCGTTATCGCGCCCTGTCCCTGCACCCCCTTCTCCACCTTCTCTCTCTCTCTATCTATCTCTCTCTCTCTTTCCTCTCCTCCGAAGAATCAACCCGTAGTCTGTGACAGAGACAGCCCAGCGAAGCCGAGAACTTCAAAAGAGTGGGCAGCCGGCGACAACACGCCCCAGGTAATTGTGTGTGGGCGGGCCCGTGTGTGGGCGGGCGCGGCGTCGGCCTCTCTTCTTCTGGGTCACATTCGCACGTCGACGCCGCGTTCTTGCATGCATAGCTCGTTCGTGCGGCCCCTCACACACACACACACACACACACACACACACACACACACTGACGCCCACACAACGACCGGCGCGGAGCCTCCCTTTGTTTCTTATTATTTTCTGATATCTCTCTCCCCCTCTCCGTCCTTCCTCCCCCATTCTCTCTCTCTTTATCCCTCTCTCTCTCTCTCTCTCTCTCTCTCTGCGCTGGTCGCCCGTCCGCTCTGCGCAGACGCCGCCGCCGCGCCCCGCGCCGAGAAATCGAATGCTACGTGGCGGTGGCCCTACGTCCCATCGGGATCCGTTGTAGAGCGGGCGTGGCGCGGCACGGCACGGCACGGCGCGGCAGTCTCTTGCCGTGGGCGCAGCCGCGGGTGGAGCCCAGTGTGTATGCAAGGTGGGGCGAAGCATGCTGCACTGCGGCACTGGCGTGAGCATGTGTGTGTGTGTGTAGGCACCGCAGCCCCACCATGTAGTCCGAGCCGCCTCATACCCCGTACGCTGTGCAGCGCGGCGGCGGCGGCGGCGGCGGCGGTGCGCCCTGCAGACCCCGTCGCTGTATGCGGATGGGACACCCCGTGCAGCCGCACTTCCTCGGGAAGGTGTTTCCGGTGACCAGGAGGATGCCCTGCCAGCTCCCGGTGTACATCGCGATGGGCCTTTGATGGCGGGGAGATCCTCCCAGTCCTCCCGGTTCACCCTGTCGGTGGACGCCGCTCTGCTAGAGGCACACCGGGCAGCTGGCCGGGCAGCGCGCGGGGGCCGCCGTGCGGGTAGGCAGCGGCACGGGCCGGCGGCGCAGCGGCGCGCGGCGGTCTGCCTATCCACGACTCGACAGGCTGACGAAGGCTGGTGGCGCGGATGCGGCGGCGCCTGCCAGGTCTGCAGCGCGGGAGGACAGGTCTGGTACAGGCGGGAGGAGGACTCACTGTCGGCTGAATAATAGACTGAGAGCAGCGCGGGGCACGGCACGGCACGGCACCCCGCCACGCACCGCCATGCCCCGCCACGCCCCGCGGGAGCCCGTGCGGGGGCTGGACCCGAACACATGCAGCACCGCGGCGTCGTGGCGCGCTTCGACGGCCAGCAGCGGCGCCGGCTCGAGGATCGTCTGAATGCGAGAGGCGGACAGAGTCACCACTGTAAATGCTACGGTGACGGCCGTTGCCTTTTACATGGCGATATTTTGACTCCGATTCCATCGGATCCGATTCCCCCTCAAAAGGCGACAGTTGAAAAACTGACTTTTCACACATCTCACCGCTTAGCCCTTAATTTATTTTTAAAGTTTTCCCTCTCTTTTTTTTTTGAGAATACAAGTGAAGAGGTGGCATCCGGAAGGAAAGGCCGCAGCCCCGCGACGGCCGACGTGGAGGCGGAGGAGAAGAAGGTCGCCATCACGTCGAGGACGGGGGGCGGCGTGACGGCGGCAAGCAAAGTTTATGGCGCGGCCTAAAACACACAGCTCCCGCCCTGCTCCCTCCTGGGAAGGGCGGCCGCCCCCTCCTGACGAGGCTGACGAGGTGATACGGTACACCGACGTTACCCCCCCCCCCCTCCTCCTCCCTGCCAAATGCACTGCGGGTGGTGAGGCGCGGCGAGGACGCTCGGGGTGCGGCCCGGCCTCACACACGCGCCCGAGCAACGCATCTCCTGAAGCAAACTAAAGTTCCTCGCCCGCCACGAAAAGTACGGGGGGTGAAAAACGACGACTATACAAAACTTGTTTTCATCAAGCACGGATAATGAATTTATGAAGGGGCGGTCCGCAAAAACGAAGTCAAATTAATGACTTTTTCTGTTTCCCCCCCGCCGCCTTCTCCGCTTTTATTTTCGCCGCTTTGCTGCCGAGACTGGGCAACGTGCCACGACAAACAACAGTCGTGCCTTAAACGTTTTCTTAATGCCCGCGGGGCGCGCGTCGCACACCACGTCGCGGAGTACTCACCCGGCACCAGGCGCGGCCCGTTGGACGACAGGTTCCCGGAGCCGTACTTGACTTGGCCGCCGGAGGCGTTGGACACGATGGCGATCTCCTCCAGGTCGGAGCCGGCGGAGCCGCCCGGGGCCCCGACGCCGGAGCCCGCCGGCGTCCCGGGTCCTCCCCCGGGCCCGGAGCCCGAGCCGGCCCGGTCCACTAGCCGCGTCGACGAGCCCGCCGAAGAGGCGGCGGCGGGACTCGAACCCTCGCCCCGCCGCCCGGCCAGCGACAAGACGAGCCTCTTGGCGGCGGACATGTCGAACTAGGCCCCCTGAGCCCGTCATCGGCCGGCCAGCATCGCTCCACTGCTCACTGCGCGCCCCGCCCCCGCACCCCGCGCCGCCCCCGACACCGCCCCCGGCCCATCCTGCAACAGACAACACACACACAAGCGTTAGTCGGAACCACACTGCGGTCCCCGCGGTCACCGGCGCCGGCTGAAAGTCTACCAACTGCTCCCGCCACCTCCGCGGCGCTGTGTGTGAACGCGTCGCCTCCGAGTTTCAAAGTGTCAGATTTGCGTTACCGCTAAGTAAGTTCGGGGCAAACAAACGGCGCGGGGGAGTTAACCCCAGCCGGCAGCGCGCGCCGCGCATCGTGTGCGAGTGAGACGGGAGACGCGGCGGCGGCTGCTGACGCCGCCTGACGCCGCGTTGTCCCACCAAAAATCAGCCGGGGCGCCTCGCTGCCGCCGCTGCCGCCGCTCGCGCCCCACGCTCATCTACATCATAATGAATCAAGCTTCCTGCAGACTGACTGACGGGGCTCGCGTGTGTTTTCGGAAGTCGGAGATGAGAAAGGGGGTGGGGGTGGGGGAGAGCGAGAGAGAGAGAGAGAGAGAGAGAGAGAGAGAGAGGAGGGGGGGGGGGGGGTGCGCGCCTTGTGCGAGAGAGGCACTCTGAGAGGAAGAGAGTGGCAGGAGGGGAGGTGGGCGGGGCAGCAGGGGCCTCCGGCAGTGTCTTCATTGTCCCCGGGAATACGCTAACAAGGCGCGGCTAGGTGGTTCTGCAGCGGGCCGCGGAGCCGCGGGTTCTCCTGCCTGACACGTCCCCTTGACGTGCGGAGGGCGCCTCTGGCTGCCGGCGAATACCGACGAGGCCGTCTAGCCCGTCATATATTTCTGGGAGGGTTTTTAGGGGGGACGCGAACCAAGAGCCTCCCCTTCTCTCTCTCTCTCTCTCTCTCTCTCTCTCTCTCTCTCTCTCTCTCTCTCTCTCTGTGCCCCACACACACAATGCCCACATCATTGTGGCGCGTTGAAGGGGGGGGGGGGGGGGGGGCGGGTAATGATGGAACTTTATGGCCTCAATGATGAAGTTGAGAAGCAAGCGGCAGCGGCAACAGCATCAGGAGGAGCGGCGTCTTTAGTGGATAGACGGACACAAAAAAAAAACAAAGTTTTGTTCAATTCCAAAACGTTGGAGAGCAAGGAGCCCCGCAGGCGCACTCAACGTGTCCGAAACGTCCCCAGAGGTACGAAGGAACATGGAGGGCGGAGGGAAGGCTTGACGGCAGGGAAATGGGTCGATGGATGACGGAGATAGTCCTGCGCAGGATAGTCCTCCGTCCTTCCCCTCCCGCACCGCCTACCCCGCCCGCTCCGAAAGTAAAAGGTTCCAGCGGCGCAGTGTTTCACCTGAAGAAACGAACAATTTCCCTAACCCCCGCCATCCCTGCAGCCCCCCCCCCCCCCCCTCCCCTGCCCTCCGCTCCCCACTTTAAGCGCCGCGCTCTTGTGCCGCAGTCAGTCATTTATCTTAGCAGGTCACCCGCCCCCCCCCCCCCTCCATCACCTCCAAGCCTCTGCCGCATTCAAGACGCCAACACAAAGATCCCGCCCCCAACCCCACCCACCCCTCTATTTCTGTTCCCAGGATGTCCATTTATTTGAAATGAGGAGACTGCTTTGGCTCCAATCAATCCGGCCGTCCTCGACCATTTTCTATACTTAATCGGACACAGTACACATTTAAAAAAAAAAGTGGTCGTCGTCGCGGGACGAAATATTCAGCACTCGTTGACGAAATTATTTGTCTCCTCACACTATGCGACTTCCGTGGCGCTTACCAGTGTTTAACTTCTTTGGCTCCGAACGTTATAGCAAACAGTCGAAGCGAAAGCGCATGGCAAAACATATATTACAACTGCAGCGCCGTTTCAAGAGCGCTTCGCTTCTTTTCCGCTACCATTCGCAGCTTTGCTGTTGGTTCTCGGCAAACAGCAATCATCATCACGGTAAACTCTCCCCCACGTAATATGTACGCATCATATTTTTTTTCCCGTGGATGACGCGGCGACTGCTGTGTCCCGAAAAAAAAAAACGTCGGGTGCATCGGCGGGTCGGGCGGTGTTTATCTTGCGCGCGGCTGATCGATTTGCACGGTGTCATAATATCCCGTGTCCCGTCCACCGCGTGCCGTGCACCAGTTGCGGCGTCCGCGAAGAGCAAAGAAAAACACCTAAATAATGTGTCACATTGAGCGAATTAGGGAGCGTCGTGTACAAGTACCAAAAAAACAAAAGAAGGGTTTTATGCCGCACCGCCACGTGCGATGAAACTGAGTTAAATGACGAATGGAAGAAAAAGCGCGGGGAAGTTAAGGGAAGAAAAAGGAATGGCACATTCCGCGGTTTATACCGACCCACATTAAAGCGCAAGGCTCCTCCTCTGCAGTAAGCCCTCCTCCCCCTTAAAAAAAACGGTCAGAATAACGAATCCGCGTGGTTTTAAGCACTCTTGGGAGCACGAGATGCGGGAACCCCCCCGGCGGCCCGCGGACGCTGTGGGATGGCGATGACTGGTTGGTGCGGCGTCCATCGGGATGTATTGTGCGGCGCGCTTTCGCCTCGGATAAAATTTAATGTTTCAGTGATGCATGCGGCCATGGAGACGCCTGGTGCGTCCGCCCCCCGCCCCCCACCCCCACCGCCACCCAACCTCATTAAAAAGTAGGGGCGACCGCGGAGTTGTACCGAGTGCAACGGTCCGGGCCACGACCCCAGAAAGGGGAGGGGAGGGGAGGGGGGGGGGGGCATTCGGGCAGCAGCGCCGGCCGCCACACTAACACATGCAGGCGCATACATACCAAATGGGAGGCGGATCGTAAAGGCCGCGGTGCCAACGTGCAGCTGCGCCGTGCCCTGTTTTATTTTGTACGCGAGTGGTCGTGTGTGTGTGTGTGTGTGTGTGTGACGGTTTCTCTCCTTATTTCACACTCCTTTGCTGTGTGGCTACGCAAGCGTGGTTAGCAGCTTCAAAACACTCTGCGCTTTTGTTCACACAACGTGTTCGCCAACTCACCCGTCTCTCTCTCTCTCTCTCTCTCTCTCTCTCTCTCTCTCTCTCTCTCCATCTCTCACTCACTCCCGTGTCGCCGCTACCTGTGTGTTGTGCCCAGCTTGTTGTGCACAGGCCTCTCAGCCGAATGTGCGCCGTGTTCCCAACATACAGCTGCATCCGCTCTGCCGAACCTCCCCTCTCCATGAAAATTAGCAGCAAACACGCGAATCCTTTTTCTGCTCCTTTAAACTCGTCAGCTGCTCGCGTTGCTGCGCGGCAGCTGCCCCGTAGGGCCCCGCGGAGCTCCATCAGCAGCAAACGGCTGCAACTTTTGCCTCCAGCGGTATTTCGAGGTGAGATCACCGCAGTTCGAAAGAAATAAAAAAAAAAAGCAGTGTGCGTACCGGCAGCCTGGCCGGGCCTGGGCCGGGGGCAGCCGGGGGCAGCCGGGGGCAGTCCCGGGGGAGGGGAGGGAGGGAGGGGATGTGGCGCAGGTCACCGTGTTCGCGTCTTCTTGCGGCCGAGTTGGGTGTAATGGTGGTCTGGGGAGGATGTGCAGGAGACGAAGGGGAGGGAGGGGGACGCCGCCGCCGCCACCCCCTCCCCCTCCTCCTCCGGGCTGCCCGGACCTTGTAAGTTAAAAGAAGAGACAACGCTTTGCCCGGAAGCGAAAGCGACCCTCCCACTTCTTTTCCTCCTCCTCCTCCTCCTCCCATTTTACTCACTCCATGTTGGGAGGCGAACGGCCCCCGCCTTTGCTATGGCCATCGGCTACCTCTTGACATGCGGAAGAGAGAGAGAGAGAGAAAGAGAGCGAGAGAGAGAGCGGATTGGAGGGGGGGATGCTATCTGTCGTCGGGGCAATCCTAAGGCCGAAGCCACAGGCGGCCAAATGAGACGAATCGTGTTGAGGCGAAAAAGTTGTTGCCCTTGCCGGTGCGGGCGAGGAGGGTGGCAGCGAAGGGCCGCAAGCGGGTCCCCTACGGTCCGCTACGGTCCTCTACGGCCCCGTGCGGCCCCGACGCTCCGACACCGTCAACTGTTGCGGCCCCAACTGGGACCCAAGTGGTTAAACGCGTTAGCGCTCGGCCCAACAACAGCGGCAGCGCAGCGGGCGGCGGGCGGCGGGCGGCGGGGGACGTTTTCACAGGGTCCTGGAGCGCCTTGACCTGTGAAGTGCATCTGCCTGCGCCGGGGTCCCGCCCCACACCGACATGGCCCCGACGGCTGCCGACCCGACCCGACCGGTCCCAGCGGACCCGCCCGCCGTGCCTTGGCTGCCGACCAACGAAATCATCTTGAGGGGTGAGAAGAGCGAAGGCCCGGCCGGAGGGTTCGATGCCCGGCCGACGGGGCGAGCCAGGCTGCCAGGCTTGCGGCGCGGTGCGGGTGACCCCGGCCAGCTAGCGACTGCCGCCGCCCAGCCGCCCCCCGCCGCCGCCTCTGCTGCTTTATTCTGTAAGAAATTTACGGCGGTGGAAAGTTGGTGGCGCTGAACACGGCTGGCACCGCGCCGAACACGGACAGGCGGACAGGGGAGGGCGGGGGCCCCAGGGCCCGGAGAGGCCCCGGCGGAGGGGGGGGGGGGGGGGGCACCACTCCTCCTCTTCTGGACCGCCCGCTCCGGTCCTGCCGTCGACGCGCTGCCTCCGCGGCCGACCTGGCCGCCGTCGCTGGCGTCAAGCTGCTGGAGAAGGAGCCCTGTGTTTGTCCGCCCGCCACGGCCCGCCTTACCCCCCTGGGAGCCGGCGGGGGACCAGACCTACAGCAGCGGGGCGGGGGCGGCGGCGGCGGCGGCGGTGGCGGCGGCGGTGGCGGCGGCAGCGGCGGCCGCCGAGGCCTTGGGGACGGCGACTTCGGGCGCGGGGGGCTGCAGCAGCGCCAGCGGCGCTGAGGGAGCAGAAGCGGGAACAGCCGACGGCCCGGCCGCCCGGCGGCCCCGGCGGCGAGGCGGCCGACGCGGCAGGGGGGGGGGAGGCTTCGGCGTTGCTTAGCAACGGACACGGCGCCGCAGAGTGCCGCGCCCGCCAACCCCCTGGCCGCCCCCGCCGCCCCCACCGCCGCCCCCACCGCCCCCGCCGCCCCGGCGCAGCAGCACGCAGCAGGCCCTTGGTACAAATGACCCCAAAACACCCATGACGGAGCAGCCTGGGGACCTCTGGGGACCGAAGCGCTGCACGCCAGCGGCGGCGGCGGCGAGGGGCGCCCGGTGGGTAGGCACCACGCGGGCACCGGCGCGCTGCGGGCCGTGCTGGTGCCTACCGCTCGGGCGCTCCGCTCCACTCCACGACCCAGCGCCGCTCCGCACCTGGCACTCCGCCGTCGCTCTTGGCGGCGCCCCCAATCGCCTCACTCTCGCTAATTCCCAGAGTCCTTGGCACTGCAATAAATTTCGTCGTGCTCCCCTCCTGCGATACCTTCTGTCAGCCCATTGCGGGGGTCGCCGCCTCCCCCCCCCCCCCTATCTCTCTGTCTCCCTCTCGCACTCCCAGCTCCGGACATGCCTCCCGTCACTATCTATCCTTTGCGAGCAACTAATTCCTAAATACACCTTGAGTGTGTGATATATGACGACAAGGGGTGGCGAGGCGTGGTGCTGAGGTGGCAAGTGGTGTGGGGTAGGGTAGGGTCGGGCCGCCTGACGCTGCCGGCTGCTGCCGGGCCCGGCCCTGCCGCTAGGAGGCCCAAGACGGCGGCCGGAGGAGAGAGACCCCACCCAAAGTTGGATGATAAAAGAGAGAGAGATAGACATGATAGATGCGCTGCTTCCGCTATCCGCCGCAAATTACGACGCGCCGTCTCACATTTTTCTTCCAGCACGCACACACGTGCTCACACGCGCGCACGCCCGCTTTGTAATCTACTATGCGAGTACACACTACAGCAGCAGCGGCAGCCACGTCACGCATCGCACAGCGGGCGGCGGCGGCGCGGCCCCAGGCAGCCGTCGTCCTGCGAGTCAGCTGGGCCCGAATCGCCAGTAATGCTGTCCGCCGACTGCCCCCCGCCTCCTCCCTCACAAATGGGCCAGATTGTGGGCCGGTTCTTCTCTCTGTCAACCGCCGCTGCCCGGGGCAGGATGGATGGCCGTGACGACTGCTGGGAGAGCCGCGCCCGGGCGGCCCGGGCCCGCCGGATGTGCCGGGGCCGGAGGCTGGCCCGAAGGCGAGGCTGTCGTGGGCGTCGGAGCAACGGGGATTCGCCGATGATTTTTTTTTTAGAGAGAGCAGGAGAGAAACGGATGCTTGGGCAGTGGTCCTCATGGCTCGGGCCCGAGGATCGGCCGCCCCCTGCGGCCCCCTGCGGCCCCGCCCTGCCGCCATCAGGACCCGGAGCCTCGCAGCCGGCGCAGCGCCGCGCAGTGCCCCAGGCGATCCCCGGACAACTGTGCTTCCAAGCGGTGGGGGGCGGCGGGGGCGGCGCAGAAGAAAAGCAAACACTTCCAGCACCGCGCAGAACACCCGGGGCACCGCAAAGACTGTGGAGCCGTGAGTGTTAACTCTACGTGGTGACGTCGGAGTCCGTCGGACAAGCCGCCCGGTCCGTCTCGGTCCCGCCTCGACTCCTCCCGGCCCCGGGCGGGGGGGCGCTAACTCGAGGCACAACTCGATTACTGCCCCACCCCCTCCCCACTCCTCCTCGCCACGCCCCTGTCGCCCTGCGTCTTCCAGTCCCGGCGTGCGATTAAATGCACGTCCAACGCTTGGGCCGCTTAGGACGTCCTGCCCGGGGCGGCGGACAGGGCGGGGGACGGCCGGGCCCGGCGGGGCCTCGCCGTCGACAGGCTGACGACGGCGCCTTTCCGGAGGGTCACAGAGATCGCGTTCGGCGATACGGCACGGCGGCCAGCGGCGGCCAGCGGCGGCCAGCGACCACTCGGACGTGCCTCCCGGAGACGTGGAAACACTTGGATCTGGACTGGTAATGCCGAGGCCCGAGTCCCGGGGCTGCGGGGGAGTCGGCCGGCCCGGCAGCGGCCGAGCGGCGCCCCGCTGTCTCGTGATAGCTATGCTACCTGTGCTAGCTTTCGCTACCGAGCGCCCAAAGCGAGCATAAAATGTGTGCCAAGCGAGGGGCAGTTGTGTGCGTGTAAAACAACAAAATTACCGCACACACACACACGCGCGCGCGCGCGCATTGTCTCGGGGGGAGAGGAGAGGAGAAACGGACAGAAACGTCAAGAAAATGTACGTGATAAAAACGGCACGGTGTGCGCGCGTGCGGCTGTGCCGTGCGGCTGTGCTGTGGGAGATCAGAGGGCGCGCCGTGCGCTGAGCGCGGGCCGGCGGCTCCAAACACGCCGCGGTGCGACGGGTCGCCGACGGGTCGCCGCCTAACCGCAAAAAAAAATTATTAAAAAAATGCTTCGTGGCTTTTACTCAGCCCTGTCGCGAGCAGCGAGAGCTCCCGCGGTCCGCCCGCGGTCTGCGGCGGGTGCCCTCTGCACCCCGCCGCTCGGCACCCCCCCCCCCCCCCCCGGGGGTTGTTAGTGAGGGACGGGAGGGTGAGTTCGCCAGAGTTGATGCACCCCCTCCCCCCTCCCCTCCAGCGCCGCGACCCGCAGCAGCTCCTTTGCCCACTTTCGCCTTTGTTTCCCCCCGGCGCTCTGCGGTGCGGCCCGCCGCGCTCGCCTGCTCACAGTGGCTCAGCGGCGGCCTCAATGAGTGCGAGCGAGTTGTCCCGCTTGACTCCCCGCGGTGCGAGGAAGATGGAGGTGCCGTGGCTGGCGGCATCCCCCCGCGGCCGCCGTCAGGTGGAGCGGTCCCCCTCTCCCTCAGACCGGGGCCTCTTCTCGGTCCTGCTGCAGCGGCGCGGCCCCTCGCTGGCAAGCGGCGTGTGATAAGACGGAACGGCGCCTCGAGTGGGGCCAATCATGTATGCAGTCGGCGGGGCGCCGGGAGCGGCGCGGCGGTGCCAACAGCCTCTCGGAGGGGGCGGTGCTTGAACCCGCGGACACAATGCAGGCCGAGACCGTCGGAGCGCGGCAGGGTCGAATGCCGGCGCCGCGGGCACGCGACTTGGCATGACTCTTGAAGCCGCGCCGCGCAAAACGTCCCCCGCGGTATATTGCCGTAATGAAAATGCAGAGTGGTGTTTGGACGACGGCGTGCAGCGTGTCGTACGTGAGCACCTGTCCGGGGGCCTCGGCGACCTCGCGGCGGCCGCGGCCCCCGTGCGTGTGCGGTACGCGGCGGCCTTGGGGACATAGAGAGGGGGGGGGGGGCTCCGGGGCACGGGGGAGGCAGGGGCGGCAGGGGGAGGGAGGGTTCATTTGCATGGCCGCTTCAGCGAGCTCGTTTACAGGCGTACTAAATGGCGGCGACGGCGACGGTATCGCTCGGGGCGGCTCCCTGCCGAAAAGAGGAAAACGGTCCGCCCTAAATCTTCCTGCCCGCGCGGCGTCTGTGTGCGCCTTGTGTGCGCGTGTGGGTGAGCATGTGTGTGTGTGTATGTGTTTGTGTGTGTCTGTGTGGTTGTGACGGTGTGGAGGGGTATAGGGGGGGGCGTGGGGGCCGTGGCAACGGACGCTCTCACCCCTTTCTCTCTCCTATCCACACCCCAAACACACCCACACACACACCCTCTTTCTCGCTCTCTCTCTCTCTCTCTCTCTCTGCTTCCAGACGACAGACGGCCAGAATTAGCTCTGCAAAAATCGTACATTTTTTTGAAGTTATTGCCCCCCGTGGAGTGTTGTGCTATGTGTTGGGAGGCGGAGTGGGGCCTCAAGAGCAAGTGACAGAGTAGGGGCCACTGTGCGCGCTAAACCGTATTTTTAATATCGTTTAACAGTTGGACCGGCTGCCGGCAAAAGGCAGGTTAGTCGGCCGAAGAAAGTAGTCCGTGCCCGCCCGCTGTTCGTACCACTCCGCGGTTGCCGTGGCAACGCTATCCGCTGTTGTCAGTAAACAACAACATAATCCTCGGTGCACAGCAGACGACAGCAGACGACAGCAGACGACATGTCTCTGTGTACATCGTGCAATGATAGCTTGGGCTTTGACTACGCCCAATGCACATCCGAGCGGCGGTGCCAGCTGCACTTCGGCGCCTGCTCTGGTATCCAAGAGCAGACCTGGCGAAAAGGAGACCGCACCGCATGGAAATGCCCGTCCTGTCGCAAGATAACCAAAGTGTTTTCCCCTCCGAGTGATGCCCCCGTCTCCCCTGAGGAGATGCGACAATTTATGAACTCAGTGAATGAAAAGTTAGAAAGTGTGCAAAAAATAGAGGAACTGAACAATGTAGTGAAAGATCTGAAAGAAACTATTGAATTTTTGAGTGATAAATATGACCGACTTCTGGAAAAGCTGACAGTGGCGGATGAAGAGCGCAAGAAGCAAAATGAGACCGTTGCTAAACTTGAACAACAAGTGACGAGCAGCCAAGAAGAAATAGTGAGACTTCAAAGAAGAATGAGAGAAACAGAGCAGTACGCGCGAAATCGCAATGTGGAAATAAGTGGAGTGGAGGTGCAGAAGGGCGAAGACCTCAAAAAAGTGATGGGCAAGATAGCGGAACGTATAAATGTGCCATACTCTGAACAGGACATTGATGTGATCCATCGCCTGCCAACCCGGAGGGGTGATGGCCCCCCGAAGATCGTGGCACAGTTTGTGTCTCGCGCAACCCGTAACCAGTGGCTTAAGCAGAAAAATCACGGAGGTTACCTGCGGAGCACTGAGGTCGTACCTAACGGCTCAGGGCAGACGCGGGTTTACTTGAACACTCACTTGACACCAGAATGGCAACGTCTGCTATGGTTAGCTAAACAGAAGGGCCGACCCATCGGATTCACGGTCATCTGGTTCCAAGATAGCAAGATAATTGCCAAGAAAAGTGTGGCTGACAATCGTGCAGTCTACATCTATGGTGAGGAGGACTTGGAGAAACTTAGCAGGCAGTCAGAGTAATTTTCTGGGTGCTGATTTCCTGTTATCTGGTTCTTGATTGTATTACCTCCATGGCTAGTCAATTGAAAGAATTTATTTGTAATAAAGTTAAAGATAGGCCTTCGGTGTTAAATCTAGCACACCTCAACGCTCAATCCCTCAATGATTCGTCACATTATGAAGAATTCTGCCATATTTTTAATAACTCTGGAATCGATGTCATAGCAGTTAGTGAAACATTCTTTAAACCTAGCAGTGTAACATCGTTAAATGGGTATAATGTGTTCTGTAATAATAGAATTGGTAAAGGAGGAGGAGGTGTAGCGGTATATGTGAAGCAGTGCATAGAGTGTAAGATCTTGTCAATCTCTGAAAGCCAATACAGTCATAAGCCAGAGTATATTATTCTTGAGATCAAGTTGCAAGGAACTGCAGTACTGTTTGCCTGTATCTATCGCCCACCAAAAATAGGTAATCTTGATATATTTCTAGAAGATATGTATAATTTTATACCACTGTACCAGCATTATATCATAGCAGGAGACATTAATGCTAGACTCGGGAGTGGCTCAGACGAGACCAACTGTATTATCTCTTTACTAAACACATGTAACGTAGAATGTTTACCTTATGGAGCAACATATCACACTGCTACCTGTGACTCAGTCCTGGATATAATAGCTTCTAATTGTAACGATATGGTTTTAGATTACAGCAAGACACCTGCTACTGGCTTTTCCTGTCATGATCTTCTATTTGCAAGTTATGACTTTGCTACACCAGCTGTTAAACCAAAGAAAATAATGTATAGGAGCTATAAAAACATTAATCTTGAAGCTCTCGATCTGGATTTTTCTCAAGTAGATTGGAATAAAGTGTATCATCTTGAAAGCATAAATGAGAAAGTGAATAGGTTTAATGAAATTATGTTAGAGATTTTTGATAAGCATGCTCCTTTTAAAACTTTTACTCCAAAAAATAAAGACAGCCCATGGATGAATAAAGACATTCTCACTCTTATGGACACACGAGATGGAGCTCAAAAACTGGCTGCTAAATCCAAACTTCCTGAGCATAGAGAGGCATTTAAAAAATTAAGAAATCAGTGTAAGCAGGAAATAAGGAATGCAAAACTTAGGTATTCATATGGACTGTTTAATAATAAGAAAACCTCCAAGGAAATATGGAAATCACTAAGAACTATAGGAGTTGGCAAAACTACTGATAGTCACACTTGTCTCATTCCACCCAATGACTTAAATGAACATTATGCATCTGTCTCCTCTGTATCTGATCCAAATAGAATAAAACTATGTATAGATAAATATGAAAGTGTGAACCCTACACTGAACAGAGATTTATTCGACTTTCAATATGTTTTACCTCAAGATGTTATAGATGCTATAATGAGTATATCTTCCACAGCTCAAGGTGTAGATGGTATTTCTATATTTATGTTAAAAATGTCTCTGTTTCACATTATTCCTGTATTATGTCACATGTTTGACTTTAGTTTGCAGCATGGTGTATACCCTGATATCTGGAAAAGAGCCCAAATTGTACCTATTGCAAAGATATCAGCACCGGTGTTACCTAAAGATTACCGGCCTGTGTCCATCTTAAGTGTCCTGTCAAAAGTCTTTGAAAAGATTGTGCATAAACAATTATCAACTTATTTAATCAAACATGATCTAATAAATGACTGTCAATCTGGTTTTAGGAAAGGTCATAGTACTACTACGGCCCTAATTAATGTCTCTGATGAAATAAGAGCTGCTATAGATAAAAAAGAGCTGTCATTATTAATTCTGTTTGATTTTAGTAAAGCATTTGATAAAGTACACCATAAATTACTGCTCGCTAAACTAAGATTGCTTGGCCTCTCTGCGCTTAGTATCTACTGGATTCAGGAGTATCTATCTGAACGGAAACACAGAGTCTTCATAGACCTTGATAATTTATCAGAATGGTCCGAGATGTCTACAGGTGTACCGCAAGGCTCTGTTCTAGGTCCCTTATTGTATTTATTATATGTTAATGATCTTTCTGATATTTTTGTGTCTGGCACATCTGATCTCTATGCTGACGACTTGCAATACAGAACTACATTTAAAACTGGTAATGAATGTGAAGCCATACGTTGTGCTGAGATTGATATTCAGCATCTTATTAAGTATTCTGAAGATCACAATTTGACTTTAAATATCGATAAGACGGTAGTGGTAAATATATAAATACTGTGAGCAAAAATGTGCCAAATATTTCAATTAATGATATTGCTATACCATTCTGTGATAAGGTCTGTAATTTAGGTGTAATTTTTGATCCAACACTAAACTGGGGACGCCATATTGAATATTTGTGTAAGAAGGTGCTCACTATACTTAGCCAACTACGTCGCAGTTACTTGCACCTACCCTGTGATATTAAGACAACTATTATTAACAGTATTGTACTTCCTCACCTAGACTATGGTTCTGCTATTATGGAGGATATGTTAGTTGTGTATCAAATTAAGCTACAAAGGCTTCAAAATGCCTGTGTGAGATTTATATTTAATTTAAGGAAAGATGAACACGTCTCACCATATATTGAGAAGCTTAATTGGCTCAGGATGGATCAAAGACGCAAAATAAGTCAGTCCTTATTATTGTATAAAATTCTGAATGATAAAACTCCATCCTACTTACATTGTAAATTTCAATTTGTGTCACAAGTCCATCAGAGAAAAAATCGATCTTCTAGTCAACGACTTGTAGTTCCCCAACACAGAACTGTTAAATACAGTAAATCTTTCCTAGTCACAGCCTGTAAATTATTTAATTCACTTGAGATCCACCCTTTATTGTCTCTGTCTTTTCATGCCTTCAAAAATAGAATAAGATCCAAGATTATTGAGAAATATGGTACAAGATAAAGCCAAATACTAACTGAGCCAAATATCATGGTTATTATATCTACATTATTATGTTTTTTATGTAATTATGATGTTATTTATGTTATTATGATGTTATCATTAATGAAATGTTATTATGTTATAATATTATATTATGTTGTTATTATGTTATATTGTGTTATAGACGTAACCGTACTCAACGAGGTGTAAGGGAGCGGGTTGCATACCCAAGGGGTCTAAATAGACCTATTGTATGTAATCCTTAATATTAATAAATTTCAAATTTCTCTCTCTCTCTCTCTCTCGCACACACACATACCCCTCTCGCCTTCGCCCGGATCCATTTCTGGCAGTGCGGCACCGCAGGCGGGTGGCAGGCAAGCGTGCAGGACCCGCCCGGCCCAGCTCACCCCGCGGCTGAACAGCCCCCAGCCGCCCCCCCCCCCCCCCCCCCCCTCCGCGCACGCGCCGAGCCCCACGCGTCAGCAGACGGTGGTCGACGAGGCGTCCCCGAGTACTGCGAGTGTCTCTTGACTTGTTGGTGTCACGGAGGCGGCGCGGGGGGAGGCGGGGGTTCGAATACCAGCGCATACCAGGCGCCCGCGGACCGTTCGGCGCGAGGCCTCATTCGGAGCGCAGAGGTGACAGGAGGTGGGCCGGCGCCACCATTGCCTCTCACAGAGCGGGTCATGTCGACGGCACCGGTCCCCGACCGGGCCGCCACAGCAGGCAACGCCGAGCGGCACAGTTCGCATGATGCCGCGTCTGAATGCAGAGAGGGGTTCCAGGCACGCCGGAGTGCAGTGCCGCGGTGCCGTACCACAGCGCGCGCCTGTGTGTGTGCGTGTGTGTGTGCGTGTGTGTGAGGGAGAATGCGAGATGGACCGAGATAGGGCGCGCACACTCGGCCTCGTCGCAGAGAGAATCGATTTTCAGACAGCCGCGGGTAACCGTTCACAACCGATACCAAATATGCAGTGAAGAAACCCCAACGACGACGTTATTGGACCGGCCAAAAGGGGGGGGGATCCGCCCCTCTCTGTTTGCGCTCGCCGCCCACCCAACCAGCGCCCCTCCACCCCGGAGTGCGAAGGCGAGAGAGCGGTGACTCGGAGCGCCCTTGTAAGACAGCGGTGACTTGCGCACCTCTTTTTCTAATTAACAACATCTTTATTCATTTGCACAATAAACAAGCAATAAAAAAATTAAAAAAATTAAAGAGACTAGAGCAGCAGCGAGTCACCCCTCATACAACAGATTAAAGATTTCTCTTATTTTCCTTTTTTTTAAAAAAAAGTTAACTCCAAAAACACATGATATCAATTTACTCATGTATCAATATCAACCATTTTCTTACGTTAAATAAAAGCTCGGCCGCAATTTTCTGCCGAAGCACTCAGAGTTACCGCTCTTCTGTTTGCGCACGTCGACTCTTTCCCCCCCCCCTGTGTGTACGTCTGTTTGTTTGTTTTGTTTGTTTGTCTTTCACCCTGTCCCTTTGCCCGGCTGTCCCTGGTTCCGGTAGTTGCCCAGGGCACGGAGCACATAGCGCCCTTCGCACAGGTTTCGGTCTCGGGGCCCGGCCAAACAGCACGGGCGCCTGGGCAGGTACCTAGTGACCAGCTCGGCAGCCAGGCAAGCCCTTTCCCTTCGCCGACGGATGCTGCCTCTGTCAGGGCGCTCACTCCGTGTCGTTATTTCTACGGGGGGGGGGGGGGGGGGGCAGGAAGGGCACCTCTGCAGCGGCGCGGGAGGGGATCCACACGGCCAACAGCGGGCCCCCGGGCCGCCTGCAGGCCGGCAGCCAACCGGCCAGCCAGGCAGCCAGCCAGGCAGCCGGCCAGCCACCCGCGGCCCTTTATTAGCCATATTGCGAGCGGATTACAAATTATTCCCCCATAACTCATCTGTAAGAGGGCCCGTCGGGACGGAGTGGAGTGGAGTGACTGCTGCCCGGGGGGCGTGGCTGCGAGAGGGGGGGGGGGGGGGGTCAGCCTCCGCTCTGCTGGTGGTCTCTCCTCGGGCCAGGGAGGAGGGGGGTGGATTTCAAAACGTGCCCTGCTGCTCTCCTTTTTGTTTTGATTCTTGTTTCATTCAGGAGGGGCCATTTCGCTTCCCGGGAGACTGCCGGGCGCGCGGCGCGAGTCTGACTTCCCCGCCGCGGGGCTCCGCGGGTCGGGCCGCGGGTCGGGCCGGGCGGTACGACACCTCGGCACTGCCGGCGCGGTCGGGGCCCCTCCGCGCCGACCCGCGCCGTGCGGGACGCGCACGGGTCGTCGGGCCGGTGACCCCGTTCGAGGAGGACTTCCCCAATGAACGAGGGAAGACGAGATGATAAAGCCGCCGATAAGTTTTGGCCGGCGTCCAAGCAGCCCCCGGCGGGCCCCTGCCGCGCTGCCGCGCCGCCGCTGGGGTGGCGCCGGCGGCCACCAGCATGCCGCGGGGGGCCGCCGGGGGCCCAGAGGGGGAGGCCCGACCGCCAACCTTGACTCGTCTGGCTGGGATTGAAACGACACAGAAGTTATTCGCCGCCCTTGCAGCGATCGGACGGCGGGGGGTTCGCAAAAGAGCGATTCGCCATAGCCGAGTCCCCCTTCATTTCTCCCACGCCCTGCTCGGAATTCACACACACACACACACACACACACACGCACGCACACACAAGCGCACGCACGGGAAGCACACTCCCAACCTGGCAACGCCAGGTCACGCCATTCCTGGAACACGGGAAAGTAGCGTGAGGGTCCAAGTGAAAACCTGAATAAAAGATAAATTGCTGTCGAGGCCAGTGACTTTAATCAAGTTTAAAATTAAAACTGGGGAGGGGGGGGGGGAGGGTGCTCTTCTTGCCCTCTTTGTCCTGCGCCGAAACAGAGGCTTTCTTCTTACGACTTTGGCGTGCGGTGCGGAACTGGGACTTCTCTGTCTGTATGTCTGTCGGTGTCTCTGTCCGTCTCTGCCCCCCTCACCCCCTCTCTCTCTCTCTCCCTCTACCTATCTCTATCTCTCACTGCCCGGAATACTAGTATATTTGTACTATCGGCTCCTTCCCCCTGATCGAAGGTATAAAACGTGAACCCGCGCCTTCATCTCGCGGTCAGTCGGATCCTTCCCCTGTCCTGCGCGAGTCCACCCTCCGCTCTGTGCGAGTCCATCCTCTCTGCTCAGCCAAGCCTACGTCGGCGACGCTGATGATTGTCACGACATGATGGTGATGACAATCATCACGCTGACGATGATATGCCCATGATGATGAAGATGATGATTGTCACGACATGATGGCGATGATAATCATCACGCTGACGATGATATGCCCATGAAGATGACGATGATGACGACGACGAATGACGGCGGCGCGGAGGCGGGGTCCTCTTGGAGCAGCGCCGGCGGCGGCACCACCCTGGCAGTGATGAAGGGGTATCTATCTGTATGATGTATGGGGGAGGGCGGGGGCGCGGCGGGGGGCGCGGTGCCGCCCGTGGATGCACGGCCTTCGCGGGTGATCTGTCGCCGCCCCCGCACAGCGCCGTGTCGAGGTCCCCGTCGTGCTCGCAGCCGTGTCCGTGGTGATCCCGGCTCAGAGCCGGCTCGGCCTCGGCCCGGCGGCCTCCGCGGCGGGGGCGCGCGGCGCTCCCTCGGGACGCCGGGTCAGCAACCACCGAGCACGGCCCGATACGACCGAGAGAACCGAGGCCACACAGCCGCAACGAGAGGCCGAGCCGGGGCCGCGCCGCCGGCATGAGCTGGTGTGCGCGCGCCGCCCGAAAATAGCCCGCTGCACTGGCGCGGCGAAATCTCGCATGCAGTGCCGGTGCCACGCTCCGCGGCCCCGCGGGCCCCAGCTGCTCGGCGCCGTCCTCGGGCCGGTGTAGGTGTAGCGCCGTCCGCTTCAGCGCGTCCGAATCTTCCCTTCGGCGTGGCCGAGCGCCTGCGGATGCTAGGGTAGGCCGGCCCGCACGGCACGCGTGCGCTGCGGCGGTCGTGGCTGCCTACCCGCCAGGCGCCGTGCCGTGCCGTGGGCGCTCCCTTTGCCCGGGAGCCGCGGCAGACGTCGCCAGCGGAGCCGAGAGCCGAGCCCTGGCCTTTGCTCGCCCACACGAGGACCCGGACCGGACCCGGACTGGAGGCGGCCCCCGCCGCCCCCGCCGCCCCCCCCCGCCCCCGCCGCCCCCGCCGCCTTCCGCTCCTGATGCTGGCCGACATCAAAGGAGGCGGGCGCGGGGGCCGCTGTCGCGTCAATGCGTGCGCTGCTTGCTCCGCTGGCCTCCCGGCCGCCGCGCAGCTCAGCTCGAGGGGCCGAGGCGGGCGCGCGGCTGCCAACAGCTGCCAGCGATACGCACTGATTGGCAGAGTCGGAACGGGGGAGGCAGGCTGGCTGAGTGCTCTCTGGAACCTGCCCTCCCCCCTCCCTCCTCATCTCTCTCTCCCTGTCGACCTCGCGTTCGGCCCCCCGGACCTAAAATACGTGGGTAGCCCTAGGTAGCCAACACCAGTGGGCTACTATTTATAGCCCCCCCGCAGGCCCGCCGCTGCCGCCGCGTGGGCCGTGCTACCAACATGACTCACTGCTCTGAAGCTGGCCGTCGTCGGCTTGCCGCTGTTCCAGAGGGGGCCGCAAACAGGGCCGCAAACCGAAACCGGACGGGAACCGGACGGGAACCGGACTGCAGTTTGAGTTGTTGGCGGCGTGTTTGGCTCCCCGCGGTGACGTGGTGTTGTTCGGCCATCCCGAGTTTGCCAACGCTGCCGCGCGCGCGCCACGGAATTTTCCTAGTTTTTAGAGACGGATTTGAAAACTTGCAAATGCGGTTGGCTCTCTATTCTGGTCCGGCCGTCCGGCGGGCGAGTTCTAAGCTGCAGCCTCAGCCGTTAGAGCCGTGGCGGCGGGGGGGGGGGGGGGGGGGGGGGGGGGGGGAAGCGGAGGTGGGCGGCGGCCGAGCGGTTCGGCGACGCGGCAGAAACGCTTTAATTCCTCGCTCTCCTCTGCGCACCTCCAAAGTTGGTGACTTTGTGCTAACTGGAGAGAGTGGGGGAAGGGGAAGGGGTGGGGGTGGGGTGTTACCCGCCGCGAGGACGACGAAAGAATAAAACTCGTTCCAGCGCCGGGCGCTGTGAAAGAGAGGGAAACAGCGCGAGACAGACGAGACAGGCTGGAAAGAGAGCGGATAGAGGAGAGAGAGAGAGAGAGAGAGAGAGCGAGAGAGAGAGGACAGCGAATGTCAGAAGATGGAAATTTTAATCAATGTGATCCTGCGCGTGAACGAGCAGGCAGCGCGCGCTTGATTGCGACGCTGGAAGAGGTGGGTAGGGGTAAGCGAAAAGGGGGGGGGGGGGGGGGGGGAGAGAGAGAAGAGAGAGAGAGAGAGAGGGGGGGGGGAGAGAGAGAAAGAGAGATGAGGGCGGAGAGAGCAATCCTCATCAGCAACTACCCTTCCCCACCACAATGGAGAGTGTACACATATAACATGCAAAGCCGCCCGGGCAGCGAGGCCGAGCCGTCGCGTCTCGCCGCGCCGGGTCTGGCAGCAGTGGCGGCATTGCTGTACCTCCCCCGCCTCCCTCCACATCACTTGCCACCGAGTCGCGCCGCGCCTGCACCACCAGCAGTACTGTAACGAGCTGCGCGCCCGCGGCTCGCGCAGACTTTCCCACCAGTCGGCGTGACAACGCCGCACGACGAAGGAGGTGGCACATCGAGACGCTCGCCGAGTTCATTTTTTTTTTAAACTGCCTTTGACACTGCATCTTGGCTTTGGCGACGCGAGGGACCACCTTCTCCCTCTGGCAGTTCACCCCCCGCAGGGTGAGCCGTATACCGGGAGCCCAGCGCTGCACAACAATGCCGCTTACATGGGTGCCAGCGCCCCGAACAGCGTCGCCGCACACCGCTATGTCGCTTCCGAGTAACCCCGCCCGCCCTCCTCTTCTCAGAGCTTCGTCCACCAGCAATAGACCAGCGCTTGGCCGGGACCGCCGGGGCCGGGCGCGACCGCTTGTCTGGGAACGTTTTCCGGTCGTGAAGGAGGGGGAGGGGCGGGGTCGGAGGGAGGTCTTCGCGGTAGTGAATCAAGGGCGGGCGGGGCGATGGCGGAGAAAGGAGACCGGGGACCGGCAAGCTGCTGCAGCGGCGGCGGCTGGAGCGGGCTCCAGGCTCCAGCAGGCTCCAGCAGGGCTCCAGCAGCGCTGCCGCGCCGCGGGCCGCGGGCCGCGCCAGCCGCTGCCGTGTCCAAAGAACGAACTGACGGAAACGTCATTTGTTAGCGAACAAAAGGGAAAAGACAAATTAATCAAACGGGATTGATGTGGCGGGCGCGCCTCTGTGTGTGTGTGTGTGTGTGTGTGTGTGTCTGTGACTGTGTGCGTCTGTGTAGGCCGTTGGGGGCTGCGCGCTGCTGCGGTGTACAGGGGGTAGGGGCGTATAACGTTAATGAATCGTCATGCAGCCCAACCGGGACATCGTTCGTCGTCACCGAGGGGGTAACAGCTCGGGGCAACACAGCGGGATGTCTGACGGTGGCGGCGCCCGGATGCCCGAAGTTGACGGCCGTCCGGGGGCCGGACTGTGACGTGCGCGTCGCCGTGCCCCGTCGAGACGGCGCCGCGTTCTCCTGACGTGGTGGGCGGCGGCTGCAGGGGGTCGACGTTGTGGCGGAGCGCCCTCCCCCCCCCCTCACGCGCGGCCCCCCGTGGCCGTGCACCATACGCGCGTGGCGATAGATACGGCGGCGGAAATGTGACCCGGAGGCCCACTACATTCAGGGCCGCACAGCGCGGGGCGGGGCGGCGGCGGGGCGGCGGGGGCCACAAGTGACCCGTTATATGCACATCATGGCGAATATCAATCCTGAACCCCCGCAGCCCCGCACCGACGCGGAGTGTGCCGCTGTGTGCCCTCTCTCTCACACACACTTTCTATCTCTCTCTCTCTCTGTCACACGCACTCAACCACCCCGCCCCGTACGCCGCGGTACCACTCCGATCCTTATCCATTCATTGGCTAACTGGCGGTGAAGGGGGGGGGGGGTCGCCTTGGTCCGGCCATCGCCCGGCTCGCCAGCGCTCCGTGAACACACCCACGACTTTTCGATATCGGTCCGAAAGCTCCATCCCCCTTCCCACACACACACACACACGCACACACATACACACACTCGATTCGCTAATTATACACGAGGTTAAGCCCGGTGGAAGCGCGGCGCGGGGGCCCGACGGCCCCGGCGGGGGCCACGACACCGCCACCCGCCACCCCTTCCTTCCCCCTCCTTGTCCCCGCAGGATTATTGTTCGCGCCGCCGGGCCCCTTCTTTGTTTTAAAGAATGACAACAAAGGGGAATGCGCGCCACAGCGAGGCGGACAGAGGGGAAGCGGGGAGGGGTGGGGGGTCCCGCGTATTCGTCCCCCGCGTTATTCGGATTGAAAATGACAGGTCAGAGGTGAACGCGGGCAGGGTAATGAAGAAATGGAGGAGGGAGGGGGAGCATATCGTTGGGGAAAATGGGTGATACAGGAAGGGGTCCCGGCCACATTTACAGTGACGATTTCGCATAAAGCACATATGCGTGTTCTTGTATTTCAAACGATTTTTGTCCCCCTTTTGCTTCGGAGTGTTTGCGGGGCTACGGGGGTGTACGCAGCGCAAGAGAGTTCAGTGCCGCTTAAGGTGACAAGTATAGTACCGCCCGGTCTGCAATCTCCTGCGAGTGTGCGACGGAGACAGAGCTAACGAAGACGGCGCTGGGGACGGGATTGGCCGCGGCAGCCCGAGGGCATTGTGTTTGGTGCGGCCAACCTGTTGTAGCGGACCGGGCCGGGGCGGGCTGCGGGTGGCTGGCTGTGCAGACCGGGGGCAGCCGGGGGCGGGCCGAAGCCTGCCTAGGTGGCGCTCCGGCTCTCCAGCTCTCCAGCCCGCTCCAGTCCGCTCCAGCCCGCTCCGGGCCCAGCCTGACGTGACGTCCACGGCGCAACAATGTCACCACTTGAATGGGGAGACAGCGGGCGGGCGCTGTTTCGATGCGATTCGCCCCTTTGGCGGAGCGGAGGGGACGGGCGGGAGGGGAATGCTGCTGCCAGCGGCGGCACCGGAGGGGTGGGGAAGAAACACTTTGCTGAAGCGTTTGCCGATCCCGACACAAACACCAACAAGCTGGCCCGTCCCATCGTCAAACCTTGGCTCCACAGTCCCGCTTCGCTCCGCTGGCACCTCGGTTTGACACCTCGATGACTCGGCCAGCTGGACTCACTGAAGTCACTCTAGACTAGCCCGGTGACACATATTTTTTCCGACACACGGAGTGCACCCTGCAGACCTGCGGCGCGGCGAACCCGAACTTTCCAAATCTCAAATATAAAAATTCTCATGAAACCGAAACGCGGCAAAACTTGAAAATTGTTGCCAACCGTCTACGTCATAAAAAAGTCTATCCTCCAAATTTGAAGTTTCCGCGTAAACCGCAAGTCAGCGAACAGTCTTTCGAACGAACGAACGAACGACATCAGTGCATCAGACTGTAACCCCGAGCACAGCTCCCCTCCGTTTCTACCGAAACGTTGTCGAGACAGGAAACCGTCAGACCGTCAGAGGGGGAGGGGGCACTGCTCATCTAGTTGGGCGGTACTTTGGAGGGGGTAAAAACCTCCGAGTCCGTAGTGAAGGGTGCGACGAGAACCCCCCCCCCCCCCCCCCTCCCTCAAAACCCTGCTCCCTCAGATCCGGTGCCCACACCGTTTTCAGCAGTTGTTGAGTGCCCATTGTTTCGCACTGCACGCCGCCGCTGCCGCCGCCGCTGCCGCCGCTGCCGGGGGCTGAATGCCCGCGCCGCCGCTACCGCCGCTACCGCCGCTGCCGCCGCGGACCCCATTGTCTTGGTGGCGGCCGCGGGCTGCGGGCCGCGGGCCGCGAGGGCGCCGCCGGTCGTCATTTCATACTTTATATCGCGTTCTACAAAAAAAAGAAAACTTTTTTTTTTGCGCGCGCGAGTACACAAAGCGTATAGCAGAGAGGCAATAAACTGGGTCAAGCGGACGAAACACGAGAAAAAGAAGCGAGTTATCGGAACCGACGGCGGTGGGCAGCTGATGCAGCTGCAGGGGCCCGCAGAGCACGCAGGTGTGCAGCTGCAGTCCGGCCTACAGTAGCAGCACCTCGCAGTAGGAGGCGTGGTGGCAACGCGGTGCTGCCGCGGCCCTTACTGGGAGAGCCCGCCCGCCTATTCCTAGAACCCGCCCGCCTGTTCCTAGAACCCGCCTGCCTGTTCCTAGAGCCCGCCCGCCTGCTCCTAGAGCCCGCCCGCCTGTTCCTAGAGCCCGCCCGCCTGTTCCTAGACCCCGCCCGCCTGTTCCTAGCCGCGGCGGGCGCGGCAGGTGCGGAATGCCGTCAGGGGGTTGTGCGCACCCTTTTATTCCGCTCCCATTCATTACGCTTCGCCCAGCGCTTTTATTTCACTTGGCGGACGTGCGGCCGCGTGCGGTGCGGTGCGCCCTCTGCCGGCGGCCCGCGGCCCGCGGGACTCGGCTCGTCTCGGAGCATTTTGATGCGTAACGCAGGGGGGGCGCTAGCTGACTGCCCCCCCCCCCCCTGTCGACGGGCCGTCACGCCCCTCCCAGAATGACTTGCCTGAAGGACGTAAAGATTTTGTTGTTTGCCCGGCATGCATTGCGAGTGTGTTCGTGCGTGCACGTGCGTGCGGGTGCCGCTCGCGTGTGCGTGCGCGTGCGCACGTGCTCACTTTTGCTTTGCCGCCGTTTACATCCCCGCAGGTCAGCAGAATTCGGCAGCGGTACGTGAGGCGGGTCTTGAAATGACCTCACCACACAGCAGTTCTCTCGCCACCTCTCTCGCTCCCGCGCGGTGCTGCGCCTCATTCCGGTCGTTCTGTCCTCCTCCCCCCTCCTTTTCCCCTCTCTGACTCCCACCCGTATCCGCAGTGCCCCCCCCCCCCCACACACACACACACGCTCCCAACTAGCACGGCGCGGCGGCGCGGGCAGCCGATCATAACCTCTCTATCCGTTTTATCGGCAGCTATCGGAAGACTGTCGCCAATCATAGCCTATCGTCACGTTGCGGGTAGGAGATAGCCCCCCCCCCCCCCCTGCCAGGCCCCGGGCCCCGCCGTCACCGCCCACAGCCACGCTGCCGCGCCACATTACCCGCTCTCTGCGGGCGCCGGGTGCCGCGCCGGGTCCCACGCCGGACCAGAGTCCAGCCGGAGGCGCCAGGCGCCAGGCCCTCGGCCAGACCGGCCGGCCTGGTGCGGGGGCCGGGCCGGGCCGGGTGCTGCGGCCGGGCCGGGACCGCACAACAGACGCGCCGCGCCAGTTTTCGCAGCCAACTTGCCGCGTCGCCCCACCACGTCGCCCCACCACCGTCACAGAACCCCTTTACCCGCCCCGCACCCCGGCGGCGTAGCGCGTGCTGGCATGGAGGGGTGGTGGAAGGCGGCTCCGCGGAGGCCAGCGGTGGCCGAGGCCCGATCACCACCCTCCGCGCTGTGCGGCTGTGCGGCTGTGCGGCGGCCTCTGCGGCCCGGCATACCGCCGCAGCCTCGGCCTCGGCCCCGGCGGCCGCGCCCCCCGGGCAGCACGGCGGCACGGCAGCACGGCCGAGGCCTCCCGCGGCCTCAGTTGTGCGCATGCGAAACTAACGTCGCCGTTATTCGACATTTTTGAGGACGAAATTCACGATTTGCTGGCATTTGGCAAAGTGCTTATTCCGCCCGACTCCTTTACCTGGGACGCGGTTTTCCATAACGCGTTTCGGTGCTGTTGAGCCCCGTCAAGCCCCCGCGGCGGGTGGATGCAGCTCCCCAGACGCGGGCCCCGCCGGGGGGGAACTGTTTTCCCCGAGTAAGACGAGCCCCCGGGCCGGTCGGGGCCCCGCCGGTGCCACCGCAGCCCCCCCACTTACAGTCTGTCTTCTCCAAGTCTTTCCACGCCGTTCTATCGTCGGTGGCGGCGGCCTGGCCCCGTCCGTCGTGGCTTCAGTCTCTCGTGCCGCATCGGATAGAGAGAGGAAGAGAGAGAGAGAGAGAGAGAGAGAGAGAGAGAGAGAGAGAGCATAAAAACTACGGCAAGACTTTTTGACCCAGACGATAGATATGATATTGTTCCCGCCACAGTTTACGAAAGTTAACGTCGGCGCAATGGGCGCGATGGGCGCTCGCTGCCCGGGCTCAGATACACCGCATCGCCACCAGGCCGACCTGAGGCGGCCGGCGGGTGAGGCACGAGCAGAGGCACGGGCAGCAGCTGCCGTGGCTGCCGTGGGCTCGGATCGCGGAGCGCCTCCACCTCTCCAAGTTGACTTGACCGACTTCGCTAATGAGGCGCGCGCTGGGAATGTGGAGGGCCGTGTTGGTGGCGGGGTCAAGTTCCTTCTATTCTTACACTGCCGGGGGTCCTTGGCGTCCCGGCACTTCCGGCCGCGGCGGGGTGGCGGGGGGCCGCAACGCTCCGCGTCCACCCGGGTACCGCTTTATAATAAATAATGTGACCCATTAAGGACCGCAGGGGTCGCGAGGGGGTGGTGAGGCCGGGCCGAGCCGGCGGAGCCACCGCAAGGGCACCGCAGGGGGGGCAACCGTAGGCGATTATCCACCACATCCTTTAAGGACCGCAGCGTCCGACGGGCCCCGCGGCCCCCCACGGACCCCCGAGGACCATCCGCGGCCCCCTGCCGCCATGCATATTGAAGGGACTTACTAGTGCGCTGCCCAACAGCCCCCCCCCCCCACCGCCGTCCCCGCCGGACCCGCCGGACCCGCCGCCGTGCAGTAAAGAGGCTGTGGGTCTCGGGGGTTGACGGCCGCTCTGGCTCAGGGCACCCTCCGTCTGTGCTTGACGCCTCTCTCTCTCTCTCTCTCTCTCTCTCTCTCTCTCTCTCTACGAGAAGATAACAGATAGAGTGCCAATCTCTCTCTCTCTCTCTCTCTCTCTCTCTCTCTCTCTCTCTCTCTCTCTCTCTCTCTCTCTCTCTCTCTCTCTCTCATTTCCCCCACCATAACGGATGGGGTTCGGTAGGGATCCTTCTGCGATGGAGTTCGGTGGGGATCCTTTTCCGGGGGCCCTGCGGGGGGTCCTGCGGGGATCCCGAGGGGATCCTGCGGGGATTCTGCGGGGTCCTGCGGGGATCCTTGCAGACACACGTCACGCCGCCCCCCGCGGCCTAAACGTTCCCGGCAGGGCCGGGCGTTGCGTCGCGCCACCCCCGCGACATCGTCCCTTGAGGGAAATGGGAGAAAGAGGACAAGGGCGTCAGGGCGAGGGAGCGAAAGGGGCGGGAGAGAGGGAGAAGGAGAGAGAGAGAGAGAAAGCAAGAGAGAGGGAAACCTCGCGTAGAGTGGTGAGGAAAATCGGAAAAGGAAGCTAGAACGCAGCTTGAGAATGCTGGAGGGGTGCAGAAGGCAGAGACAGAGAGAGAGAGAGAGAGAGAGAGAGAGAGAGAGAGAGAGAGAGAGAGAGAGAGAGAGAGGCGGATGCGTTTGCGGCAAGCCTGATTTCTCAGGGAGCTGTGGTCATAAAGTACCGCCGTTTCTACCCTAGGCACGCAGAGTGAGACGGAGCGAGGGAAGGGAGTACGGTGCGGGAGAGAGAGATAGAGTGACATAGAGAGAGAGAGAGAGAGAGAGAGAGAGAGAGAGAGAGAGGGATAGAGATTGTCTGCTTCGGGAAGAGAGGGGCAAGAGAAAGGGGTCGAGGCGTACAGTCCCCAAAGTGCGTGAGAACAAAAACACCACGCACATTAAGGGGGGCACGTCCCACTGAGCCGTGGCGTGGCCGTGGCCTCGGCCGGCTGCGACAAAGGCTGCACACGCAGACGTGTAATTCCCCCTCGAAAAACTCTCCAGCTCCACATACGTATCTCTCGTCACTGGTCGTGTCCAGGCGTCCGCGTTCGCATCAGGAAAAACACGGCGACTTTCTTGCGGGCAGAAATAGAGTACATTTCTCATGAGAGAGTATCGCTCTGACAAGATCAACCCATTTGCAAATGCGCGCGGCCCGACAAACACGCTAGAAACACATTTCCGGTAAGGAATTCGGAGTGCTCCCGCCAGACCTGTTTTCTTAGTTGATGAACGCCGATCCGAAGGACGCTGTCCCTGCTGTCGTCCCACGGCATCTGACGGCACATACTTTTACTGCCCCGCCCCCTTCTCCATCTCTCTCTCTCTCTCTCTCTCTCTCTCTCTCTCTCACTCTCATCTCTTTGGGTGAAAGGGAGGTGTGAAAAACACGAGGCCCACCCCCACCCTCCTTCCACTTCCACCACAACTCTTGTGCGCGCGGACGTTTCGTGCGAAGAGCAGAGAAGTGAAGGGTGTATATTTTTTTTGTTTCTTTTTGTTTCTTTTTTTTTTTTTTTTTTGGTGGCGGGAACGAAGAGAGTAGCACTGGGCCTAGGCTGGCACACACTGTTCGTGCCGGACTCGATTCAAATAACAACCCGATGAAGTGCAGAGGTCCGAGTTGGCAGAGGCCGGGGTCGCCCTGCGGGGGGTCGGGTCGTATAGGGTGGACAGCTGATGCCGCTGACGCCCCCACTGACGTCACCCGTCAATTTGGTACCATTGGGCGCCACCACCCTGCGGCGTGGATACACGGCAAAGCTGTCGCAGTTGGTACGCTGCGAGCCCCGTTCCTGAGAGGTCATCGAGCATCCGTATCGCGGGACAAAAAATAACACACAAAAAAAAAACAATTGTGCGGCACACTCCCCATGCATATGCATGCGGAAATTTGGAACCGAGTTTTCTACCCGATATTCGTGAATTATACATGATGGTTCACAGATAGGGATACAACGACACTCTTCGGAGTGCGAATTGTCACGAAGGTTTCAAACAACTTCGGCCACCGCGACGGTCATCATCGAACATGCACTGATGGGACCTTCTGGACGCGTCACTCGTCGAAATCGACATGATCAGAAATGATTGCCTGGCTGTTTGTTAAACCCCCACAAGATGGTCCTCATTCGCAACTGTTCGTTCACGTACGCCTTGATTTAAAATGGACATATTTGTAGCAGTCGGCAACACCTTGCCCTGCCGCTTAGACACACTGCGATCCCCGGTCCGGCCTGCACGGCACGGCGGCACGTCTGCGAGGCCAACAGGCGGATTACACACGGACCGGGGCAGCAGCCAGCCGCCGGCCCTAAGGGTCGGCCACGTGGAGGTCCTGGACCGAGCGCGGCGCAGTGACACGCCGCGCGACACGGCCGGACACGCGCCGGCACGCCGCACTGGGACGCCGCGCGCACCTCACACCTGCCCGGCACCCACCTGATCGGCGCCGGCCCGCGCCCGCACGGCCCGCACGGCCCGCAAGGCCCGCTCCTCCGGGGCCCGGCCAGCTTCCAGCGCTTCAGCTTCAGCCGCTCCAGCCGCTTCCAGCCGCTTCCAGCCGCGTCAGCCGCTTCGGGGTATCGGATCCATAGGGCGAGCGCCAGCCGCTGGGCAGCCGGACACTCCGCGGCTGTCACGCGCGCGGAGCCGGGACGCGGTGCCGCTCACGCACTCGCACACTCACACACTCAGCCGTCAGGCCGCCGCGGGCGCCGCACGCCACGCGCCACACGCACGCACGCGCACGCACGCGCGCGCCAGTCCGCACACCGCCCGTCCACCTCGCCAGTCCACGCGTTACGCTGGCTACGCTGCCTCAGAGCGGCACGGCTACGGCTGCGGCCTCACGCATCACACTGAACCTGCCCTGTCCCTGTCCTCTCCTCCCACCCCCTCGGCCCGCAGCCCCGCGGCCCCCGCAGCCCCGCAGCCCTGCTGCTGAGGCTGCGCGCCCACCCCCTCCGCCACCCCCTCCGGCACCCGGGCCCCGGCCCCGCCCCCTTCATCCCCGTTCGGTCTCAGTCGTCCCGGTCCCGAACACGAGTCCCGGTTCCCGAACCGAGGGCACGAGCACGCGGGGCCGAAGCGAACCGAGCGTCAGCCGAGGCGAGAGCAGCCGAGCCGAGAGGAGAGGACGGCCGAGCCGAGCGCCCTAGTATGGTCCGCCCTGACGCCCAGCGCGGCTCGGCTCGCCACGTCCCGGCAATGCGCACAACACGGCAGAGGAGAGGAGGGTAGGACACGGGCACAGGCACCGCCGAGCCCCGGCCGCCCCGATGGCTGACGTCATCTGCACCCCCCTCCCCCACCCCTCCTGCGTCCCATCCCACGCAGGCCTCCCCCACCGCCTCCCTTAACTAGCTGCAACTATTTGTCTCGGCGGGAGATGCGCTCTCAAACTCGGCCCGTCCGCGGGGCAGCGGCTGCAGCGGCGGCGGTGCGGCGCGGCCAGTGGCCCGGGCTCCCTCAAGCGGGGTGTCCTCGCGCACGGAAAAAGTCAATGGACAAATTTGTCCACGGCTATGGACGATTCTGTGCGTCCATAGGCTAGTGGCAAAAATGTGACTCCAGATGAACAACATTCTTACTAAATTGTGGACAAATTAATACTTTGTCCACAGAAGGTGACAATATTGTCTATCTGCAGTCACAATTTTTTTTACCGGCTTATGGACGCACAGAATCGTCCATAGCCATGGACAGAATTGTCCGTACGACTTTTCCTGTGCGGACAGTCGGGTAGGCAGCGGGCCGGGCACAGCCCTGCAGAGTCCCGCAGGGCCCCGCGGGCCCCCGCTGCCAGCCGCCCCTCCCTGCCCCCGTCCGCTCCCGGGGGGGGGGGGGGATGAACCCGCCCAAGGAAGACCTGACTGGCCCTCTGCCGCCGTCGCCTCTGCCTTACTCAGCCTCCGTCCTGTATTTTTTTCCTGGCGACTAATTACAACTATTTGTCAGCCTCCCTTCGCTATTCTTCATGCGCCGCTTTCTTCTCCGTCTGTCTTAACCCTCCGCCCCCACCCCTGTATGTCCCTCGCTCCTGCTGACCCCCACCCCCTCCCTCCCGCCATACTCACAGACAAGTTTGTCTTGCCCGGCGCCACGATTCCTGCCAGGCCCACAAGGGCCTGGGCGGGCTGCGACAGAGACCGAAATCCATTGAATACTTCAAAATGTATCAATTAATAGTCTCTGGGCACTGCGCTGCCGGGATCGCCGCACCCGGAGCGGCGCACCGGCACACGCTTGTTGTTACCGGTGTTGAGACTTCTGCGAGTTTGGGAGTGGGTCAGTTCCGGCAGAGCGGCAGGGCCGCAGGACGGCGGGGCGGCGGGGCGGCCGGCGCCGGGTCTGGTAAGTGAGTCGGAAAGTTGGCGTTGCGGGACGGCCGGGCCTGTCCCGGGCCTGCCAGACCAGACCGGAGCACAAGAGTTGAGATTTGGGCGGGTTGCGTGCGCAGCGTGCGTGGCGTGGCGTGGCGTGGCGTGCGTGGCGTGCGCGGACTGCTGTCCCCTGCGGTCCCCTCCGGTCCCCTCCGCGGTTACCTCCGCGGCCGCGCGTCTACGGACAGCCAAGATCAACGGGTTAAATAAAGTAAATAAATTATATCGACCATTTTGGACCTCGCTTCGACGAGGATTCATCTACGAGTTGTTTCTGTCGTATTCATTTTCTTATTTAAAAACAAAAACTGTTTCAGGACAACAGTCTCATGAAGCGGAGTAAGTCAAACCTTCTTTTTACTTCTTTTTTTGACTTTCCCTTTTTTTCTTCCTCTGATGACAGAGGGTCACAAACTATCGCGTTGGCGTAGGCCGCCGCTATGAGGCTTCCGGGGCAGCAGCCGGCAGACGGCACCGCCTGCTTGTTGCTTACTGCTTGAATAATTTCAACTTTTACGGGTCGTTGTTATTGGAGTCACGGCTGCATGGCTCCCGCCCGGCCCCCGGCAGTCACCCGCCGAGTGCGGAGTGAGTACTGGTCATGGGCCGGGGCAGGGAGGATGGCGTTGAGATTAGGGCTGGAGCCGTGCTGGAGACGGGGCGGGGAGGGGAGGCGGCCCTGCATTCTCCACGTAACTACACCGCCGCCGCCCTGCAGGGACGCTGTCGGCGGGTCGGGGGCCGCCGGGTTGGCGAGAACGCTGCAGATGAAGATTGAGTTGGACGCGAGGGGGTGGTAAGTGGGGGCCGGGCCCAGAGGCGGGGCTGTATGCGCAGCCGGGGGCCGCCGGGGGCCGCCGGGGAGGCGGCGGCTGGGTCGAAGGAAGTTTAAGTGATTTCAAATTTAATCTCCGCGCTCTCAGACAAGCGGCCAACTTTTTGAACAGCCCCGGCAGGCCCCGCCATCCCCCCCCCCCCCCCCCCCCCCTCCTCCTGCTGCTCCTCCAAAACGAGGGCGGGGCCTCATCTCTGCCCCAGCCACTCTCTTTTGATTAATTTAAAACTACTTTTCTGCACTCCTGCCAATAGCGCATTCCGTTCGCGGAACCCGCGGGCTAACAAGGTGGTGCACGCAACTCACGCACAACCCTCAGGTGCACACGCCGCCGTTTCACCACTGCCTGAGGGGCACACACATTAGTATGAGGTGCGACCCCATCAGGTGCAGTCCTCCCAGGTGTGCACAGCCCTCAGGTGCAACTCTGCAACCGAAGCGCTTCCTATCCTTGTGAACGCAAAAGTGTGCGGCGGCGCCAACCTGTTGCAGAGGGACACGGCACGGCATGGCGCGGCAGGCGCACCGCATCGTGTCAGAGCAGCCAAATCGATATTCAGAAAACATCCCTCAGCCGTGGCCACTGGTAGCGGGAGAACCGGCGTCTTCCGACACTATCCGCATGGCATGCATGCACTCGGCTCAGTGATCAGCCCTGCTTGTAGCGCAGCCGGCGCAGCCCGCGACGCGACGAGCAAAGTATAAAGAGCCACAAACATATTTTATACGTATGCCATTCTAAAAAAATAAAATCCAGGAGGATTCCCCCCGCGGCGCCGTGGAGTGGTCGGTCGGGTTCAAGCACCGGCTCAGTGGGGATGTTCCTTACCGGCCGCCGCCGGCCCCGTCTGGCCTGGCTACGTGAGCTGTAATCAAACCTGCACTTCTTCTCCTCCTCTGCCCTGCGGCCGGCCGGGGCTCTGCCGCAGCAGCGGTCTACTGGGTGGAGGGCAGCGTGCGCAGTGGCGTGCCGCGGGGGCCGTGGTGGCCGCGGGGGCCACCGGGGCCGCCGGGGCCATCCAGGCGCCAGAGACCGCCGCCGCCCCCCTCCCCGCGCCGGGTGCCCCGCCGCCTGGCCGCCCCGGCCTCACCTGGAGTGCCATTGGCCAGCGACGGAGCGAAGCCTCCCGCAGGGATCCCGGATCCGCGGCGGCGGCGGCGGCGGCGGCGGCGGCGGCGGCGGCGCGCACCGAGGCAGCGCCCGCAGCAGCACCTCGCTAAAAGCAGCGCGCCCACTGCAAGCAAAACCCGCGAATCTCAACGACGAGAGCGGCGACGGTCGGGGCCGCGCCACACTCGGTGCAGGCGGAGCAGGCCGAGGCCGGGAGCTCTCACGGACGGCCACACAATGGTCCGCGCCCGCCGCCCCGCCGCCCCCACTGCCAACCCTCACGGCACATTATCATTTTCAATCTGTCCGCGCTTGTAAACAGCCAACTTCCACAATTACCTGGGTCCGTAAGGAGCACTCCCAGCGCCCTCTCTCTCTCTCTCTCTCTCTCTCTCTCTCTCTCTCCCTCTCTCTATCTCTCTCTCTCTCTCTCTCTCTCTCTCTCTCTCTCTCTCTCTCTCTCTCTCTCTCTCTCTCACACACACACACACAGAAAAACAAGCCATGGCGTCTGCGAGGCACTCCTCACTGGCGCCTGGCGCTTATGCAGCGGGGAGCGCCTGCAGCACAGCGGCGTCCGGCGGGACTGCCTACCCTCGACTCCGCAGGCGCTATGCTCCCCGCCGCCGCCGCGCGCCGCACAGCGCAGGGCTCATCATCGGGTGCGCAGCAAAAGGTAGAGTGGGAGGGAGACGGAACGGAGAGTGTGAGTGTGTGTGTGTGTGTGTGAGAGAGAGAGAGCGAGAGAGAGAGAGAGAGAGAGAGAGAGAGAGAGAGAGAGAGAGAGAGAGAGAGAGAGACGGCACTGCACTGCGAGGGAATGAAAATAGCGCCGGGCGAGTCCCAAAGACGACGACTGCGGAATTCGGAAGCAGCCGGAGGCGCAGCGAGGCGAAGGAGGTCGACTTCCTGATTCGGATAATCGGCTTAAATTAATCGCTCAATCCGTGCGGTGCGGTGCGGTACGGCGACCCGCACCGCCCGCACTGCACGCGCGCCGCAGCACCGACAACTGCTTTGAAGTACGTAGTTCAAAAAAAAATTCACAAAGAATTAAATGTGCCTCGGCCCCCAGAGCCCCTCCTAGAAAACAGTAGAATAAAATTAAGAACCAATATCTACCTATACAGAGCACCGAGAGTGTACTCCATGTTATTTCCCCCTCGGTGTCTCATCAGTTCTTTTTACACACCTGTGTCGCTGCATTATTCAGGGGGCCGGGAACGGAAGAATGCAAGGCGCGGGGAGCGATAAACAAAATGGCGGTGGCCGCGCCAAGGGGTAGGCCGGGGCCGGAGCCGGGCCGGCCGCGAAGTCGCTGCATATTTGATGAGGAATAGGCGGCCCCGCGGCCCTCGCCGCCGTGCACTCGGCCGGCCGGGCCATCGGAGGAACAAACAGCAGCCCAATAATGCAGAAGCGGTGGCCGCAGCGGCGGCGGGCTGGACGCGGCTGGGCGCAGCGCGGGGGGTCCGCGACCAGGCCGCCTGCGTCTCCCGGCGCAGCTGCGGTCTGCGGTGGGGCCGCCGACCCCCCCCCCCCCCCCCCCCCGGTTGTGTGCGCTGCAGCTCACCTGAGTGCCGGGGGGCGGGTCTCGGCGACCCCAGCGGCGGCGGCGGCGCCTCGGTCTTGATTATGCAAGCCTGGCCGGTGCCACGGTGTGAATCCCCAGAAGAAAATCGTGAGCGTGGAAGGGAGGGGGCAGGAGCGGATCCAGGGGGGGGGGGGCGTCCCTGTCTCCCCCACCCCCACCCTACCCCCACCCCGCGCCCCTGAGCCCCCTGATGGACGCCTGATAGGTAGATAGGAAGGCAACATGTGTGCAAATTCCCGCCCGTAAGTTGGCAAAATGTATTACTGCACATCGCCCTCCCCCCCCCTCCTCCCCCTGCTCCTGGAGCCGCTACTGGGAGGGGGAGGGCGGAATAGGGGGGGGGGGGGGGGGGCGTTCCGTAACTACTCCCGGCAGAGGCGGAGGCTGCTGCTATTGGCTTCTTGATTGATTGTTTAATGATTCACTCTCGGCAAAATGTCGGCAGTGCGCTCGCTCAACACAAAAGAAGTGCAGAGGGGGGGGGGGGGGGATCAGCGGAATCGTACGCGCAGGAACAAGGCGGAAATACTGCAGGGCGAGGTGAACGAGGTAAAACGATTTTCTCTATCGCACACTCTTCTCCCCCCCCCCCCCCCGGCGTTCGGGGAGAAGAACGGTAGACTACGATATGTACCAGCACCACCCTGGTTTAGACCTTTTTTTTCAAAAAGTTTCTTTGCCAAAGAAAAAGGAAATAAGCATAGTGCCAAAGAGAACGGTTTCAGCTGTGCAAACGTCAAGGCGCGGCTGCAATTAGGGAACGTAATGTCACAATCCGGTGCGGGAATGCTTGTACCGGGCTCTGCTCCGGGGTAGGGGGGGGGGGGAGAGACGTGGTCGGCATTTCCCCGCCGTCCCCGAACTCTGGGCGGGGAGTGGAGGTGGGTTGGAGAGACGGGGGATTGGGTTCGAGTCGAGTTTACCAATAAGAGACATTTGAAAGCGTAGCCGGCGAGGGAGGGAGAGAGGAGGGGGGTGGGGGTAAGGGAAAAGCGGCAAACGTGAGGTCATATTCGTATTCATATTCACGGTCGAAGCCCAGGCCCAGAAGGGGGCCCGCGGAGGAGGGGAGGGGAAGAACACAAGGGTCACAGCCCCAACCCCACGCCACCCTGCCCGGGAATGCCGTTTTGTGGCACTGCCAAATCTCTGCTGAAATCTTAATGTTCACGGCAGTTAACGCTCTTAATGCTGAGGCACATATTTGATCAGAATTCGGGCGTGTGATCGAGGAGGCCAAATCTGTGGAGGCCAAATGCGTGAAAAGCCTGGCTCCTGAGCGCGCCCCGCCGGCAGGGAGCAGGGAGGAGGTGGCGGGAGGCGGGCAGTAAAGCGATGCGTGTGCGGCCCTTGCGGCCCTGCGCCCCTGTACTGC
This sequence comes from Megalurothrips usitatus, assembly GCA_026979955.1. Classification (NCBI taxonomy): domain Eukaryota; kingdom Metazoa; phylum Arthropoda; class Insecta; order Thysanoptera; family Thripidae; genus Megalurothrips; species Megalurothrips usitatus. The sequence continues at coordinate 7,691,335 of CM049594.1, read as the reverse complement.
GGGCTCCGGCTCCTGGAGGAGGGGCGGGGCGGGACTAGTCAACTGTATTGACTGTCCTTTGGGCGCGCCATGCCAGCCATGCGGACCCTAGGGAGAATGGATTATGCCGGGGGGTTTGCACGGCCGGTGGATAGATGGATAGACAGATAGCGCTGGGGGCCGTGACGTGACGTCAGTGTCACGTGACCGCTCGCGCCGCCGCCGCGTCAGCGACGCTCGGCCTACCTCACCTCCCCCGCCCCCCCCCCTCATTCTCCTCCCCTTCCCCTGCTCCCCTCGCCGTTCGTCCCCAAGATAAATATCATGTCCCCCGAAAGGTAATGCTTGCGATGACATCCATTTGAATCGCAAAACACCGCGGCAGCGGCGGCGACTTCGGCGCGAAAGGCGGCGGCGGCGGCGGCGGCGTGAGGAGGGACGAGAGGAGGGAAAGGGGGCGGTTCGCTGGTGGTGTGTTTGTAACGATGGCCTCAGCAGGAGAATGGAGAGCCCCGCTCTAATGTCCCGGCGGCGGCGGCGGCGCCCGGCGGGGGCGTGGCGGGGAGGGGGCGTTGGCGTCTAAGCCCGTTGTCACAATGATATCAACAGACTGACGCGACGCTCGGAAGCAGGGGCCGCCGCCGCCGCCGCCGCCGGGCAGGGCTTCAGCTCGGGGCTGAATGAAAGGAGGTCCGACGCCCGCATTATACACTGAGAGAGCCGCCGGCCGCCGCCGGCCGCCGCTGCGGGGGGCGGCGGGGGCTCCATAGCTCCAATGTAAGCGTGGCGATGAGGCGGATCCGGGGTGTGAGTAGCGCGAATCTGACGCCACTTGGCGCGCACACTGACTCGCGACGCTCGGCGGGGACGCGCCAGCCGTGCCCTCGGCTCCAGGTGCGGGCGCCGTCCGCCGGGAGGACGCGGCACCCGGAATCCGGGGTCTGATTGGGGGCCGGCAAAACAAATCGACCGTCTTGCTGATCTCTCCCCCTCCCCCGGCGGCGGGGGCGGCGGGGGCGGCGGGGGCGCGGACTGCAGGCCCGGCTCCGGCCGGCTCCGCGGTGGAATCTCCTGCAGCGGTGCCGGGGCTGCCCGGATGCTTGCCGCGCTTTGTTAGCGCTCCGCACCCATCCGCGCCCCGCAGCGGTGCCGAGTTCCGCCCTGCCCCGCCCTACGCCACGCTTCGCCCCCCCCCCCCCCCAAAGGTGTGTTGTGGTCGCGAGCCCCTTCCTTCTCTCTCTTTCAGCCAAATTTCCCACATTACCAAGTCAAAATCGAGGGCCCCGTGGCATTCCGTCGACGCTCAACAACCCGACCGGGAGGGTCCGGGGCGGGGGAGGGGCACGGCGGTCTTTAATGAAACTCATAGCACTATGGTGATATCAAGTCAAGACGTCCCACTCCGGCAGAATGGGAGGCGGGGGCGGTGGTGCCGGGGGACACGGAGGGGCGCCCAGTGAGGGGGGGGGGGGTGCTTTCTGAGGGTGGTGGTGGTGGTGGTGGTGCGGAGGTGGCATTGGCGCGGAAGGAGACGAGGGGAGTATTTTCTCGGATAGGCTATTTTGCAAGCTCCGGCGGGGCTGAAGCTCCCTGCATAGAGGGGGTCTGGCGGCCTCTGCGGCCCTGCGGCCCTGCGGCCCTGCGGCAATGGGCGACCAGGCAGCAGCAGTGGCAGCAGAGCAGGGTGCAGGGCCCGGCCCACCCGGCCAGCCCGGCCACCGGCAGTGCGGAGTGCGGAGTGCGGCGCGACGGCGGCGGCGGCATGGTTCGAAACGAGACGCGACGGGGGGCGTCCCAGTGAGAAAGCCGACCCCCTCCCCTCCCCATCTCTCTCTCTCTCTCTCTCTCTCTCTCTCTCTCTCTCTCTCTCTCTCCTTCTCTCCCCTGGCCCCGCGGCGTCAAGACAACGCCCATGTCAGAGCATCATGAAGCCCGATGCCGGCGTGTTATTTTACCCGGATCCCTGCGTGTGATCCGGGCCAGACCCGGACTGAGTCGGGGCCTCCGGGGCCTCCGGGGGCCGGCGGGGCAATGTGGGTCACCGGCACGGCTACGTTCCGCGGAGGGCACGTGTGAGTAAGACAGAGAGAGAGAGTGAGGGTGAGAGAGGGGGGAATGAGTGAGTGTGTGCGTCTGAGAGAGAGAGAGAGAGAGAGAGAGAGCAGAGAGAGAGAGAGAGAGAGAAGCACCAAGCGTCAAAGGGTGAGTCTGCGCGGGGGCAGCCGGGGGCCCGGGGCCCCGGGAGCGATAGTCAGAAGGAGGCAAACACGCCGTGAAACAAAGGGCTCAAAGTGGCAAAAGCGGAGGGCCCTGGCCTAGACCCGGCCGTATCTAGTGGGGAACAATAATATGATGCAGCGGGGCAGCGGCGGCAAGGGGGCGGCGTAGCTGGGGACCAGCGGGGGCCCCGGAGTAAGGGAGCAGGGAGGCTGTTACTCCGAAGAAGTGGTGGGGAGAAAGGGAAGGGGTTGCTCCAAGAGAGGGAGGTGGGCGGGGGGGGGGGGGGGGGGGACAGCTACGGAGCCAACAGGATCGGGAGAGAGGGGGGGGGGGGCTGGGCGCATTGATTTTCTAGCGTGTGAGACGGTCGGACTGGCGGCGCGGCCAAGAGGGGGATGCGCACGCGCTGCCACATCTCTCTCTCTCTCTCAGTCTCTCTCTCTTTCTCTCTCTCTCTCTCTCACACACACACACACGCACTCCTCCCTCTCGCTCGCTCTCTTGCACCCCCCTCCCCACCCCCTACACACACACACACCTGTGCCGTGTTTATGACCAGAATGCGCGTGAAATGCCGCGCGGTCCGACACACTCAAGTGCACAGGGGTCTCAAGTGTCCGGCTCAAACTTGAGGCGGGGATAGGAAGGGGGCGGTGGAGGGGGGGAGGGGGTCAGACCCGACACTACCCCCTCCCCCCTCTCCCCGCGTGTCTTTTGGTGTAAATGATATCTTGGATCAAGGTTAGACTGACCTTAAAAACACTAGTTTGAACTTTTCCAAGGTTACAAAACTTGACTCAAGCTATACTTAAACTTCGTTCAAGATCAGAGTCTTGATTCAAATATATAAACCTTGGAAAGTTCAAGGCTAAGACTGCGTTTTTCTGGGTGTACGATCGTTTGTACTCGGGCTGAGAGTTGGGTCCGGCGCCTCGTTAACAGGGCTGGTTCCGGTCCGGCTCCGGGCTCCTCGGGGCGCTCTGGTTCGGTTGCCTGCCATGTGAACACTCGTCCTGGATCGGGGCCGATCCAGTCTCTGTCTCTAAGTGATCCCTTCGCACACGCACTCCCGGCGGGGCTGCCTACCCACCAGGAGCGCTGAGCGGTGCGTTGGACTGGACCGAAGACGACCGTTGTCTTGCGTTTCCGTCTCTTCCTTTTCCCCCTGGTGTTCATGGGTGACTCCTCGCTCCCGCTCCCGGCGGTGGTAAACCCCGAGAACATCATGGCTTGGATCACATATGAAAAATTTAATTTGCCCTGCCGGCATAAGCAGGCAGGTGCTGCTATTCGTAAATCTTTCATACTTTCCATGTCGCTTCCTTGCAGTAGCCTCGCGCGAAGTGCCTGTGTACCAGGGTACCCGTTAGTTCACATTCGTATCCGATCTTCGCTGTATTCTACATTCACATTAGTGGGTTTCTGCTGTGAGATCTGCCACTGTCCTCAGTCGGACAATATTTTAGTCTGGGCATTGAACATTCTTACGGCACCATGCTGGCGAACCCCTTTAAGCACATTTGGACCTACTGGGAGAGGTCTGGAGTGAGAAGAGGTTCGTAAAATGACAGGTTTCTTGAAGTGTGTTTGGATATCTTTTACACCTTAACCTCAACTTTTTTATTGAGAAGTTTCAAATTTTGTTAGATTATTACAAATTTATTTGACCAGCTGCTGCCGTCACTTAAGATATTCGTCTGACCGTCATAAACCACCTTTTTCACACTTATGAGGGTGACATGGTCTCATAGTTCTACTGTGTTTGTTGATACAGACTTGCCTGTTATGAAAAGAATGTTCCTGGAAATTCCTCATGTGCCTATCGGAGTAGCAATAGCTACTGGATCGGTCATAGGATGTTACGTTTATTTGAACTACTACTTCGACAAAGGCATTGGCTTCCAAATGAAGTACACAGGTATATTGTTTCTAGGATCATCATGAATGTACCAATTGTTCCCTGCCCTAAGCCTTGTTTAATTTTGCATTTGCTTCTTTCCTCTTTACTTTCTAGTTTTGAGACCAGATGACCCAAGGATCCCATTATACAGGGATGATGTAATTAATGCTGATAAAGTTGCTCGTAGTTGAAGTAAACCCAAGTTGTAAAACAAAACAGGAAAAGTTTGATTGTTCACGCTAGTTTTCTATGTAAATTTCATGGTCTGAAATACTTTGCAGGCGCTTTGCACTGTTTTGTAGGGTGCTTTCTGTACATTCAATAAACAATTGTTCAAAGAATATCTTTTTCTCAGAAAATTATGTGTCCTATTTATTTAATAGCGACATGTACAAGGGAAAGGAAAACGTAATCACTCAAAGAAACATGTTTAAAGACGTTTATTTGTCAAATATTTTATAAAGCTACACGCTGGATGATTTAAATAAATACTGAGACAATTTTTGGACTTTCTGCACTTACGAGAATATATACACTTACCATACTTATCTAAATACAGTACCCCTCATGGTCAATAAAAAAGGAAGGTGGTTGACAAGATGGATACTGTTTTTAGATAAATACTGGGGCAAAACGAATTGAGATACCAGTGTCTATTACTATTTTCATATAACAAATGAACATAAGTTCATCCTGAAGTGGATCTCAGTCCAATCGTGGTCCAATAGAAATCTTTACTAGATGCCAGGAGAGAGATAGAAAATGGATTGAAAGATGTGCAAGGTACCGTGATAGGCTCTGAAGGAAACCTCAATCTACTTTGTCTTAAAATTTTGCAACATAAACTAATCATTGTTAGATTTTATCTTTTTGCTTATGCTCTTCATAAAATACAATCTAATTAAAAATAAGGATGCTGGGAGTAAATATTCAAATCTGACAAAGGTAGCAATACTGATATTAATTAGAATGTTGCATGAGAGAGATTCGATCACCTTAAAAACAATCTTATACACATTTTGGTAGAGTAAAATGGCATTTCTGTCAACACCGCCATAACTGAAAGCCACAGGTATTTAGGAGTACCTATAACACTGGCTCCTCCATTGTAAACCTGTTTCAAGCATTAAGCCAGAAAAATCAGAATGAAAGTCAAGTTAAGTGCATTTTCCCTGAATACATTCCTGATACAAGTAAGAGTAGAAGTAAAGAACAATCACAGCAGAAATCATCTTTAAGTTCAAACTAAACTGCTAACATACCAGTACATAAATCGAAAGCATTTTTTTCTGGATATCTCAGAGAAAACCAGGATATGATGCTGGAATGAACATGAACCTTTTTGGTACACCATGACTACTTTTAGTTGCCTCATTGCAAGGGCACTGATAAAAAGCATACATTGAGAAGCACTTCTAAAAAAATATATACATGGTTGACTATGATCTTAAGAAGTTGTACAGTCACATGATTACATAGTTGTTTCTCGCAAGGATAGGAGAGTTTTTGATTTGATTTTGTTCACTGGCTCTGTTGATACATACGGGAAAGACAGAAAATAGGCGACATTGGACAAAAAGAAGCCAAAAGTCAGAAATACTGGAAAACATTTCACAATTTCATCCGTACACAGAACTAATTCATGTAATTTTCTAAAATGATATTTTATTTTACACACTGGAAATCAATAAAGAGACATAACTTTTAAGACTACACCAAGAACGCTAAAGGCAAGCTTATGTTTATCTTTAAAATCTGCAATGTTATACATGATGTGGAACCTTCAATAAACAAAAATTAATAATAAAAGGAAATATAAATGAAGGATATTTCAGGTACATACGCAAAAGCGCACACACAATCTCTCACACACACACACACACTCACACAAACACATATCTTCCGGGGGAGAGGGGCCTCACACTTATGACAAGCAAAAAAAAAGCTAAGGAAGGAAAGTTGAGAACTAAGCAAATTAAGATATGTTCTATGAGATGCAAAATACATTGGTACAGTCTAGAAGGCCTGTACTCCTTACAGGCTCTCTAGTACAGTCTTCTTGCTTATCACCTATGGGAGATTGAATATTTAGAAAGAGACTCTACATAAAACTAGATAGACATTTTGGCATACCATCCCCTGATCACTTCAAATATTACAGACAGTGGACCTCCCCAGTCAGGTGATGTCAAGTGTTACACTCCATTTAATACTTCATGCCACGCATAATCCTGAAAATATCATGAATTGACAAACAGGCGTAAGGATCTCCAGGTAAAGGAATTGAATTTTAGTTTGATACCTTTACAGATACGTACAAAACCTTCAGGCATTGCTGCTCAAAAGCAAAAGTGGGAATAAAAATACAGCTAAGCAAGAATTGGGTTGCAAAGTGCAACGCTTACCAGCTCAATTACGAGGGGGCAAGAGGAGAGCTACAGCACATCAGCAATCCAATTCCAGCATTACTAGGGTTAGGTTGGAAACTACACCTCACATAATTGATCATTAATTACACTACACTAGACATTTAAAAAAAAGAATGAAAACAAGAGAGCACAAGCTTAAATCACAGATCATGATGCTGCCAACTCATAGAAGTTGACACAATCAATACATTTTAACACACTCATAAAATTCAACATCAACAAGTACGAAAGCAAATACAAATGACAAAAGAAACAGGTATCATGGTCCAAGAAAAAAAAAAAACTAAAAGATATATAAAACCCCCTTGTCCCAAAGTAACAATACAAACAACAAAACGTGAGCTGCCAACAACTTTGAAAATTCTATTACAGCAGACAGAGAAAAGCTGATGGAGACATTGTTGATTTTTCTGATGAAGTTAGATTCAGCAAACATCAAAGTGCACCAGGCACACAGAAAGAAAGAACTATTTTAAAACAAAAAAGACAGAAACCAAAACAGTTTTTTTCTTTACAAACTGCCTAAACTAATACTGAAGATGTACCAGGTACCATGTAGACCGAGTGGTTTTTGTACAATATAAAGCGGCATGCTATAATCAACATCCAAAAGAAAAGAAGAAAAAAAAAAGGGGGGGGGGGTACAAACAGCAATGAGTTAACAGAGCACCTAATACAGAAGAAGTTGAAGAGAAACAAAGAATCACACTGACCCCAAGACATGACCACACACACAGCCCTCATTGAACTGAAAATTGTTAATATAATACAGTTCATCCAATGCACATCATTACAATGTATTACAATAATTTACATTAGCTATGTACAGATACTACATATAGAAAAACAAAAGCTCAACAGCTAATCAAGACCCTGACTAAAATTGAAAAATTAAAAGAAAAAAGTTATTATAAATTGTAAAGAGACTACTTGCTAAAAGTGAAAAACTTAGTGCTTTCAAATACAATATCACTGTTTTCTATCTTAATTCGATTAAACTTGCAGAAAATCAACTCAACATCTTTAACCAAAGTGGTTATTAGAAATATCAATTAAAATTGAAAGGGAACCCATCATATCCCCCAAGCTGGGCATCCAATTCACGGAATATGTTTTCCTGAAAAATCAAGTATAGATTTACATCAATTGAAGTAAACTACATCAAACCATCACTACATGGCAATAAGCAGTATTATAAAAGGCCAACACTTACATCATCATCTTCATCATCATCTGCTGGTAAAGCAGGACCGCCCACTTTAGCATTGTCATCATCATCATCATCGTCATCGTCATCCTGTAGTGGTTTGCGTCCCTCTTCCTCATCATCGTCATCATCATCATCGTCTTCACCCTCTCCTTCTCCATCATCGTCATCATCATCTTCATCATCATCCACATTTTCTTCTTCCTCCTCATCTTCATCATCTTCCTCTTCTTCTTCGTCATCTTCCTCTTTCTCATCCTCCGCAACTTCATCCTTGATTTCAAGAAATTGAAATGAACAAAATATAACCATTACAAATTAAATAAATGCAGCATAATTGTGAAGAATTTTTGAGGACCTTACCTTTACTACCTTCTTAGTGCTCTCACTAGGCTTGCTCTCCTCATCTCTCTTCTTAGAATCAGCAGTTCGAATCTGTATAAAATTATTAAATGCTTATATCCTGATGTACATAAAAGCATCAGAATAACTGCAGTCAAGAAAGAATAAAATCACTCACATTGACTTTTGAGGGTTGTTGTGGTTTGGCTTCCCCAGGAAGATCAATTTGACCTTTCTGCCTTCTAAACCGTACAATAATACTTCGAGAATCCAAAACAAGGTTGTGATGCTCTTTGTATGCCTTTATAGCATCATCAACAGAATTGAATCTTATAAATGCATACCTAAAATTTTAATAAAATGGATTAGATGTTGCTAGCAGCATTTTTATTTAAACCAGCATATAATATAATATGACACATTTTTCCCTCACCTAGTGTACCGCATACGTTGAGCAAAGCCCACATCAACTCTCGCTGCATCAGGAAACTTTTCTTTAACAGTTTGAATATTAACATTGGTTGGAAGGTTCCCAATGTACAAACTAAAATGGGAAAAAATAGAATACAATCAGGAACGCATTATTCACTATGAGTCACAAAAGAATAGATGATACACTTACGTATAGGGATCGATAGACTCCGGTGTCGCTTCCTCTTCCTGCTTTGTACTTTTCCTTTCAACTGATAAATACCCTGATCCAAATTTAATATTTTCCAGAATCTTAATAATTTTCTCAGTATTAACATCAGGTGCTAACTGCACAAAGCAGTATCTGCAAAAAAAATTTAAAACCATAACAAATGAGTGGCAAATATATTAAAAGAGAATACATACTAAAGTTTCAGACTGAAATCCCTACCTTGGTCCACTTGGAACCTGAAAATGGACATTCATGATGCCAGGGTGATAAGCCTTCACAATGTCACGAGAAAGTTCTGGATCCGGAAACCGAATAATGAGACTTTCATTCTTCAAATTTATAGTAGTTTCAACTTCCACTTTTAGAGCTTTTTCAGCATCTTCTCTGTTCCATGGTCTACTAGGGAAGGTAGGTAGAGTATTTCGCTTTCTATTTTTGACTGGTTTGTTATCAGGCTGGATAAGTTCAAATTATTTTTAAAATATACATAAAAAGGATGGAACAACAATCTTTTGTTGATGCTAAAATTCTATTCAACTTACCGACAGCAGTATTCCACCTTTCGATTTTGAAGGAACAACATTAGCGTCACTACAGGCTGGATCATCGGCCCTCTTTTTGTTTTTAGGTTTTTGATGAGAACCCATGAGATGTCCTCCTTGATTTCTTCCACCATGTTGATTTCCCTGTTTGAAGGATATCTTTCATATGAATAAGGACAAGCAGTGCAGTGCAAAACAACCAATGTCATTAATCCAAAAACCAATGAGCAGAACTATTTAAATTATTTCAACAAACAAGTTTCTACTTTTTTCCAATTGTATTTTTCACACGTACTTGATGAGTGAAAAGTGGAAGAGGACGAGGTCCGAGGGGTGCACCATAAAAGCCTCGTAGAGAAGGTGGTGGACCAAATGGTACTGGTGGCAGTAGGGGTGGAGCCATGGGGCCCATCTGTGGATGAACCATGGGTCCTGATGGACCAGGACCCTGAGAAGGATGACCTGGGCCAGGCCATTGATTCCCCCTAAATCGCTGCATAGGTGGTCTTCCTCGCTGATTCCAGCCTCGGCCCTGACCCATCATACCATTGTGCTGCCCATATCGAGAGTGGCCTTGTGAATAAGCAGAAACTTGATAGCCTGCTTGACTCACAGCAACTTGCTTGAACCCATACTGCTGCATTGATCCTTTGCCATCAGTGTAGGCATATTGAGCAGGAGGTGGTGGAGGTGGAACACGCAACGCTTCAAAAGAGTACTGATTGGGTGACATAAAAGGTTTAACTGCGGCTGCTCCAACAACCGCTCCATCTCTGTGAGATTGCTGATTAAGGTTCCCGAGACTATTACCATGCATAGATTGGTTAGCCACTTGTGAAGTTGTTGGCATTGAACTGGAGTTATTTGCTACAGCAGGACTCAGGAGTTGATTGAATGCAAGTTGATTGGGTTGGGCAGATCTACCAGCAGATTTTGAATGTTCGCCATACATAGCAGCACTTGAATTGTCTGGGTAGTGGTGTTGCTTGGCTCTTGAAGAGCTCAGGCTCTCACCATAGTTATGCTGCTTTGCGCCACTGGCATCATCACTTCCTCCATTTTCAAGCTGCACAAAGAAAAAAAGATATATGAAGATCTTATAGAAAGTTCCAGTCAGGTTCATCAGCAAGTCAAGAGGAACATTCTAAACGTCGTCGCAGACAAAAAGAAAATTTTGGAGCATTCAATAAGTGACTAATGGCAGGAACATACATTGACAACCAATAAACGAATTCCATGCCACCAAGAAAACTTGACTTGAGGCAGAGAGAACACAAATCAGATTCCGTGTCACCAAGAGAAAATGTTTGAGTACAAACGTACCATAAAAGTTTTCGATTTTAAACCAATATTGCTTAAGAACATGACAAACTTGAAAGTTAACCAAACATTATGTGTAGTGCGATCATGACGACGAAATGAAACTCAAGGAACACAGTTTCGCGCCGTGATGAGGAGCGCATAGTAAGTATTTACCTTCCTCTTAGAACTCGAGTTGGAGGAGTATCTGCTTCCATTCGTATACATGTCGGCAATCAATCAAGAAACGTTGCGGGTTGCGCGGGTGTACACACACACACAAACAGACTAAAGCCTCGGGCAAGATATGTATGACATAACACAACTAGCAGCCTCGTCGCTTTTGGAGTCAGTTAAGTTTCTCCTCTGATCACCAGTTCACCGGTAAAATCGGAAATGTAGTTCAAATTATACTCAACACATATATCATGGTTCGGTTTATTGTCATCACAAAAGTAATGCGGGTTACAGCAGAGATTCGGACCCGGATGTTGACCAAATGGACAATAGAGCTCAAAGGCTCAAACACGGCTAAATGGTCTAATATGAGATTTTGGCCACTATTTGACGATTTCAACCAACTTCTTAGGTACGCGTAAGGATTTTTCACCACATTTGGCACAAAAATAAAGAAATGAACTGAACTGGAACACCCCCATTCCCGCGGTGATCGTGTTTTGCTTCCGGCGCCGGAGCGCATAAAACAGGTGTTGACCAAAATGGACAATAGGGCTGAAACACGGCAAAACGGCCTAATATGCGATTTTTGCCGATATTTGACGATTTCACCCAACTTCTTAAGTATGCGTAAGAATTTTTTTCCACATTTGCCACAAAAATGAAGAAATTAACTCAAGTGGAACACGCCCATTTCCGTGGTGGCCATGTTTTGTTTCCGGCGCCGGAGCGCAAAGCAGGCGCGCGAATGTTCCCCATCAGCACGGAGGACGATTGGGTAGTTCCTCCATCCAATCGTCCTCCATGCCATCAGTCAGTCGCTGTCAGCTGTCACGTCTGATGTATTTTGTGCTCATTTCTCCCTCTGCTCCTCACACAACTTCTTTGCACATGAACACTAACAGATAAATCCTCCAAGCTCATGCCAAAGACCTGGCTGACGATTGTTCATTGCACATGGGACATCCCGCTGATAGGGCTTTTACCGGCCCTTACGACTTTGGGTTGTGGTTGGTTCGATTTGAGGAGTCACGCCTTGGAACATTCCCTTAGCAGGTGTGTGGGAGGGAGGGTGGCTTATTCTCAATGTCTCCATGAGGGTGTAATTTTAATTCAAGATAACAAACAGGGCAATTCAACAAGATGTCACTCTTTTTAAAATAATGGTAAAAAATAACATAATTAATTGATATGACATTAAATAAAAATAAATTCATTGCTTTCTTCTTATATACATTCTTAACAAATAATTGCATTAGACCTATTATGTATATATTTATATATGTACAACTTCCTTCCAAAAAGGAAGAAAAATAGAGGACGCACCTTTGAATTCACAATTTCATTAATACATATTGTACACTATGGACTACGGATATACAACACACAACCTTACGTCAACTATTGAGCAGTGAAGATATTCCAGAATAACATGCTTAGATACACAGTTTGACAGTATTTTACATCCACAGCATTTGCAAAACAAAAGGAGTCATATTAAAAACAGTCTTGGTTTGGTGTTGGATGTTGGATCTGGCTAGAGGACTTTCACCATTTTTCATGCCTCATTTACAGGATGAAAATATTGTTGAGCATGTTACCTGAGTCTGTTCACATGAAAATATACCTATAACAATAGTAAGTACCATGCTCCTCAGAATATCACATCAATTAACATAAAATGACACTTGTATGAGGAAATACCTTCATATTATTAAGTACATACAATGTTCATTGGGCTTCACTTTTAGTTCAGTACACTTTGAACACATGGTGAAACAGCAAGCGAGTTACTGAACAAATACAAGAATACTACGTGGTAAATCAATTTTCCCCTTTCTAAACATCAAATTTTTAAAATTTGGACAGTGATTTTAAAACAAATGTTTTTCAAATACTGTTACTTCATCATAGCAATGACTGGTGGAGATATTTTTCCCATCACCAGATCTACCTACCACACTTATTGTTTAAACTTCAATCACTGTTTGCAGATTTGGCAAGTTGGCACATTTCAAATATATGTACTCAACATATGATACATCTTTGCAGTCCACGCATGCACATATTCCACAATACTCTTTACAAAGATTAATTTATAAACAAGAAAATGACTAAGAGGAGAAAATTCTCCTTAAAACATGGTTGTGACCACTATGATGATGGACCAAACAACATTTTGATTTACCTTAAGTCTTGGAATGACAAAGAGAAACAAAACAGCCAATTGGCACCTAATTTCATTTCACTAAAGTTCAGTGGTTGTTTCAACACTGTTGCAGTCATTAATGTAGGTAAAACCTCCAAGATGTGAATAGTCTTTCTTCTCACAAAATAGCACATTTTCATTGGTGGCGCTTGCATTCAGGTGTCCTACATTGTTTTCCTCTTGTGATCTGTAACAAAAATAAAATTAAGAGTTTGTATCATGCTTGGACTTCATTTTATAAAGCATACATCTAAGACACACTGCACTCACCTATCGTAAAGAGGATTATTGGTAGGCATATCATGTCCAGTTAAGTTATTTGGTTTCATTTCTCTCCTCCTCATAGTGTCTACTCCACCTGCTATACTCGATGCTCGAGCAGTGGTTGCTGCGTCTGAGCTCACTGGACTTTGCTGACCTGTAATGACAAAGATGAGACAAGTGTGATAAGATCCACTTCATCTGATTCAAAGTGAGTATAAAACTCTGAATGGTCCATTGGTATTGTAACTCTCACCTATACTGCCAGCATTATTTTCCTTAGTTATGTAGCTCACATTATCCATGCTAAAAGCATGGTTTTTCTGACTAAAATCCAGTTGTAAATCATTATAGCTGTCATTGTCATCAAGAGGCACACTCATTTGAAGAACCTGTAAGGGAATGACCTTTCAATGGTACATCTGGGTACACACTTCAGATTCGCGAGCCAAATATTGCATCGCTGTGTGAAGTTTTCCTACCTGAGTTTCATATTCCTTAAGATTGGGTTCCACAAAGACTGGATCGTACCGAGGAACGACATACATTCGCTGCATCCTTTCCTTGTATGCCTTATATCTGTTGAAGAGATTTGGTAGAGGTTGAGTAAGGTTTAATCACATCCCTCGAATAATTATCCCGGAGAGAAAATACCAACCTGGACCAGGACACACAGATGTAGATGATGCCGACGATGCCCAGGACCAGGATGACGCACGCGATGACGATGAGGGCGTAGGGGAACACCTCCCACGACACGGCCTGGCCCACGACCACCTTGTGCCTGGTGACGACGAAGGGCTCGTGGATGGCCGTGGCCGTGGCCTGCAGGCTGGCCGACACGTCCAGCGTGATGTTGGACACGGCCATCTTGTCCAGCACGGAGCGCTGCACGCGCGTGCTGTTGCGCTCCAGGATGCGGCCCGTCTCCGGGTCCACAGCGTAGAACCACACGTCCGTGCCGGCGGGGTCGGTCTGCAGCGTGGCGTTGTCGGCGAGGAAGTGGCGCGCCGTGAGCCTCTCCACGCCCATCACCAGCCCCGAGTGCTGCTCCAGGATGCTGACCAGCCGCTGCGCCTCGCCCTGCACGCGCTCCGGGCGCACGTCCTCCAGCACCAGCACCAGCAGGTTGCTGGGGGTCACGATGTTGACAATGACCTGCGCTCGGGCGGCGTTGGAGCCGCCGGCCGGCGCGCCTCCTGGGTTGTCGCGCGCCTCGACGGCCAGCCGGAACGGCAGCCTCTGCGCCGGGACCTCCTCCAGGGAACGCTTGGTCTTGAGCACGCCCGTGTCCGCGTCCAGGGCGAAATAGTCGTTGGGCCGGACCTCGTCGCCGTCGCCGACGTCGTTGTCGCTGGCGTTCTCGTCGTCCACCAGGGCGTACTGAACGCGACCGAAGCGACCGCCGTCGGCGTCCTCTGCCTTCACCTGAAGCAAATGCGTGGTGAGAACAGGAGCAGGCGGCGGCGGGATGCGGGCGGGAGTGGGGGGGGGGGGGGGGGCTCACCTGCAGCACGGACGTGCCGATCTGGGCGTCCTGGGGGACGGCGCCGAAGTAGCGACCCATGGCCTTGCTCGGCCCGATGCTCGGGAAGATGAAGCTCGGCACGTTGTCGTTGAGGTCGACGACGTGCACCTTGACGCGGGTCGAGGCGCGTGCGTGGTTCATGAGGTTGGGGAGCGTGTCGAGCCGCACCGTCAGCTGGTACTGGGCGCGCTGCTCCGAGTCCGCGTCCAGCACGCTCCCGGCGCCGACGCGGAGCTCGCAGTTGCGTTCCTCGGTCACGTTCACGAAGAAGACATCTGCAAGGGGCGATGGACAAGGTCATTAAGGCACATCGTGCACATAGGCGGGCGGCGGCCGCGTCGTCGCTGCATACGTACCGCCGTCGTTGCCGCTGACGATGCTGCAGTGCAGGGGCGCGGGCGCGGTGCGGTGCGCTTTGCTGTTGACGATGGTGAGCGTCTTGACGAGCGTGCCGGCCGTGGCGTTCTCGGGCACCTCCACCGTGTACGAGTCCTCCGCGAAGCCCAGCCCCGTCTCGGGCGCCACGGTGGCCGTGTGCCGGATGAACACGGGCACCGACATGACGGAGGACAGCTGCGGCTCGCCCAGGTCGTACGCCTTCACGTCCACCTGGTAGCTCTGGTCCGTCTCCTTGCGCAGGTCGTCGCGCACGCTCAGCACGCCCGTGTCCGGGTCCACGGTGAAGTACTTGGCCGCCTTGCCGCGGCCGATGAGCTCGTAGCGCACCTTGTTGCCCGGCGCCGTGCCGTCCGAGTCGGTGGCCGTCAGCGCGGCGACGCGCGCGCCGATGCCGACGTCGTCCTCCAGGGTGACGGGCCGCGCAACGGCCGTGAACACGGGCGGGATGTCGTTGCGGTCGTCCACGTTGACGACGACGCGGGTCGTGGCGCCCGCGCCCGTGCCCGGGTTCTCCAGCGTGCCCACCACCAGGATGTACTGGCTCTCGCGCTCGTAGTCCAGGCCCCGCGTCGTGCGGATCACGCCCGTCTTGGGGTCGATGGCGAACAGGTCGGTGGGGCCCTGCTTGATGACGTACGTGACGCGCTGCACCGTGTCCGGGTCCTCGGCGTGCACCTGCGTCACCACGTGGTCCGGCACGTTCTCCGGCACGTGGACGTCGTACGTGTGCTGCTTGAACACGGGCACCTCGTCCTCGACGTCCATCACCTCCACGGTGACCGTGGCCGTGGCCAGCCGGGGGTCCGGGGCGCCGTCGCGGGCCGTCACAACGAACCGATACTCCTGTGGGCGAGCACGGGTGAACAGTCAGTCGTGACCCGCCAACCTCCAACACCGGACCATAACGTGATTGACCTGGACAGTACCTTCTGCTTCTCGTAGTCCAGCGCGGCCTTGGTGCGGACCTCCCCGGTCATGGCGTCCACGACGAAGGGCACGTCCTCGGGGACCGAGTAGTAGACGACGGCGTTCTGGCCCTCGTCCGCGTCGTTGGCGTGAACCGAGCCCAGCGTCTGGTTGCCCTCGCCCTCGCGCGTGCGGAACACGTACGGGAGCCCGACGAACTCGGGGTTCTTGTCGTTGATGTCCGTCACCTTGATGTTGACCGTCGCCGTGCTGGACAGGCCGCCGGTGTCCTCGGCCTTGATGAGCTGGGGGCGGGAGCGAGTGCAGCGGCGGATTAGTCACTGCAGGGCCTCGCCCAGCGCCTGCCAACGCCGGGGTAGGCCGCCCCGCACGACACGCGCGCGCGCCGGCCCGGCGACTGCCTACCCGCCAGGCGCCGCGGGGAGGGGACCCCGGCACAACTCACCAGCTGGTATCGGGTCAGGTCCTCCCGGTCCAGCTTCCGGATGATGGTGATGACGCCCGTCTTGTCGCCGATGGCGAACTGGCGCAGGTCGTTGCCGCTGACGATGGAGTAGGACACGGGGTCGTCCTCCGGGTCCTTGGCCTGCCAGAAACAGAAGGGCGGCGCCGGGTCAGTCGCCAAACTCTAACCAGACATCGCCGAGTGTGACGGGGGTCAGGGCAGGGCGGCGACTCACGGTGATGGTGGCGACTGTGGTGTTGATGGCGGCGCCCTCGCTGACCTGCACCTCGTACGCGGACTGCTGGAACACGGGGCTGCGGGTGTTGGGCCCCGGGACCACCTTCACCTCCACGATGGTCTGGCTCGACCTGCCGCCCGTGTCCGTCGCCTGCACCGTGATGCTGTACTGCTCGCCGGCGTTGAGCTTGCCCGTCGTCTCGATCAGCCCCGTGTCCGGGTCGATGGTGAACTTGAGGCGGCCGTTGTTGGACACGTGGTAGATGCTGTACGTCACCAGCGCGTTCTCGCCCTCGTCGTTGTCCGTGGCCTCCACCTGCGAGCAGGAAGCGGGGCCAGGTCACACTCAATGCACGCGCGAGTCGTTTTTCTAATATTTTACACAAAATGCAAATAAATCCAGGGGAGACGACGGGAAAGCAGCGCGTACCTTGATGACCTCTCTGCGGCCGTCGCCGGCCTGCACGGACACCGGGGGGACCATGGGCAGCCGCGGGGTGTTGTCGTTGACGTCGCTGAGGGTGACGGTGAGCGACAGCGGGGCGCTCGCCGCGTTCCCGTTCTTCTCGCGCGCCACCACCTGGAAGCGGAACTTGCCCGGGCTGGGCGGGTCCCGGTCCAGGTTCTCCTCGTTGACCGTCAGCACTCCGTTCTCGATGCGGAAGAAGTTGGTCGTCAGCTCGTACGTGTAGGCGGGCTTCGGATCCTCGGGTCCCTGGATAGACAAAGAGGCATGAGAGGGCGGCACGCGGATCAGCAGGGGTGCCCGTCAACGACGCGTCACGCCGAGCCCTGCGCCGGCCCGCCGCTGGCGCGCCACACTCACCAGGTCGGCGTCGGTGACGGTGAAGCTGATGGGCTTGCCGTTGGCGTCCACAATCTGCGTGCCGACGGGCGAGTTCTCCTCCACGAAGCCCTCCGTGGCGGTGGCCAGGATCTCGGGCGGGTTCACGTCCACGGGCTTGACGGTGATCTCCAGCTTGGCCGTCGCGAACCTCTTGGCCTCGGACACTTCAGCGGCCTGCGCAGTTCCGAAACCGAAAGTAAGCCGCCGCAAACGAAAGGGGAGCTTGAGAACACCAGGTCCAGGACAGACTTGCCCACCACCGTCAGTGCTCTCACCTTGATGATGAGGTGGAACTTCTTGGTGACGGACGTGTCCACAGGCTGCGTCTGCCGCACCGCACCCGTCTGCGGGTTGATCTCGAAGTACTCATTGTAGGTGGGGGGCATCCCGCTGAGGAACGAGTACGCGATGGGCGAGTTGATCGAGTCCATGTCCACGGCCTGGATCTTCTCCGGCGACACGTGCAGAATGCCCGCCAACTTGCCGCTCTGCACCTGGAAATCCAACCCAGACGTCCCGTCAGCAACCTCGAGCATTTCCCCAAAAAAATAACCAAGGAAGTGTGTACCGCCGTCGGTGCTAAAAGTTTTCCTCCCCTTCATTCCTGACGAGAAGTGACTCACCGAGGCCGTGTACTCCGGGTTGATGCAGGCGCCGTCCAGCAGCATGCAGCCCTGGTAGATGAAGCTGGGGTCCTGGTCGTCGTCGTCGCGCACCGTCACCGTCAGCGTCGCGCTGCTCGACAGCCGGTCCGAGTCGTTCCGGGCGCGATCCTGTCGGAGGGAGAGCAGTGGCAGGCCGTGGATGAGAAAGGCGTTCGGCGCCGTCGTCGGCCCGCACGGGCGGCACGCGTCGAGCCGGGCGCCTCACCGTGGCCACGATGGTGACGAGGTAGCGCTGCGTGCGCTCGTAGTCCAGCGAGCGGTTCACGGTGACCTGGCCCTGGTGCGGCAGGTTGATGGAGAAGAAGTCGTAGCCGTCGGCCACGTGCACCCGCGGCTGGCCCTGGTTGGCGGCCGCGATGCCCGCCGGGTCGCCGGGCACCACCATGTACTCCACCAGGCCGTTGACGCCCGCGTCCGCGTCCGTGGCCTGCACGCCCTGGAAGATGGTCGTCCCCACCGGCGTCAGCTGCAACAGGAGAGGGGGAGGGTCGGGGTCGGCCGGGGTGGCGGAGCACGCAGTCCTGACGCAGTCCCCGCAGCGGGGACGTGCGCTCCGAGGCGACCTCAACGCCGGGCAGGCCCAGAGGGCAGCTGCCGCGCCGGGAGGGTCTAGCCGCCAGTCAACGACCGAGGCTGCGCCGCTGCTGTGCTGTCCCCGTTAGAATAGATATGTGTATATATTGTTGCTCGTCAATTAAAGCAGAAGCCTTACTCCCCATCTGCAGTACAAGTGTGTCTGTCGCACGCAAACGGGACAGAATTGCCTCTCATGCCTCTCTCTCTCTCTCTCTCTCTCTCTCTCTCTCTTCTCTCTCTCTCCCGCTCCCGCTCTCCGCAATCCCTATCGGCGGCCGTTATCGCCGTTAAATTTAACGGCATCCAGAGCGGCCTAAGCGGCGGCGCAGGGGGAGCCCTTGCTGATGCTGCCGCCGCTGCTGCCGCCGCTGCTGCCGGCCGTACGGGAATCACAATCATGCCCATCTCGCGGGGGAGCCGCCCCCACCCCCGGGCACCCCACCCGGCCACCCCCGTGTCTGCGTGTGCGTGTGTGTGCGGTGCGGAGGTGCACGGTGTGGCGGCGCGGCGGCGCGCACGGCCGGTCGGCCGGCCACTCGGCGATGCGATGGCCGCGGGATTGAGCCGTTTCGCGCATGTGCGGCGCGCGCACCAGGGGGTCTGCTCCGGGCGGCGAATGGTGGCCGCGGCACGGAGGAGGAGTGTACGCCGCTGCCGCCTGCCGCCGCTGCAGTCGCGGGGAATGGGAATGAATAAAGTCGGCTCTGCTGCAGCGGCGGCGGCGGCGGGACGGGTCGCGACGCTGTGGCGGGCAGGGGGACGCGAGCGGGAGTGCACTTTACAGATCGCCCCCCCCCCCCCCCCACCCCCATTTCTCTATCTCTCCTATTCTGCACGCGCTAAGCCCAGCTCCCGCGACTAACAAAAGGAGCGACACAGACGCCTGTTCGCCGGCAGTACTCTTTGGGGGGGGGGGGGGCACTGGCTACACATATCCTCGATAATTGAGCCGTGTGCCGGCCGTGCCGCAGAGGGTCCGGGCTGCCCGCCCGGCTGCCGGCCCGGCGCACACACGCACGTCGGGGCTGCGGCTGGTCCGGGCCCGGAGACCGGCGCTCGCGGGGGACCGCTGCTGTTGTTAACTCTGGGATATCGGTCATGTTTACGATCCCTACTCCGTTCGCTCCGGCGGGAGCGGCGTGGCGGGGGAGGAGGCGGACCGGAGAGAGGGGGAGGGGGGTTATAGACTAGTCGCGCGCACATTTTCACCGTTACAAGGAACAAAGATGAGGAGGGGAAAAAAAATAAGTTCATTAGCGAGGGGGGAGCGGCGGGGCTGCGCCGGCCGCGCTGACCACAGGCGGCGCTGCTGCCCTGGCTGCTGCCCCGGCTGGGACCAAAGTGGTCGCCGCGGCTCACGACACGGACGGCGGCGGGGTGTTCGGCGGCGTTTTCAGGGGATAAAAAGGCATGCAGCAAGCGGCGGCGCGGCTGGTTAGTTACCTCCGGGCGGGGCACCGTTCGTTTGGGGGGGGGGGGGGCAAAAGCAGGGAGAACAGGGGCGCTTCTGAGCGACGACGACGGCGTTTAGTGTCGTACTCCCTGCGACGCTGCCCTCCGCAGGGAGACAGCCTGGCCGGGGCCACAGCTGGCACGGCCGCGGCCGGCCGCCCCGAGGCGGTGTCACCTCTGTACTGCGGCAGGTCGGGTACTGCTCCTGCTGGGGCCCCCGCCTGTGATGCAACCGCGCTTAGAGAACGAAAGTGCGCGCGCCACCAACTGGTTCCTTCCCTAAAACGCCAGCAGGGCCGCGGCCGCGACGGGACGGGCGGCAGGTGGCCAGTGGCCAGCGGCCAGGGCCGAGTCGGGGGTCATCGTGCGGCGCGCGGCGCACCCGGGCGAGAAAGCGGTGGCCAGCCAGCCGTCGCGCGGGGCACGGCCCGGGGCATGGCCGGCCTGACCTCTGCCCCGCCGGGCTCTAATAGGAGGCGAAAGTGTCTCATCACGGCCCGCGGCCGCCAGGACCGGACAGGGGGACAGCGGATGGACCGCCGCGGAGGTAAAGCATCGCGACGGCCTCCCTCCGCCAGGACTCCGCCGGGACTCCGCCAGGACTCTTACCTCGGACACGGTCGTCTCGTACGGCAGGTTCACGAACTGGGGCACGTTGTCGTTGATGTCCGAGACCCGCACGATGACGGGGATGGTCCGCTTCTTCCTGGTCGCCTTCACGGTGCAGATGAGCTGGAAGACGATGTGGGACAGGTTGGACTGGTCGCGGTCCAGGGACTGCAGCAGCTGCAGCCGCTTGCCGTTGAGGATGAACATGGGGTAGCCCTTGGGGAAGACCAGGTCCAGGGCGATGTCGGAGAACGGGTCGCCCACCACGGGCAGGTCAGGGGGGCTCGTGAGCTGGTTGATTTCTGCGGGGGGAGAGGAACGGCACGGTTAGTGTGGGCGGGCGGATCCAGGGATGAGTCGCGAGACCGTCGCTGCCACGGCGCCTGCTGGGTAGGCAGACGCCTGCTGTGGCGCGCACGCGCGTCGAGCGGGCTTGCCTACCCTCGTCCTCGCAGGCGCTACGCGCGCATCGCTAACCGGCAGCGGTTACAGCTCGCGCGAAAAAAAAAACAATCGTATCGCTTTCCTTATAAAGACACCAATGCCCCCGGCGAGCCTGTGAGGCCGTGAGGCGGGCGGCGGGGAGCGCGGCCGTATGGGCGCACGCCATTACCCGCGGCCGGTTGGATAACGTGCGGCCACCGCAACGCCTCATGACGACCGATGCAATCCGCGCGGACCGCGGGCCGCCGCACCCGCCGCTGGTCTTAATCCTGGCCGGGGGACCCGGAGGGCGGGCGGCGGGGGGCCGGTCGGTGCCTCAGCACACGCCGCCAAGAACAGGACGTGCATGACGGGCTGCGGCGCTGCTACCGACCCGCTCCCCGCGCGCTGCGACAGCCCCGGCGGTATCATCGCCCCCTCACTCAAACCCACAGAGTATTACAGTACTTAATTTTTTTTTGCTCCCGGTGTGTTTTTTTTTTCTACCATCTCCTCGCGAGGCATGTGCAAGCCCACGCGCGCCACTGAGCGGGCCGAGCGCGGCGCGGCGGCGCGGCGTCTCCGCCCCCACTCGAACCGGCAGAGTATTTTGAATAGGAATGAATATTTATGAAATATTGAGAATATGAAAGTGAATACCGAAACATGAAGTGAATATTTAAGAATAATCTTAATTTTTTTTTGCTCCCGGTGTGTTTTTTTTTTTACCATCTCCTCGCGAGGCATGTGCAAGCCCACGCGCGCCACTGAGCGGGCCGAGCGCGGCGCGGCGGCGCGGCGTGTCTCCGAAACCGCAGGAGCCGGCCGGCGGTCCGGCCGGCCAGGCTGGGCCGAGCTGCCGTGCAGCCTCCTGATGGGCCCCGGCCCGGCATGAGGGCCCATTTGCGGGCAGCGGTAAAGACTTTTGCCTCCGCCCCGCAACCCCGCGCACCTCATCTTTTCAAATTTTACAGCCCCAATAAAAAAAATGAAAGGAATGAACCGAGAAAACGGCTGCCCCGCGCGTGCGAGGCTGTTGTTGGTACGGCGCTGTGCTCACAGTGAACACAGGCGTCATCGCCTCCCAGAATACTCACGGGATCCTCTGCTCTCCTCGATGTCCAGGATGATGTTGGACTGCCCCGTCTCCACCTCGCATAGTCCTATGGAAAATGAAAAAAAAACGGTTATTAATTGAGCGCCAAAATAAGCATCGCGAGGAGGAAAAAGAAGAAGAACGAGTTCTTGATGCACTGCGTTTTTCCGGTTACACTTATTGCGGCCGGTCGGCGACTCGGAGAAGAATCGGCGATTTATCACGATTCCGAATTAAAACGAGGCGTGATGAACGCGCGGCGCCGCGCCCGCCGCAGTCCCGGCGCGGACTCGGCTTTGTAAATCACTGCCGGCAGCGCCCGGAGCGCAGGGAGTGGGAGGGAGTAATTACACCTCCGCCATCAGGCAGAGTTACACTTTTCTAGACACGCGAATTTAATTTTTAAAAAAAGCAAATTTGTAAAGGGATTGTTTTTAATGAAGACTTTATCGAGGAAAACAACTTTTTTTTCTAAAAGGAAAAAGAATCCGTTTCCGTGTGAATGCGCATAAACAGATACGCCGCGTCTGAGCGCCCCGTTAAGTGCAGATGTACGCGGACCGGTGGCGCCCCCCGCGGCGCCTCTTCCTTTTCTCACGGGGATCCGCCCTCCCCACCGCCGGCCACTGAAATTCAATATTCTTCCTCATCGCGAGTGAATCAGAAGAGGCGGCTCCTCCGGAGAGACGAGTCCAGCGGGGCCGCGGCCTGGTGACGTCACGGCCGGAGCGGCACAGCGCCCATCCATCATGTCGTCTTTTGGCAGGGACGGCAGCTGCTGCAGCTGCAGCTGCGGGGCTCGGCGTCGTGGCGGCCCCGCGATCAATCACCCCCCCCCCCCCACCCCTCCTCGCTATGTCCATCCCTCTCGGAGGCGCGGGGGACAATGGGCCGCGAGGCGCCGCCGCCTCTGTCTCTGTCGCACTCACCGCGCGCACCCCCCATGCGGGCCGGCGGCCGCCGGTGGTGACGGGCACGGCGAGAAGTAATTAAAACAAATAACGAGAGGCGTGGTGGCCGCGGGCCGCCGGACCCCGCCGGACCCCGCCGGACCACCCGGGCGCTTTTATTAACCGGCCGTAATGTGTTGGCCGTAAAGTGCAACTCACGGCGCAGTGCGGCCCGGGGCACGTCTGCTCTGCGAGCAAGTGTTAACCCTGCGGCTACCGGCCGGCCCGCCACTCGGCACCCTCCGCACGGCTACTGGGCGGCGGCGGCGTAGCGCCTCCCCCTTGTCTCACCTAACAAACAATCTCTCGCGGACAACCGGGCTAAATTTTGCCCGAAAATTTTGACAGCCACGAAAATTATTTTCTTCATCTTTTTGCACGGTGCTGCCGACTTTTGTTCTTAGGATAGGAATCGTTTTGAGAGCGCTGCCCGGAAGCTGCGCTCCTGCGCCTCCCCCCCCCCTCTTCTGGTGTACCGGTGCGCTCCGTTTCGGCGTCGCTCGCCGCGCCCTGCATGCCTTGCAGTCCCCGCGGCGGAGGCGCCGAGCCGCTTCCCTCTGCGTTCGCCGCGGGGCTCCCCGCGGACACTCCATACAGTACGCGTGCACACGGCCGGCAAACAGGACAATATCTTATTCAGCCGTGTTCCCCCCTCTATTATTTTGCACATTATTTGCTCCTGAAGGCTCCCGCGGATGGCCTGAACCGCTATCCTGCCCGGTCTCCCGCGTGTGCATGCGTTTGCATCCGTACGCAATGTGTGTGTGTGTGCGTGCGAATAACTGAATGGGCTGTTACTCGCACGCCGCGCGCTGCCATTAACACACGTACCCGCACGGCGCACTGCGCTGCCGGGCGCACTGCGCGCAGCTGCTAAGTCAGCAGGGTAACTGGCGATCGCATAGCGGACGGGAATGGAACAATCGGGGCGTAATTGTGCGTGATAAAACGGCTGGCGAGCAGCGCCGCGAGCCGTACGCGGCCGCGGGACCCTTGTGGACGACGAACCCCTGCGCGGCGGCGGCGGCGGCGGCACAAGACACACAACGCGGGCCCGTCGCCACCGCACTAAAGCAACTAAAGCAAACGCGGGGTCGGCACGGCCACGGCGCCGCGCCGCACACCGCCGCCACCGCCACCGCCGCTGGAAAATTGCCCGTAAAAAAGGGAAGAAAACGCGGCCGACAACGTTGTCGTCGGCGTCTCTCTCTCTCTCTCTCTCTCTCTCTCTCTCTCTCTCTCTCTCTCTCAATTTGGAGCTCCGAGCCGCTCTACTGAAGCCAATCCGTAATGGGGACGATTGGAGTCTACTTGAGGGCTCCCAGGCAGGCTGCGGGGGGCGCTGGCCGCGGCACTGCCCACCGGCCCGGCCCTATCGCTGCCAATGCTAATGCCTGCCTGCCGGGGACCCGATGCCCATGCAAGGTCGGCAGCGCGGCGGCAGCGCGGCGGCAGGTAAACGCCGCTTATTAGGGTGTCCTGCCTGCCGCCCTGCAGCAGGGCCTCAAGGGCCTGCCGGAGGCGGCCGAGGGTCAACACCCTTGCTCAGCCGCACATTATTATTTTTTTTCTTTTTTGAAATTTGAGATCTTGGGAAATAGTTTTGTACAGTTGATTGTACCGGTAAGATTGGTGGGTCGGATAACGCAGTTTTTCAAAGTACTCACCTGGTTTGGCGGCCGAGGTCGGTCCGAGGACGGCGACCAGCAACACGGCCAGCAGCGCCCATGCTGCCCCGGCGGGGGCCCCGGCGGGGGCGTGAGGGGGCGGCCTCATGGCTGCAACAGAGAGACGTCCGCGTTAGAGCGCGGTCCTCAGCGTCCTGCTGCTGCTCTATCGGACGGGTGACGCTGACGGGGAGGCCCCGGGTGGAGAGACTCAGACCTCTGGGGTGGAGAGACACAGACCTCTAAGTCTCTCTAGCCCCGGGGGGCCGTGAGCCGGCAGGAGCAGCCCGGCCAGCGCCGCGACGTGCTTCACCACAGCGAGGCGGCCGTCAGCCGCGGTGCTCCACCATGGCACCGCCGGGTTGTGCGCGGGCGGCGGCAGGCGGCGCGCTCTTTCATAATTTATTCAGCCGGCTCCGCGGCATTGTGTGGAAACAGCAACATCGGCGACGGCGATACACGGGCTGCCGCGGGCGTAGCGGTTTGGGCCCCGCTGACACCGCCGCAGCGCCGCCGCCGCCGCCGCCCCTCCGCGAGGTGCAGCGGGCAGCCGCTGACTCACAGCGCGCCGAGAATCGCACGCGAGTTCCACCGCTGCGCCGCGCCGCGCCGCGCCCCCTCCTCGGCTCGCTCCTCGGCGTGTGTTCATCCGACATCCGCAGGAAAATCTCCCCTCCTAAATCAAGTAAACGAATAATAGCTTGTTTGTTCCCAGATTGTATTGGCACCATAGCGTGCGCCGCTGCGTCCCTGGATTGTCTTCCTCTTTTTGTTAATTGTCGGGTGGTTTCGTATGTATAAACATTATTCGTGGGTGGAGCATAAGTAATTAGTTCCCACCCAAAAAAATTTCGGTAAGTTTCCCTTCAAAAATTTTGCCTTGAAAATAATGTACCGGGATCCAGTGTTCTTTCTGTTGTTACATTTTCAGTGCGGCTGCTGTGTGTGTCGCCGAGTCGCCTGTCGCTCGTGTCGCACAGCCGAGGCGCACGGCGGGGCCCCAAACGTATTTCCACCGCGGCAAGCCCCACACTGCGTGTGTGTGTGTGTGTATGTGTGTTTCCCACGAATGCACTTCAACAACAACAACAACAACAGCATCAGCAAGTGCTGGGAGGAGTCTCCGCAGAGAAGTGGCCAGTCCAGTCAGTGCGGTCGCGTCCGGCAGTCGGCGGCGGCCCACGCAGAGCGCAGAGCAGAGCGCCGCGTACACGTCCTGCTGACAGCGTGAAATCTCCGGCCGGGATCTCGGGAGGCGCTGTTTTGGTACCACACGGCGGCAGCGGCCTTGGGCGCCTGCTGGCCGCGGCCCGGCCGAGCGGAGCGCCTCGGCGGCCAGGCGCGCGCCGCGCGGGTCGTTAAAAGAGCGCGGATCTCGCTGGCGTGCAAAACGGCGCGCCCCCCGCGAACAAACTGCTTTCGAAGCCGGGAAACGACTCCAGTTTGCGCCGAAAGAGCACCCGCACTCTCGATGAGCAGAGCGGCCCCGAGCGAGAGCGTTTTAAAAAGATAATGCTCAGAGTGGGCGGGGAGTGGGCGTGGCGCAGGGAGAGTCTGTAAGGTCTTTAACCGGCCGACACGGGAAGCGTGCGGAAGAAGCGGATTTTCGAGGACACGCAATTGCCACGCAGAAAGCCGCCCGGCTGTGCCGTGCCGGGGAGACGCGCCCACAATTACCGACCTAGGTCAACTCCGGGTCCGCGGCCGCACCCGCATGCCGGCACGAGGCCGCCATGAGGCCACCATGAGACAGCAGCGGCGGGGCCGACATGAGGCGGCCGATAACGGGGCGCATGTCACGCCATGCACGGCGGCCATGAGAACCGTGCCACAGGGACACTCGGCTCGGCCGGGCGGAGCTGGCGCAGCGCGGCCGGCTCAGAAAACCCCAGGGAAAGGGAAAAACGCGAGACAAGTGTCGAACCGCAGCCAGCAGCAGCAGCAGCAGCAGAGGCAACACGCCATTGTGATACGCATCAGCGGAGCGGGCCGGAGACCACGGCGGAGGCCGGCGGGGCCCGGAGTCCGGAGGCCGCGGCGTCGTGCAAAGAATAGTATACGTCTCCAGAGGCTGCGGCGGCGGCCGGACTCAAATGTTGTCACCAAGAAAATGTGTGGCAGTGAGACGGTGGTGTTTGTGAGGACGCTTGTTAACCCGGCAGGGTGCGTGCGGCGACGCCGACCGGTGACTGCGTGGCACTGAGTGGCACTGCGTGGGCGCGGGGCCGCGGCGCGTGTGACTCATCCCGGCCGGGGACGAGTCGGGGAGGATGCGATTGACAACGTGGGCTCGGCAAGGTCCCCGTCGGTCTCTGTTTTTTTTAATTATTTTTTTTTGTGCCGCCCTTCTCTCCCGATAAACTACGGCCGGACGCGCGAGGGAGGCGAGGGGGCGCGGCCGCGGGGGGCGCGGGCCCCCGTACCAGAGCGGAACCAAAGCCTCGGCCCGCGCCCCGCCGTGTCCCCCGACATCGTCCAACGGCCGCCCCGCTTACTGTCATCCAGGGGGGAAAAAAGCAGAGAACGCGGCCGCCACGCGGAGGCAAGCAGCGGGGGAGGGGGCTGCACCTCGAAGGATCAGAGCACGGGAAGTGGAACGGGAGGGAAGTGACGGAAACATTTAAGAAAACATCAGAAAATCTTGACAAATTAAAAAAAAATTGATTTTTTGTGAATAAAAAAAGTCTGCTGATAAGACGAGCAGTCTAGGGCGCTTATTCTCAAAATGAATCCCTGCTAGACAGTCTGGTCGGTCTAGTCGGCCCCGGCGGGCTGTCTCCCGGCGCATGCCACGACACATGTAAGACGTGTGTGACGGCGGCGGAGGCGGAGGGGGGGGGGCAGCAAAGGGGCTCCTTTGCCTTGAAACAAGCAATACGGCCGCTCTGGAGCCGCAGCGGCGCAGCCGGCGCGCATGTCTGCTGGCGGCGGGTACCTGCCGCTGCTGCGGGGCCCCGCCTGGCCCCGCCTGGCCCCGCCCACGACACCCGGTGCCAATGTCGCAGCGCTGCAAGGCCCCCCCGCAAGGCTGCTGGCCGCGGGCAGACCGGGTCGGCCCGCTCGCCGCTCCCACACCCACGGGAGCCCAGGCAGACACATACGCACACACACACATCACGCACACACTCCAGAGACACGGCACGCGAATTATCAAAAAGAAAACTTAATCAATACAGTGACGAATAAGAGGCCGTTCACAAAAATTACGTCACGCTCTTGGATCGCGGAGGGGTTCGAGGCTCGCGGAAGTGTCCCATCCTAAATGCATTTGGAAAGGTAAGCACCGTGACAATAGGGGGAGGGGGTCCAAATTCGGGCAAGCGTGACGTCATTTGTGAACGTAGCCGTGCTACCCGTGCTGCGAGGGTTCCCGTTCTCGGGTTAAAATGTGTCCTCTAGAAAAAGCGGTCTCTTTAACATTTTTTTAAAAAAGAATACTTTATTACGCCGAGAAGTTTATCTTTAAAAAAAAAATTCTCAGGAAGTGCAAGCGCGTCTGCGGCTCCTCGTGCGAGCAGTGCAAAGTGCACCCCCCGGCCCCTAGTGACACCTAACCGGCTCGGCTCCGACAGGCCCCGCTGCGCCGGCCTGCCAACTGCCTCGCCTCGCCTCGCCTCGCCGGCGCGAAGCCACGCCACGCCCCAGCTCCGCACTGCACACTAAACGTGTAAATGCCGGGGTGTGTAATGAGAAAGGATAGGATACCGTTCGCACGTATCGCCAGTAGATCTGTGCGGCAGTCAGCACACAGCGGCGTAGAGACGTCCCTGCTTACGAGATGTTCGCACGGATAGAGAGGGAGAGGGAGAGAGAGAGCGGGGAGGGGTGGGGCGGAGCCGAGGAGTAAGACGGGGACGACAATCACGCTGGGGAGCCGACACTGACATGTGGACTGCACAGCGCAGGGTTGATTCGTCGGTTGTGGGTTGTCCCAAAGGACCACGCGGGCCGCGGCCGCAGCCACACACACACACACACACACACACACACACACACACTCAACGAGTGCGACTTCCAAGTCTGCAGACGAACTTTGCAAGAAACACGCGCTGCCCTTTTCTGCGGCCGCGAGGACCGCAAGGCTGCAGCGGGTGGCGGCCGCACCTGGCCGCTGACCAGGCAGTGCCTGCCAGCGCCGCGGTGCCGCAGTGCCGCCGCGACAACCTCGCCAATCCCCTTTTGTATTTACGGGGCGGCGGCGGCGGCGGTGCAGACGGTGGCGTGTCGAGGGGCTCGGCTCTCGCAATTGACTCGCCTCACTGACTGGCAGGCAGATATCTCTCGTGCAGCGGATTCGTTATTACGTCTCGGCTCGCCCTCTTTGCTGACTGTGTTCTGCACTGACCAGCCCTAGTCACGCCTTCCGCACTCCCTCCCTCCCCTCCCCTCTCTCTCTCTCCCTCTCTCTCTCTCTCTCTCTCTGTGAGACAAAAAGCGAGAGCACATACGTCCGTGCACAGGCGCCCCCCTGACGACCCCCTAGGCGGCCCCCCTTGGCGGCCCCCTGGCGGCACTCGGCGGGGCGGGAGCCTCCAGGTGCCTCTCTGGCGATCGGCGCGCGCGGCCCGAACCCAGGTCATCGCACCCCGGCCGTGCGCGCATGCGGCGCACGCTGGCCGCTGCTCCTAGTGTCCCGCTAACGACCCTGCGGGCCCCGCGCCGCCCCGCGCCGCCCCGCGCCGCCCCGCGCCGCATTGTGGTCGCGGCTGGGCGTTGTATGCCTGCCGATTGACTCATCGGGCCGCGGCTGATGGCTGTTCGGATCCGCCAAGTGGACGGGCCTGATCACCCTCCCCCCCCCCCCGCCGCGCCCCTCGCTCTCCCCCCCTCCTCCCCGTCTATTCTCCTCTTCTCCGAACACCTCTCACAATCCGCCACTCTCGGCGCCCCCCCCCCCCCCGGCCCTTTGTGGCCCCTCGCCTCGTGTTCCTCTGACTGCCATGTGCTGTTGTTGTCGTCCCCGTCCTGATGGAAGGCAGAGGGAGGAGGAGGGATCCCCCCGAGCGGCATCGGCAGAGAAAGTGCGAAAGAGAGGGGGGGAGGTATGCGGAGGGAGGGGAGCAGGGACCTCCTCCGCCCGTCCCGTCCCGTCCCGTAGGGCACCGGAGGCACCGCAGGCACCGGAGGCACCGGAACTCTCTGCGCGCGCCGCGGGGAAAGCTCTTGCATGCGAGAGTGCCGCGCCGCGGCGAGCCGCCCGGCCCGGGCCTGGTCGGGACGGGCTGGGCCTCGAGGAATGGAATGTGTGCCACCACATCGCGCCGCCCGCGGCCCGGCTCGAGCCGAACCTGCCGCCGATCATGTCTGGACCCGGACCCCAGGCCCCGGGCCCCGGGCCCCGCACACTGCGCTAGCCGCCACAGGTAGCCTCGCCAGCTCGTGTGCCGGCAGGACAAGGCTCGGCCCCGCAATGAGTGCCGCGGGTTCGAATACAAGCGGAGTAAGAAAACCGCACGAAGATGCAGTACGGCGGAGGCAGCAGCAGCAGCAGCAGCGCGGCGCGTGACTTGCGGGTCTCGGTGACGCCGCCGCTGTGGCCGCCGGCCCCGCGTGTTCAAATACCGCGGCTCTACCGTTGTCCGGTACCTTTTTCTTGGCGTTTCTGAGTGATTTCGTTTTTCATCCACCTGCCGCGCCGCCGCCGCCAGCACTCCGCCGTTGGATGTCATCTGTCGCAGTGCGCGGCCCGCGGCCCGCGTTTGAGAAACGAGCGCGGCAATGGCGGACGTCGGGCTGACTGCGACACGGCCGTGTCCACAGCGACGCGGCGACGCTGCGGGGAGGGCGGACGCCGGCCTCCTACAAGGAGATGGCGGTGATGGCCCCGGCAGAGAGGGTCAGCGGCGGACCGCGGAAAACCACGCAGAAAAAAATACCCTGTCCCGAGAATTTTTTTTAAAGAAAATGTGGCGACGTGATAACTTCCTCACGAAAACATTTTCTTATAATGTAGATTGCGGTGCTGCGATACTTTTCGTCATCGCGATTTCGGCAAACCGCGACGAGCTGCGGGTGGTGGTGCCGTGGTCCGGTCCGGTCGATGCGATGCAGCCGGGACACACCTGCGCGCACCTGCCCACCTGCCCCGCCAGCTGCATGCGGGGCGCGCACCGTGTGCACCGCGCTGCCAGGCGTAGTGTATGGAGTGGAGCCGGCAGCGGGCCCCCGCGGCCAGCGGCGGCTAGCGGCGGCCAGCCAGCCTGCCTGCCCGCCGTAACGGCACTCGCCCATACACGCCCCGCCACGCCCCGCCACGCCCGGCCACCCATGGCTACACACGGATGCGTGCGGCGCGGTGCGGCGCGGACTGCACCGACAGGGGGCCTCCCCGGCACAGGCATTGTGTTGGCCGGCCATAAATACGGCCGGACCCGCGAAACTGGACGATGGAAATAAATATAAATACACGGGCGCGGCGAAAGGCGAGGCGAGGGGGAGCGGCGGCGAGCGGCGCGGGGGACGCCGGGGGGCGCGCCGACCGCCACCTCCTCCTGCATGCTGCGCTCCCTCCCCGTCCCGCAGAGCGTCCTGGAGGGACAGCCCAGCCCGGCTCGAATTCCGCCGATTCCGCCCCAGAGACACATAAAGTCGAACCGAAGGCCGAACCCCGAGTAGCGCCTGCGGTGTGCGGGGTAGGCAACCGCGGCGGCGGTTCGCGCACGGGTGTCGTGAGGGCCGGCCTACCCCGGCGCTCGCAGGCGGCGCGCTCCGCCGAGTCCCGTCGTCAGAGTGCGGGGGCCGCGAGGCGTGGCCGCGGAGCCCCGGCGCGGCGGGCGCGGCGGCCGCCGCTCTGGCTGGCCGTAGCCCTGACCTTGATGGTTGAGTCTGAGCACAATGCCTCCGCTTCCCTCTCCGGAGCGCTGCGCTGCGCTGCGCCCGGCTGGCGGCGGCGGGGCCGGCCGTGCCGTCCTCCCGGGCGCCACGAATTCCTGCCCGTATTACATTGCGGCCAGCGGGTCTGAGAGCGGGCGATCGCGAGCGGCGCGGAAAGGGATCGAAAAGAGAGCCCGGCGCGGCGGCACGCGCGCACTCGACATTACGGTGGAATTAGTTGTAGCGGTCCGCGGCCGCCTATGGGCCCCCAGTCCCCGTGCAGGCCGGGCCGCGCCGCCGCAGGGTGCCCAGTGCCCGCCGCTTGGAATGCCCCCCCATTTTATCGGCACGCTTAAATCACGAATGCGACTCCTCTGCAAGCAGTGCTCGGCCGCGGCCGGGGGGCCCAACGGGGGCCTTATCAGCGTATGCAAACATAACGGGGAGGTAGGCGCCGACCGGCACCGCGGCCGCGGGGAGCTCGGCCGAGCACGGTCACCGTCGTACCCGCCGAGGTCGTGTCCCGAGGTACCCGTCGTACTCCACACGTCCCCGTCGTCGGCCCCCGCCTTACCTACCCGCTGCGCGCCCAAAGGCGCGGGCCACACTCCGCCGACGTCCTCGTCCACCGTGTCCGCAGCGTCCGCGTCCCGAGTGCTTCCCTCGGTGCGATCACATCCTGGCCATGGTCCTGCAAACAGAAGGCGGCGCTGTAAGACACGAAGCTCCAGGAGCGTCACGGCGACGTCACGGCGGCGTCACGGCGGCGTCACAGCGGCGGGCGGCGTCACAGCGGCGCCCGCGGTGCAGCGGACACCAGCCGCCGCCCGGATGCCGGTCGCGCCGACAGGATCGGCCGCCACTTCCCGTCGGGGCCGCGCGGCACCACTCACTCGTCATAACGCACACGCGGAAGCCGGCCGCGGCCGCGACACCGACTTGCATTGACGCGTACGTACGGGTTGCTGCGGGGGTATGTATGTGTGTGTATGTGAGTGAGTGTGTGTGTGTACGCGCGCCTGCCTCGCGATGCCGCGCGGACGACGCCAGAGTGGACCCGTACGCGGGGCTGTAGCTAGCTCGAGCACGAGCCCGCCAGGCACCGCCCTGGCCGCGTCGCGCTGCAACCGCAGCCCCGCAGCCCCGCAGCCCCGCAGCCCCGCGGTACCGTCCGACAGATGCGGATCAGACGACCGCTGGCTGCGCAGCTGCCCCTTACAAGGCGGTGCCGGCGGGCCGCGGCACGCTGCGGGACGCGGCCGCATTACCGCGGCCGCGCTCTGCACCGGCTGCACCGGCTGCACCGCGGAGCAGACGACGCGCGGACAGCCGCCCAACACGAATTAACCCGAACCGAACGCGCCCGCGAGAGGCGATGCGGGCCGACGCGTGATGCAGGCCGACCGGGCCGTCGCCGGGCGGGAAGCCACGCGCGCTTAATTTTTAATTTTTTTTTGCTTCTTTTAAAACATAGTTTTTGCCACTGGTGGTGCTTGCCAGCTCCCCCCCCCCTCTCCTCCCCTTTATTCTCCGCTGCCGCCGTTCGCCGATGCGGGCGAAAATGCACCGGCCCCGACCGACGCCCTCCGCTCCGTGTCACCCCGCGACGCGACGCCCCACGGCCCGCGGGCGGGGCAGCGGCAAACGGTGCCAGACGCCACATTTCTTCTGGTGATATCCACTTCGCCGCCAAGTCCACTGCCTGAATCTTTAAGGAGGCAATACTCGCATCTTTAATATGGAGACCCCCTCCAAAATAACGGTGGTTGATTTTTCACGAGTACGAAAATGTAATGAAAAGTGAGAGAAATCATAGTATCACTCCAGCAAAACCCTCAAAATTTGATAAAAATTAATCGTGGCACGCTCGCATCGCGAGTGATGGGTGGAGTGCCTGGGCGGCGGCGCCGCTTGCGCCGGGCCCCCGCTGCCGATGGCCAGCCGTACGGCAGGCGGGCGGCGGGCGTTCACCGTTAGTTTCCGTAACGAAGCCGTGCCGATGGCGGGCGGCTCGCGGGCGGCTGAGCCGACGCCGCGGCCGGCGGGGCGGCGGGGCGGCCGGGGTGATGTCCTTGCTCCGACCGGGCATTTGGATCGGGGGTAATGATTTTCGTGATTGCATTTCTAATTGGCGGCGAGCGCCGCGGTAAGCAGTGACAGCCTCTGCAGCTGCAGTGGCAGCGGCGGCAGCGGCTGCTGCAGGGCACGAATGCTCCAATTAGAGTGGCCTGCCGGCCTGCCCCTCCCCGCCGGCCGGTAGTGCGCCCCGCCACCTCCGCCAGCTCCGCGCTCCTCGGGGTGCACCGTGCCCTGCACCGTGTGCCGTGCGCTCTGCATGCAGTATGCGGCGCACACTGTCGAGGGGGAAAAGTCCGAGGCAGGTGTGTGTGTGTGTGTGTGTGTGTGTGTGTGTGTGTATCTGTGCTGCCGGTGTCTACGGCTTGCACCGTTACGTCCGACAGACCTTCCCGAAGGACCTCCTCCCCTCTCCTTTCGGTTCCCCCCTCCCTCCATTTGCTAATTTGCTCATTCTGAAACCGATTTTTTTCCATCATCTCCCTGTCGTGCTCGCGGACCCGGCCCAGCCCAGCAGGGCGATTCCGAAAACTGTTTTCTTGGATCTCTCTCTCTCTCTCTCTCTCTCTCTCTCTCTCTCTCTCTCTCTCTCTCTCTCTCTCCCTCCTCTCTCTCTCTCTCTCTCTCTCGCTCTCTTATGGAGCACCCCACGAGTGCGACGGAGACAGCGCTACGCAAAGCAGTGTTCGGAATCGGCTGGCAAGGCCCGGGGATGTTGCGGCTGCGATCCCCACTTTTAATGTTGGTGCTCTCAACGCACGACTAAGCCCGATGCT
Source organism: Megalurothrips usitatus (assembly GCA_026979955.1). NCBI lineage: Eukaryota > Metazoa > Arthropoda > Insecta > Thysanoptera > Thripidae > Megalurothrips > Megalurothrips usitatus. Next base: position 7,656,641 of record CM049594.1, on the reverse strand, counting down.
ATCGGGTCCGGGCCGGGCCGTGCCTCCCGCCGGGGCCCCGGGGCCCCGCCCCGCTGCCCTCCGCGAGCCCAACTGACCAGGAACCAGCCGCCTCGGCCGGCACCGCAGCACCGCAGCGCAGAGCGGGTTCGGATTGACATGCACGATCGTTGGGGCTGTCGCGTCGCCGTGCGTCAGCAGCAGGGAGGCGGACGCGAGGCGTGGGCGAGCGCCTTCCCTCCCCCAGCGCCGCTGCGACGCCGCGCCGCTCGCATCTACAGCGCGATCAGCGGCGGGGTTAGCCCTCCTCGCCGGGCCGCGCCTCGCGTACGCTCCGTTCGTTTCTGTTTTAATCTCGGTCACGTGGGAGGGCCGTCGCCGTGCCGTGGCCGCGCCGTCGGCCGTCGTCGTGGCTCATCGGGCACTCGCCTTCCTGCACGCAGATTCCCACAGTCCCCGACTGCACTCCGCCGCCCCGCCGCCGCCATCGCGACTTTGGCAGTGACCTACAGCGCCCGGTGACCGGAGGTCCCAAAGTGATCCGTGACCCGCGCCTTTCACCAGCCGGAAGAGAAAGAAACAAAACACAAGGGAGCGGCACAACGGGAGCAGCCGGACGGGGCCGGGTCGGGGGCTGGGCGGGCCCCGGGGGGCCACAGGCGTGGTCCGGGAGCCGCGGAGCCGCGGAGCCGCGCCCGGAGGCCACCGGCCGGACCAGGATTCGACTGGGAGGCCGGAGGAGCCGGCCGGAGGCCGGAGGTGCGCACTTGACTTTTACGGCAGCCGAATGACACGGACACGGACCCGGCGGCGGAGCGGGCGGAGCGCGGCAGCTGGAGCCCGTGGCGGCACAATTTGGGTTGACCTTGCAGCCGCGCGGCCGTCATTTTGAAAACCAGACCAAAGCCGGACAACGCTGTCAGATTTTTCTCCGTCAAAATTTCGCCCAAATCGGAAGCGGGAAACCGTTAACGGCAGGGAATAGGGTTTTCCGGGGACAGCCGAAAACGGAAGCGGAAAAGGAGTATTTGCATGGAATAGGGTATTACGGAGAAGTTTAAACATGGAGTAGAAAACGAAAACGGCGGGGAATAGGGAATTCCGGAGAACGCTTTAAGCGGAAGGCGGCAAAACATTTTGCGACGGGGAATAGGGCCTAAGCGGAAGCGATAACATTCTATACACTGGCGCCATGTTGAGGCAAGGGTTGCCGAAGTACAGTGGTCGGATACCTAGCGGCTGCTGACTTAACTCGATGCTAAAGTAATTCGCGTATAACGGGGGACGCGACACGCCCACGCCGCCGCCGCCGCCGCCGCCGCCGCCGCCGCCGCCGCCGCCCACCCGCAGACCCTGCAGTGGATAAGTTGCCTCCTCCTTCTGCCTCCCCCCCCCCCTCTCTCTCTCTCTCTCCCTCTCTCTCTCCGTTCCTTTCTACTATACCATTTCCATTAAAACAGAAAACAAGGAAAAAAACATCATTAGCTTGCACACAGCGTGAGCAATTAAAATACAGGACCGTCGCCGCGCGGAATGAGTCCGGCCTGCCTGACGTGGTCGGTCACGTGGTCCTGTGAGACCCCCCCTCCTCCCCCTTCCTCGCTCAACCCAGCACACCTCGCCTCGCTGGCCGCGTCTGAAAAATCAAGCGGAAGACACACAACGGTACATCCGCCGGCGGAGCCGCGATACCGATGCAGCCGCGGTGCCCCGGTATGCCACGCTGCGGCCGCATGCTCCGCCGCGGTGTCTCGAAGCGAAGCTGCGCTGCCATTAGGAGAGTCGTCGGCCTTGCGGCCCGCACTGGGGGCCCGTGGGCGGCACGCGACAGCGACGCACCCCCGTGCAGGGCAGGCGCCGCAGGCTCCGCAGGCTTGTGGCGAGTGAGCGTTTGCGACAGGGAGTAGCGGCGGCAGGCCTCGAGGCCCCGGGCCGCCGCCGCCGATGAAATGAAACGAAATGAGGCGAGATGGGGTCGTGACTTGGGCGCGCGGGTCGCGCGGGGGCCGCGGCGGCGGCGGCGTCGGCGGGGGCAAGCAGCCCGCGGTGCGGGCAGAGAAACAGAAGATGAGGCCGGGCTCCATCTCTGGCCGACTCGGCGTGTAGCACGGCGGCAAATGGGTCAGTCATCAGCGCGCGGCCGGCGGGGACCACCGCGGGGCCAGCCGGGGCCGGCCGGGACAGAAGGACGGCGACGGCCGCGGGCAGCCGCCCGGTGTTTGCGCGCCACTGTTGCGACTCGGTCCGGCGCCCCGCCGCCCCCCGCTGACGGCTGACGACACGGCCGGAGGGGCCTCCCTGCAGGGCTGCGCAGGGCGGCGCTGCGGCCTGCACTGCCCGCCCGCCCCGCCGCCGGCTTGGCTTGCTGAGGTGTTAAACGGCTTGGCGGCGGCGGCACACGGCGCCGTCGTCGATTAGCGACGTCCAGTCGAGAGAAAGCAGTTTAATAAACGGCTCGGCTCGCGCGTACCCCCCTCCCCCTCCTCCCGCTGGCTGCACGGCGGCGGGGTCAGCGGGTCGCGCCTGACGGGCTGCCTCGCCCGCAGCGCGGCCGTGCGCGCCGCGCCGGGCGGCTGCCTACCCCGGCAGGTGCTCCACCCCTCGTCCTCGCATGTCGTTTCGTACTCGTATTTTTTTTTGCGATGAAACGTGGAGAGAAAGGCGCGCTTAGGCGCGGCTTCCAGCAGGCCGCCGCCGCCGTTCAGCTCCAGCATTCAGCAGCTAGTGGTCCGCTAAGAGCTGGGCGGGCGGGCGGATCGCTGCCGACTGGTACCGGTACAGCGCTCCGGGGCGGCGGCGGCAGCGGCGGCGGCGGCGGCGGCGGCGGTGGCAGTGGCGGCGGCAGCAGCTCGAGAGCGAGCCCCGCGGGCGCGGCGCGCGCTGCCGCCCTGATCCTGATGCATTTCTGCATCTGCTGTAAACACGATGTATTCGCTGCATGGACTCGTGTTACTCGGGCCGCGGCCGGCGCAGCGAGCAGCGCCCCGGAACGTGATCGATACCCTACGCGATTGCGGGAGGGAGAGAGAGAGAGAGTAGAGGGGGAAAGGTACAGAGAGATAGAGAGAGAGAGGGGGGGAGCGGGCTTGTGGCTGGCAAGCAGGATAGACGACAGGCCGCGGAGAAGGGCGCCCGTGTATCCATGCGGTGCAGCCAAACTCAGAAATCGCACGCTGCCCGTCGCGGGCTGTCCGCTCGTGTGTATGTGTGTGTGTGTGTGTGTGTGTGTGTGCTGAGGCGGATGAGACCCCCCTCCCACGGCTGCCGCACGGAGGGGGGCGTCCCGTTAACTTGGCCGAGCGAGATGACACATACGACGAGGACTGGGTCGCGCTCGTCCGCGCTGCGCCGCGCCGCGCCTCGCCTGACCGCGAAATAAGCCTTTCTCTCGTCTGGACGCGAACGCGATCCGTGCGAGAGGCACTTTGCGGGGCACTGCGTGGCGCAGCGGCCGCGGCGGCGCGCACGCACATCATCATGTGCGAGAAGGCGGCGGCGGCCGGCCGCATCCTCATTCCCGGCCGCCGCCGTCCGCGGCCGGACCGGGGCCAGGTCAGAGCCTGGCCAACACTGCCAACACTTTCAGAACTATCATTATTTTTAAATGTGTGCGCTTTAAACGTTTTGTAATCCTCCAAAAATACAAGTGTTAATTTTTTTCCAGATATATATAGAGAGAGAGCGACAGACCGTCGACGACGACGACGGAAGTTCTTCCAAATCCAAGTCCTGCGTGGCGCACGCTGCCCCGAACCCTGACCGAAGCCCTGGCGGAGCACGCCGGAGCACGCACCGGGGGCAGCGGGGTGTACTCAGGGTTCAGGTTCAGGTTCATGTTCGTGGCGCCCTCCGGGTCGGGAGCGGGGCCGGCCGCCACGCACTGCCATCCCGCCGCCGCTCGTCACGACTCCGGCCTCCGGGCCTCCGGGCCCTCCGCCGTCACGGATGTCGCCGCCACGCTCTCGGCGGCTCCGGGCGGCTCCAGGCGCGGCTCGTGGACTTATGGCCGGCCGCCGTCGTCGCATCGATTCCCCGCATCACTGGCGGCGGGCCGCGGCGGAGGGCAAATTGCTTGCCATCTCGTCCCCTCCGCGTGCCGCTGCGCCGGCAGCCGGGCGACCAATGCGGCGGGACAAGAAAACGACTGAAACTGCTGAAACACGCGGCGCCGCCACCATATCGCACTCGGCGCGGTGGCTGACGGATGGGAGGCGGCCGCGGGGAGCTCCCCCCCGGCAGACGGCGCAGGGAGGGCGTCGTCGCTGGCCTCGACGTCGTGGTCCTGGTGTCCCGGCCCGGCTCCTGCCGCGGGCCTTCAGTTACACAAAAACAACTCGGAGGCACGACGCGGGGAGGGGCGGGCGGCGGCAAAAAGTGCTCATCGCGGGTGTATCGCGGCGGAGAGCGTGATGATTGAGCTTACAGCACGGCGCGGCGCGCTGAGGAGATCCCCGCGGCCCCCCGCAGAGAGGGGAGGGGGACAAAAACATGGACACGACAACGCCGCGCCAATTACCATGCGGCTACGTGGGTCTGCTCGGCAGAGTCGGGGGCCGCTGGCGGCGGCAGCGGTGGTTGGCAACCAACACCGGCGGCAGGATGACTCGCCGGGGCCGGGCCGGGGTCCGGGGGCCCGCGTCATTAAGGCAAAGCTGCTGCCACTTCGGGAGCAAAACTGAAAACTGCGGGGGAAAAAAAATAAACGGTGTGCAGGGATACTGCGGAGCGGGCGGATACTGCACCGGCGGCTGCACCGGCGGCGGCGCTCGGTGACAGACCCGCGTCTAGGTCACTCACCGGCACCGCGCCGCGGCCGCACTCTCTCGAGGCGCCGCCGCCGCCACCACCGTCCCGCAGTCCTGTCGCCGCCGTCGTGAAATATGACGGAGTCTGTGGCCAAACACCAGGAAATCACGGGGCCTGACGCACTGCCTACAACAGCGTTCTCCCGTTAGCGGCCGGCGCGGTGACAAATGTGTGGCAGACAGGCGGGCGTCAGCGGCGTCAGCGGCGTCAGCCTCGGCGTCAGCCGGCCGGGGCAGGTCAGTCATCCGCGGGACGGGGCAGGGTGGGGCGACACCTGACAGGGCCTGGCGGGCGTCGCTTGGCGTCGCTTGGCGTCGCCACACTTTAGGACGCGACACGCCTGGCCGGGCCGTTGCTGTCCCCGCCGCGCCTCGCATTGGCCGAACGCCAGTCGATACCTCGTCTAGGTCCCCGGCCTCTTCTGCGGCCCTCCGGTCCTGGTCAACGCGTCCGAGCCAACGCCCGCATTTTATTCTGCGGTTATTACAAGTGCTTCTCCCGGCGTGCGCAGTTTTGACCGCGGGCCAAGTCGTTTGGAGTATCTCAGCGACGCGGCAACAGAGTTGACAGCGCCGAGATTGCGTCCCGCAGAGGCTTGGCGCATCGAGATAAGCTACCGAGGACACGCTGAAGACGTTCTCGGACGGGCGATGGGGGAAGAATCCTGCACCGGCAGGAGAGTCCTGCACCGGCACACGAGTCCTGCACACACAAGACGTTCATGAGGCGTGCCGCACGCGCCCATGGCCGTGGGCGCGCCTCGCTCTCATGACGTCCTAATGCCCGTGGACCCTTCGGACGTCGGCGCCCTTCCGGGGGACGCCCTCGAGGCCCTGCTGGTGGCCGCCGGGCCCGCTGGCTGCCCCGGGACCGGCCCGTCGGCCGTATGATGGATGCACGCGCGGCGCCGCACAGCGCCGCTACAGCCAGCCTGAGTAATTAGTACTCTTGAAATTAATAAATGGGACTGCTCGGCCCGGACCCACCCCGGGATACGGTAATTAACATCTATTCCGTTTGTCATCGGCAGGAGTGGGGGAGGGGCAGCATTGTGTCTGCTTCGTGCGGGCCCGGTGCTGAGCGCGGGAGGAAGAGAGAGAGAGAGAGAGACAGAGAGAGAGAGAAAGGAGAGAGAGAGAGAGAGGCAGACAGAGACAGAATCCCGTCCCGCCCTCACAATGTGCGAACAGCTTTGGCTGCATCGATAACTTACGGCATCGGATTGGATCGGAGAGCCCCGGACCGAACAGCGATGAGAAATGCACCAGTCGCGTGCACCCACGCTTGCAAGCTCTGCACGCCGTTATGGTCTGTCGCCCAGTCAGAAAATGCCGGTGAGAAGCCCCCCCCCCCCCCCAAGCGTCTCGCATATCTGTGCCGCAGTTTTTGCGTAGACTTGGCCAGTCTGGGCAGGCGGTGAGCCACCGAGCGGCGCCGTCCCCTGCCACTCTCGACGCGGCAGCGGCTGCCGTGAGGGCGGTGCCCGGCCCGCGGCCCTGCGGCCCTGCGGTGCTCCGGCCCGGCCCACGACCGTGGCGGTGCCAGCAGAGATACCGAGATTGGAATCGTGGATGCTGCTGCCTCTTTTCAAACAGCCGGATGAAGAAGAGGAGGAAGAAAATAAAAAGAGCATCTCCATACAAAAGCTTTGTCGCTATCGTGCCCGAAAAATCGGTGCTCAGGCAGGGGGGGAGGGTGTGGAGTAGTCGTAGTAAGTGGCCTCGGATCATGAAGGAGGCCGGCACGCCATTCATAAAGTGCGGCTCATCGACGCCGTGGGCCGTCTCGGTCTCGGACGACGAATAGGTTGAGGAGGGACCGAGTATTTTCCCCGGTGCGCTGCAAGCCTCACTGTGCTCTTGTACACAGGAGCGCCACGAGCTGCGTACCTCACCGCTCACCGCCTTGCTGCCGGCCGCGTCCCGCGAAGCCCCACAAAACGGCGGTGCCGTCCCGGGCGCGGTGGGGGCGGTGAGGGCGGCGCGGGTGCGTTCCAAACATCGGCACACATTGTGTGCAAATAGCCGGCACTGCGGCCGTCGCCGCCGCCGCTGCTGCAGTGCGGATGTATCGGCCCGGCGTCGTTCCCCGCCAGGGCCCCCGCAGCCCCGGGGCATCGTCGGGCCGCGCGAGCAGTCGCAGCGGGGGGCGTCACACGGCTCGAGAGTGTTCTCGCCCCCCCCCCCCCCCCCGCTCACACGCACACGCATGCAATATCTTTACGACGACGACCACGCGCGCTCGCAGCCGTGGCGACTCACTTCATTTCTGTCCCGGACAGCAGAGCACTCTGGGCTCGGCGGAGGCAGCCAGGCAGCCGCGCTAATGGGATGATCGGGCGGTGAGGGCCGCGCCGGGGGCCGCGGGCGGACGGGACGGCGCGTCGTCCGCTCGGAACGCCCCGGCGCAGTGTCCCCGGGTGCCCCCCGAGCGCCTGCGGGTGCCGGGGTAGGCCGGCCCGCCCGGCACGCCTGCGCGCACGGCCCGAGCCACTGCCTACCCGGCAGGCGCCTCCGCGAGGAATGCGGCACTCGGCCAGTTTTGCAGCGGTGGTAAATCATCAGCGGCCGACGACGTTTGCGTACGCTGCCAGTTTTCGCGGCCCCTTTAGTCTTCGGGGATTACATTCGCAGCGGACTGGTCGACGCCTTGCCGCCCCGGTCGGGGCCGGGCTCGCGTACGGTGTCCCGCCCCGCCTGCAGCGCGCAGCGGCGGCGGCGGCCCCGCCCGCGTGGCAGGCGGCCCGCCGCGCCGCACCCCGCGGCCCCCGGCCCCCGGCCCCGGCTCCGGCCAAGGAGCGGGACAGGAAGTCACATCAAGTGCAGAATCAACGGTGTCGCGGAGAGGCCAGGCGGGCGGTGCGGCGGCGGCGCGGCCGATGCCGGCGGCTGGTCGGACGGCCGGACGGGGCCGGACGAGGGGCCGTACCGTACCGCGATACAACGGCACATCGCTTACCGGACACTATTAATACGACGACAAATAAAGTAGGAGCGCCGCGGCCCGGCCCGGCGCGGCGCGGCACGGCCCGCTCGCTGAATACCAACGAGCAGGGAGTGGGGGCCGAGGGGCAGCGCAGTGCAGTGCCGTGTGTTGCTGCACAAACCTCCCGGGTCATGAGCACGGCCCCGCCGTGTGCGAGCCGCCATCCCGCCGCCGTGCGGCTGTCAGTGCCCGGGGCCTCCTCTTTGGTCCAGGGGGGCTCCGCCTGGCTCCGCCTGGCTCCGCTCAGGAGCGCCGGCCGGCCGGACCAGCGCCATGCCGCAGCCCCGCCCTCCTTAACGCCTCATCCGCTAATTCATGGACGTCCCCGGCCGGCATCGGCACTCTCGGCGCGCTGCTCTAATTGCGCGGCGAGTAATAAAAGAAAGTAATGACGGGGACAGTGCATTGCAGGTGGGAACGACGGGGTGAACAGGTGGCGCGGGCCGCGGCGGGCCGCGCGTCGTCAGGCTGCACACGCCCTTGTCCGCGGCGCCAGCATCCGCGCTGCCCCGCCGCCGCTTCATGGGATGGGAACCCATAAACGCATTTTCCCCACTTTCGATGGGCGGCGGACCGATCCGGCAGTGTTCAGGGGGGAGGAGGAGGAGGAGGAGGAGGAGGAGGAGGAGGAGGGGGCTTACACAAGAGAGCAGCAGTGCACCGGCCCTGGCGGTGTCTTATAAACCCCTCCCGGGACGGCGCCGCCGCCGATGGTGTCCGTGCGTTAAAAATGGGAGTAATAAGGGTGTATCCAGTGAGCGTGGCGCGGCCGTGGCTGCCCCGCGGACCACACAGGGCGGCCGAGGCCGGGCCGGGGCGCAGCGGCCGAGGCCGTCCGCGCACTGCATAGGGTGGGAATGGCGAGCGCAGAGCGTCGGCGAGGGGGAAGGGAGAGGGGGGCTCTTTGGAGGAGCGGTGGAGTGGAGTGCCACACCATGAGAGAGCCGCGCCGTGCCATGCCGGCCGCGATGGACGGACAAGGCTTTGGGAAAATGGGCAAATCATTGAGGGCCGGAAGGCAGAAGGGCCGCACCCGCCGCACCCGCCGCACCCGCGCCGCGTCGCCGAGGATGAAAGATGAGCAGCGCGCTACCGAGGGCCGATGCACCGTAGAAATATAAAATGAATCTACTTCGCCCGCAGCAGTGAAAAAAAAATGTTTTCAAAGTTTCAGAGTTTCTCCTTAAGAAATTTCTACTTGTTTTTTTTTTTAATTACAACCTTTCTTGACAAAATAATAAATACATTTGAGACCGCAGGTTGAACCATATCAAATTCTAGTAATTTCGCTTTCGGTAAAATTGGATAAAATTTATAGTTCCAAAGAATGTAAATATACAGAGAACATTACTTGCGGACGCCGTAAAATGCAAACGATTCGTTTTGCCAACCGGTGCACAAACCACGGCGGTTCGTTGATGACCTCCCCGCCCTGCCCAGGGGGCTCGCGGTAATCATAACATCCCAGCCGAGGACGGTTCCGCTGCGGACGCCTTCGGGACGCCTTCGGGACCCCCTCGGGACCCCCTCGGGACCCCCTCAGGACCGCTTTCGGGGCCGTTGGGCCCCGCCTGGCCGTGCGGGGCGCCGCGGCTGCCGTTCTGTGCGGATCAGACACAAAACAGGACGAAAAGTGCCCCGGTCGATGCGAGAAGAGGCGCGGCGTTAATACAGGCCCCGGCAATAACATCCAGCCTGAGCGGGCCGAGCCTCCGGGCCGCCGCTGCCGACCGGGGGCCAGTTTTCCATCAAATTGTCGAGTTTCTCTCCCCAGAAATGGATAGGAGGACGGCCCAGGAACACGCCGCATCAACACAAACGCGCATCGCCCGGCGTCGACCCGTAATCACCAGGAGTGGGCCGCGTGTGTGATCACTAACGATCGCCTTTATTGGCACTTTTACCTGCGAATATTCCCTTTTCGATTTGAGATCGTTCACGTGTGGCGATGACCGCGGCCGGCCGGAAGGCATCCCGACTCCGATGAGCGGCCACCGCGGGCCATTATAACGCTTATTTACTAATCCAAACAAAACCTCATTAACGAGTGGTGGGCCCCGATCCTAGTTTGGATTAAATCCTTCCGCGCCGCCAATTAGAAGCGCTGCCCCGGCCATTTCAGCGGGACTTTTTCACACGGCGGGCCTCACTGCGGGCGGCGCCCGTTCTCATCAGTTTTCTTAGAGAAAACCACATGCAACGCGCTCACCAGATCGAAGATGTGATTGAATAAAACCGCAAGCAGTGGCACCACGGCCGGCCGGACAGCGGCGCGGCTGCCGCAGCGCCAGCCCTCCCGTCCATCCCCGCGGAAATTAGATATTATACCTCCTCTGCCGCCGTAACAGTTCGTGGTGTGGGTGGCGGCGGCAGCGGTTATTGCGAAACGGGTCTCACCTGGAACACACACAAGGGAGGAATCCAGGTTAGAACCACAAGACTGCCTCACATGCAGAGCCGATTCTCGCACTGCAGGGCGTCGTTGCATGCCCTGCGGCGCTGCGCTGCTGTCGGTCGGGCTCTCCGGGGAACGAGTTCACAGGCCGCACTGACAACACGGGAAATCGTGCGCCGGACCCCACGACGGGTGGCAGTGGGCGCGCACGGGCCGCTGACGACTGTATATTGGAGACCAGAGAACGTGTTGGGGTCCTCCTCGGCTCCGGCACATAGAAGAGAAGCTCGCTCCAGTTACGCGGCGGCCTCCCGCGGCACGCCCTGGCCTGCGGTTTTGCGGCTCCGGCCGGAGTCCTCCGGGGTCCCCCCGACTCCTCCGGGCCCCGCTATGGGCACAGCCAGGCCCGGAGGTGAGATGTCACTGAGTGGAATTCCGGGGCCGTCGCGGGCAGGGGCGGGGCGGCGGCCGCGGGGTCATGGCGCAGGGGCGTTGTGGCGGGCCTCCGGGTGCCTCCAGGGTCAGAGCGGGTCCGCGACGCGGAGGCCGCAGGGAGAAAGCCCCCGGAGCCCGCTGCAGGCTGGACACGCGGACTTCTGCGCGCGCTCCTCACCTCTCGCCGGCGCGCGTCTGCCCGCGGGCTCTGCGGCAGGCAGCTCATAGCAACGGGCCCGCCGCGGCCTCCCGTGTGGTGTGGCGGTCGCACGGACTCGTCTCTTCGACGTGAGCCCCCGGACCGGCCTCGAGCAGGGCGGGCAGCGGGGCGCCCGCCTAGGCAGGCTGGTTAGGGCTGAGAGCTGGCTTTGCAGTGGACAGCGGCGACCCGGCACGGGCCGGGCCCATCCAGCGTGAGCTCGCTTTTTAAAGCCCACTTCCAGGGCAAAAAGCAAAAGTCCCTCTCCGCTGGCGCATTTAAAAGAACGCAGAGAAAGGCGTCCCTGCCTGCCAGCCGGACTGACAGCAGGTTGGGCTCCGGGCGCCGCCGCCGGGCAGGGCACAGGGCACCCGTTGGGCCCAACTGTCTCTTTCTGCCCAGTCAGTCACGCCATCGGGTCAGCGGGTCGCCAGTTACCTCACGGCGCGCTGCGGTCTGGAGCCCGCTGGCGCCCGGCACCGCCGCGGCCCCTACAACGCCGTCCAAATCTGTCCCGACGGAGATGGAACTCCACTTTCTTCCGCCGCGGACCGAAAACGTCGTGCCTTCGGAAACACGATTCCGTGGCGGGTTAATCTCAACGGTAAACAGAACGAGCAACGCTCCCCTGACGACGAGGAGGTGTGGGTGTGTCACGCGAAATACGCACGGAGGAGTGTTCGGCGGAGGGCGGGCCGGCGGGACGCGAGTGGCATCACCGGCCCCCCGGCCGGGGACGCGTGCGCTCTCAGCCAGCGTAGACTCGCGCCGCCACACTTATGCAACGCTAAGAGCGCCCTTCATGTCCAGCGCGGGAACCGTATCTCGATGAATATTCACAGCGGGGAGATTGAGGGCGGTTTTGTGTGCGCGCGCGCATCGCCCCCCCCCCCCTCCCTCCTCCTCCTCCCCGGGGGGTCCGCGGCCGCACACTCACAACGACGTACGTTATTCTATTCGAGTTGACATTTCGAAACCTCGGTTCTGCTTAGATACAGTCGGACTACGAAATCGTCAGGGAACACACGTGGACGAGGGTTCCCGTGTCCGCAGGGGGGCGTGGTCCGCAGGGTGGGGGCGTGGCGCGGCGCAGCGGTGCGGCTGACGCCCGCTCTAGGCGCACGCAGCCGGACTAATTAATTAAGCGGGTGCTGATTAAATGCCGGGGCAACGACGGACACAACGCCGACCACAAGCACAGGGGAAAAACACGCACAAAAAAAAACTGCACGGCTCATTTCCGATATCGGAGAAGCAATGTCTCGTCCCCGCGAAACTCGTCGCGGCGGCGGTGGCGGCGGCGGTCCGCCAGGTCCTCGGCCAGGTCCGCCCGCTGGCGGCCACACAGGTTCGCTCTGTCGGGGAGCTCTCTCTGGGCGTCGTAAAACGACGGCAACGCTTGGCCGCAATCATTGTTCGATCATTTGTTTTTTCTCCCCGCCCCCCGCGGCGCGCTCTGTGTTGACAGGCTTTTGGCGGGGCCTGCCGTCACCACATCGGCGGCCATGTCTCGGCCGCGTCGCCCGCCCCGGTGACGCCGCCCTGCCGCCGCCGCCCCGCCGCGAGGCCACCGACGATGACGGCGTCCGGGGCCAATAAAGTGGCGGACCGCGAACACGTAGAGTGGCCGCGGCGGTAATCCGGCCGCTCGCTGCTGATGGAGAAAGTCATCGTGTGACCCCGCGGGAACCAGCGGGAACCAGCGGCAACCAAATCCAATCCCGGAGAGAGGCAATCGCTCAGGAGACGTTTTCCCCGAAACTAAAGAGACCGTCGAGAAGGACTGCCAGCGAAGCTGTGTGGCCCGGCCCCACCCTCTCCGCCGCAACAATTTTTTGGGACCTCCCAAGTCGCCAGCAGTGTCACTTTTTCTTCAATTCCAGAACACAATTCCTTTTTATTTGTCTGAAAACAGCCGAGTTGCCAATTTGGGAAATTCATATTTTTGCAGTGTGACGAGGACGGCGACTCGCTGCTGGAAGTGCTGGAAACTCTTTCCCGCATATCCATCTGCTTCATCGCGCTCTGCGATCTCTCCTCATTTGAGATGAATAACGTATCCGCGAACTCCCAAGCTGGGGGAGGCGGGGACGGCCGCAGCCGGCCGCTCCAGCTCCGGCCGCGCAGCATCGCGCGCAAATCACAGAGACGCTCTGGACCGGCCGCCAGAGCTCGGGCCGCTGGAGCCGCTGGAGCCGCCGCTGGAGCCGGCGGGGGCCGCGGACATCCTCGCGTGATTGAAAGATAAAATGCACTGCGCTACGCCGCGGAGGAGGCACTGCAGTGTCGGGGGATCTCAGCTCCCCGTCCGCGCCGCGCGTCCTGCTCAGCCCGTCTCGCCGCATTTCTGTTTTGTAAGTGAACTGTTTTCCAAAACGAAGAGAACGAGAAAGGTCCCATCCGGCCTGCCACTTAGAACCAACAAGTGCAGTCCGAGGAGCAGCCCGGAGGAGGGCGGTGCAGCGAGGGGGAAAGTGACCGTAATCTCTGAATATAAAAAACATGAACAAATAAATTCGTAATTAAATCCACGTGCAGCGCTCGATTGTTTCTCGGACGCGGGCTCCTCACTCAGCACCTGTCCGAGGGCACCACCGGAGGCGGCGGCCCCGGAGGCCCCGGAGGCGGCTGAGGCCCGGCGCCTGACAGCCGCCTCCGGACTCAGCCTTGTTTACGTGCCGCAGTGAAAGTCATCTCGCGCGCCGCAATTAACCGGGAACATGTTCATCGGGTGACATGTGTCGGTGCGGGCAGCGCGGCCGGCACAGCGGCTGTCCGGCTCCGGGCTCCGGCAGGGCTCCGGGGCCCTCCCGGCTCGCGGCTCCGGGCAGCGGCAGCGGCTCACGCACGCGGGACGCCGTCGCTAGCTTTTGCCTCGATAAATATACATGCATCGCGTACGGCGGCGGGGGAGAGGCGGGGCGGCTGCCTGCCCCAATTGTAGGCGGGGCGGCCAGGCAGCCAGCCAGCCAGCCCAGCCGGGGATAGGAAAGTGTGGCGCTGGGAGCGCGGCCTAATGCGACGGCCATCGCGGCGGAGCACCTGTTTTAAGCAGACGGCCGCCGCCGGCCGCCGCGGTGCCTCGTCAGCGGTGCGGAATCGGAATAATTAATATCGCATTCGGCCCCTCCCTGCCCGCCCTGCCACCCTGATTTGACATTGATTTATCTACTTCCCGTATCGCGGGCCCTGATCTGATCCCATATCTGGCCGGCCGGCCGGTTCGCGGCCCCGCTCGCGGCCCGCCCCGCCATACACGGGCCCCACCGTCTCCGCGGCCCCTACAGCCCCAGAGCCCCGCGGGCCGCCATCTCTGTGCACACCTCGAGCCGCACCTGACCGCCTGACCGCAGCCGAGGGACACACTTAGCCAGATGGATTATGGGCGATGGGATGAGGTCAGTGCTGCGGCGCGGCTCTGCCCGGCTATGCCCGGCTCGGCCTCCCCTCCACCGCGCGGCCTCGCGGCCCGTTACCTTCTCGTCAACAGTTTCTGCGGCAGGGATTTACGGCGAGCAGTTATCGGCCACGTTTATGAAGATGGGCACTGCGGCTGCCCGGCCGGTACGGAGCCGAGCCGCCTGGCGGGTAGGCCGGCCCGCCGGGCGGCCGTGTCCGCCGCGGCCGGCGGTGGCCTACCCTCCGCGGCGTCCTCCGTGCGCTGCGGCGGCGCGGGCCGAGCGCCGGCCGCCCCGCAGCCCGAGAGCGATCCCCCCGCAATCCCCCGCCATATATAGGGCTGCCGCCGCGGCACGATCGGCACGGTCGGCACACGACTGCCACGCGCCCGCGGGGTCGTCGCGGGGGCCGTCGAGAAACGAGGGACGACTTTGCGGGTTCGTCGTGTCGACGTGGACTCGTCATACCTCGGCCGGCGGCGGCGGCGCTGGGGGCCGCGGGCGGTGGGCGGTGTTGACGTAACCCGGGGCCTGCGCCTCGTGCAGAGACGAACGCGGCCGCTGCGCAACGAGCGGCGATGTGCCGTTTTCGGCGATCGGATCGTTTCCACAACCCGTTTACCCACACCGCGGTGCGGCGCCGAGGATAAAGGACAGGCTTCCTTAAACGAACCGCGCGAGTCCTCTTGCTGCACCGCGGCCAGAACGACATCCATTTCCCATTCCGGGGGCCTCAAAAAAGAACACACAAAAACCAAACTGGAGCTTTGGGGTTTCTGACGGCGGCGGCGACGCCCCTGCTAAATGCATGGGTGTTTCCTGCGGGGTGCGCGATGTGTCTCGGCGGGGCGGGCGGCAGCAGGCGGGGCGGGGGCCTAACGTCGCCGCGCCCTCCTCCGCAGCGGCTGCAGCGGCTGCAGCGGCGGCAGTGGCGGCAGTGGCGCAACGTTCTGGCGCCTTAATCTGCGCGGCCACATCGGCCGCAGCCGGGCCGGGCCTTGTGTCGGGGTGCTGAGCCGGGCCGTGCAGTCACCCAGAGCAAACGGCGCTCGCGCGGTGCTGACGGCCAAGTATGAAAAATCGGACCGCATCGCGCGGCGTGTTGTGCGGCACGCGCGCTGCTGTGTTTCCTAACCCCTTTCCTGTTCGGCGGGGCGGGTCTAAAGCACGTCATAAAGGGGGCCCCTCCTCTGACTGCCCGATTTCTCATCACGCAACAGCTACAAGGGTTTGCTGGCGGCGCGCGCGCACCGTGGGAAGCCGAGGCGGTCGGGGCGGGTCGGGGCGGGGCGGACTGCTGGATTTGCGCGGCAAACGCCTCCCCCGGAAGTCGACATTCTCATACAACACGACCACTGAAGCAGGGCAGCGGCGGCAGGCCTGGGAGAAAGTGATACGTCTATGAGAGAGGATGCGATGCGGTCGCATCTTGCAATCTTGTCCTCGGCGGCCGCCTGCCGGCATCACAATGGCGATCCGGAGGCGCGTCGGTGCGGTTCTCAAGCAAGGGGCCCGCGGCCGCGGCCCGGAGCTGCCGGAGCACGGGGACAGCCTCACACCCGGACGGGCGGCCGGAAAAACGGCGCGGAGGGAATGTTTTTGTCTCGATGCCGCGGTGTGCCGCGGGGGGCCACGCCCCTCCCGGGTGCCCCAGGGGCAGCGATTGGCGTTCGGTAACACAGCAGACCGAAGCCCTCGCGCTCCGGCAGGGAGGGGCGGGCGGGCGGGCGGCGTGGGAAGTCTGTAGGGTACTGCTGGTGATGCCGGGGGGCCGGGGGTACCCGTGGGTGGGCCCCGGCCGGCCCGCCCCGCTGGAGGACTTGTCAGGCAGGGCGGCCCGCGGAGCGCGGAGAACACCTCCGGAGGGGTGGCACGGACGGGTGCCGGACGGGAGCGTGACGGCGGTGACGGGAGCTGTCCGTGACCCGTCGGCGCACACGCTCTCGGGGGAAATATCACAAACTCGATATGAAAATTCTAATCAGCTATTTCTTTTATTTTATTTTATTTTTTCCAACTTAAAAATGCCTAGTTGATTTAATATGTGCTTGTCGGGGGCTCCGCGGGGCTCCGCGAGGCTAGGTAGGCACGGCTCCGGCCGGCCCCGGCTCGTGTGCTTGTGACGGACAGAGTAACAAGCGCTCACGCTCCGCCGAGCTAAAAGAAATTAAAACGCGGCGAGCCTTATTAAAATTCCTCCTCTTCTTTGCGACGCGACGCGCTCCGCTCTTGTTTCCTTGCCTTTATTTCCCTCCTCCTCCTCCTCCCTTCTCTTTTTCAACTCATTTTGGTCGTGTTCGGAGGCTTTCAGAGGCGGACGGGGGGCGAAAAGGAAGGGGGACGGCGACGTCGGGGCTGGCGGGGCTGGCGGGGCACACCGCGAACAGAAGAAGCACGCCGAGCCCGAGCCGTGTCATCGCAACCAGCGGGGTATCAACATTCTCACACCTCCGGCCCGCCTCCTGCGACCACCGCGGAGCGCAGAATAAAACGTCATTTTCCGGATGAGAAATGTTGCCTGCCGCTGGGCAACAATGAAATGCGGCCGGCGGCGTCGCTCTGTCCTCGTCCCACCCTCAGCCCGGCCGGCAGCGCACGGTAACGCCCCGTCTCTCTCGCGCTCCCACGGGGGTGGCGGCCGGCGAGCAGGGCGCCCGGTAAGCGATGGTAAGTGACGCAACGTGCGAACAGCTGACGGCCGTGGAGCCGCGGAGCCGCGTGCCAATTAGAATATCAGAGGTACGGAGGCGCTGTCCCCGGCTATCGTCGAACAAAGTATAAAAATTCCCCCCCCCCCCCCCAAAAAAAATATCAAAAGCGAAAAACATAATCTTTTTTTTTTTTAAAAAAAATGATTTCAAATTATGGCGCGCTTGCGATGGTTCCCTCGGAAACTAGATAAGTAAGGTGGACTCCGAAAAAGACAGCGTCTCGGCACGGTATTCGAACCCGCGCGGCGGCCAATGAGGCGGCCCAACGAACACGCCGCCGCCGACGCTTGCCGATGGTAAGAAAGCGGCTAATGGCCTTCCCGGAGCATCTCGTTAGGCGATGCTTATGAAGGCGCCGACAGAGCGGGCGGCCGGCCGAACCAGCCGGTCGGACTCGGCGGCTCATCACGCTGGAGCAGCGCAGCGGCGCGGGGTGTGCCCGGACCCGCACCCCCCGCGGCGTACTGGAGCAGGGCTGGAGCAGAGCTGGAGCTGGAGCGGGGCTGGAGCAGAGCTGGAGCAGAGCTGCAGAGCAGAGCTGGAGCGGGGCTGGAGCTGAGCTGGAGCAGAGCTGGAGCCGCGCTGGAGCGGGGCTGGAGCCGCTCTCCGCCACGCTCCGTGCGCTCTGCCGGGCTGTCCTCGCTCCGGTCAGGCGTCGCGCCGCCGCGCTCCGGTTTCAGGAGGCAGAGGCCTCTGCAGCCTGGCGGTGGCGGTGGCAGTGGCCGTGCCCCCGGCCCGGTGGCCGCCGGGGGGCTGCGGCCGCGTCCGCGGCGCCGCCGGCCTCTCACATTCCATACACGGCCTCGGCCACGTCCGCTGCGACACACACGCCGCCGGCCGGCCACCACCACACGGAGTGCTCGTGCTGCCCGGAGCCTTCCGGACGCAGCCGCCGGCCGAGGCGGTGGATATAATGACGGCGTGCTGGCGGGGCTCGGCCCCACGACGGCATGCCGCCGCCACCCCGACGTCGTCGCCGTGCCCCGGCGGCCCCGCCGACCATCCTAGCTGCATTATTCCGGGTAATTTCCAGTAATGCTCCACGCCCCCTTGTGCCGTCGTCGTGCCGCGGCTCGGTGTGGCGCACTCCACTCGCGCAACCACCCTCACAAATCGGCCACGTGTCGGCGCGGCGCAAACCGACCAAAAAAAAAAGAAAGGAAAAAGAATGAAACATCGCGCGGCAGCGACAACGCCGTGTGTGTAGGTGTGTGTGTGTGTGTTGTGTGTGGGTGTGTGTGTGTGCCGTGCAGCGCCTCGCATTACACCGGCACGGGGTCACGTTACGTTGGCCCCGCCGGTCGTTGCTTAGGCCTCACGGCCTCACCCGCGCCTAGCTTCACGTTGTTCGCCGTCGTCCTCCTCCTCCCTCCTCCACCACCACCACCATCGTCTTCGCCGCTCTTCGAAGTTTTGCTCGGCGCCGAGGAGTGCCGCTTCCCTTCGACGCCGACGCGCTTCTTGTGCGCCATATCGCCTCTGCGTACGTGTCGGCCTCCCGTCACGGTGGTGCCTCCCTCCGCCTCCTCCCCCGCGCGGCCCGCGGCCCCCCCCCCCCCGCGGCCCCCCTGCGGCTCCCCGCGGCTCCACGCCTGCCCGCACTCGGGGGCGCCGGCCGGCCGCGGCCGCCGCACGCCCAGACAGCGCCCACCAGCGCCCGCCTGCCGGACGTTTCAATCCCATTGGTTCCCTTTAACTGCGAATTCCGAAGCGCCCCCACCTCCCTGTGCCTAGCTGGAACCCATTTGCAAGCCGTTACACCGAGGACGTGCGGGGCCTGGCGTACCGCCTGCACACCGCCTGCACGCCGACTGCACGCCGACTGCACGCTGTGCGGCCGCGGCCTGCGCTCCCACTCCCACTGCTGGGCTGAGAACGGACCAAAATCATTCCGCAAACCCATTAGTATTTGTGTTCCTTTTTTTTTCTTGCAGTGAGCAACAAGCACGTTCATGCTGCCTCGATCAAGATGCTGCTCAGCAGTCCGCGGCCACTCCTGGTCTGCTTTGAACCAAATGTGATTCTTAAAAAAAAAACAATATTGTACATATATTTATAGGGATTGCAGATTTAATTTGATATCGTTTTTAAGGCAGTGTCTAGCTTTGGCTGCGCGCTGCGCGGTGGGTGGAGTCCGCAGGTCGCCGCCCCCGCCCGCGCACAGCCGCAGGCCGCAGGATGGTACGGCGCATGCGCAGTGCGCGACACCCGGCGGGTGTCGCGTCGCGCGTCGCTGTGGAGAAAGCAGCGCTGACTTATCGGCACCGCAGGCACGGCCCCGGCGGGGTCACGCGGGGGGGGGGGGCATGGCAGGGGCCGGGCCGAAAGAGCAGCTGTTATTAATACTGAGCGGTGCCGTGGACCGGACCCGCTCCTACATGGCGGGGCGGGGCCGGCGCACGGCGTTCGGCAACAGCATGGTGACTCTGCGTGCTGGCTTGGCAGCGCGGCGCCTGCTTGGCGTTACACTTTCACTATCGCTGCCTGCCGGGCCGCAGCCTCCGCATAAGTCCCGGAGCCTCCCGGCGCCTCCCGGCTCCGCCCCGTCCACACCCTCTGCTTTCTATCGCGGCTCGGTGCTGCTGCTGCAGGCGCTGCTGGCGCCGCTGCCGGTGGTGGAGTCTGAGCCGCACCGCGGAGAGACACTCGTTGTCGTCTGCTTTAAATGCAAAAGCCGTAGGCAGCGGCGCGGTGACGACCACCGCCGCCTTCAGAGGCGAGTAGGCAGGCAGGCAGGCAACCCGACGGCCTCCGCTCACTGAGGTTGGCAACACTGTCGCATTCTAGGAGGCGGCCGATTAGCATGCTGCGGTGGCGGTGGGTACGCCTGCGGGGCCTGCGGGGCCTGCAGGCCGGCTGCGCTGCGGCTCGCACGACAATATCGTGCAGTGCAGAGCGGCCGGCGTGTAGCCTGGCGGCCCTGCTAGCCGAGGCGGGGCGGCCGGGGCCCTCCCAGCCCGGTCCTACACCGCCGTGCCGCGCCGTGCCGCCCCGCCTTCCCGAGAGCTCGCCGCGTTCCGATTCCAGGCAAAATCCGCCAGCATGCAACCAACAGGAACAGGATGGGGTCTGCGTCCACAGGGCGGGGCCGCGCGGGCCCGCCGCCGCCAACAACAGCCCCAGCCTCTCAGGCCGCGGTGGTCAGACCCCCTATACCACCGGCCGGCACTAAACGGAATCAGATTCTCCAGATATCTCGCTCTGCGCTGACGAATCCGAGTGCTCTTTTGTAAAGCGCGCATTCGTTTTACTTCCTCTGCGGAATCCCTTAGATGCTCTGTCCCCCTTCCTCCTTCTCCTCCCTCCTCGTTTTTCTCTCGCTCTGACTCCATACCCATTGTCACCGACCACTCACCACTCACCGCCTTACCCCTCTCTCAGAGACCCCCCCCCCCCCCCCCCCCTTCTTTCTCTCCGTCTGACATTTTTCCGCGCGCACCGCGCCTTGAGTTCCCATGGCAGACCTCCGCACCACCCACTCGTGCCCCTCTCGCCACGCATCGATCCCATCGCTCACTGTCGCGGGAGGCTGCGAGTATGAGAGTTATGAGGGCGCACTACACGTCCATTGGATGAAAAACTACGACCGAATTTCCTCGAGCTCTACACGGCCAACGGGGAGCGCCTGCGAATGGTAGCGTAGGCCGGCCCGCACGACACGCGAGCACGAAGTTAGTCGAAGTTGCCTACCCCGGCGCTGTCGTGTGTCTGTGTGCAGAGACTGGACAAAATACGCTCCCCCTTAGAGAGACACTGGAAACGGACGCGAGGCAGGAGTCAACAACTCGCCGATATGCACTCCTCGCGGCGGACTGCCGAACGAGTTCTCGGCCCACAGGCGATATTAGGGGTGTTCCCCGAGGAGATTTAAAGCGTTAAGGCAACCTCGTCGTTCCACCCGCGTGCCTGGAAATAGACGGTTTACCCCGCGGTGTGTTTGTACAGGAACACCGCGGCTCCGTTCCGGCAGGAAGGCGTTTTACTCGTCCGTCGCCGATCGTCATCGCCACGCCGGCCGCGCCCGATCAAAGCTCCGGCAGGCCCGGCCCGGCAGCCCCGGCAGGTACAGTTATATTTTTCCGGGCGGCGGCTCGCCAGAGCTCGCCAGCTGACGCGGGCCGCCGGGCCGCCGGGCTGGCTGCGCCGGGCCTGCTGGGGACCGTCATCGCGTCGCCTCCCTCGCGGTGGGCCGGGCGCCGAGGCGGCTCGGCTCGGCAGCGGCGCTCTTAAATGAGCCGTTCATAATGAAATCAGGTCAGGAGCGGACGGCGGCCGAGCGCCCGACGACGCTGCCGCCGCCACCGCCGCCGCCACCGCCACCGCCGCCGCCGCCACCGCACTGCGGGCGCTGCTGCTGCTGTGAGCACGCGCGTCCCCCACCGGGTGCCTCAGAGACGACGACGCCCGACTCCTGGCTGTGTCTCAAACTCATCGTTATCGGGCCTGTGGATCACACGTCCCCAGCAGCGGTCCCCATGAGGTCCCCCATGAGGTCCCCATGAGGTCCCCATGAGGTCCCCGCAGCGAGGTCGCCGTCGCTGACCGTCACCCGAGGACCGGCCGGCAGCCGGCACCAAGATGAAGTCGCAGCGACGCCGCCATAAAGCGGGAGGGTCCCGGAGATAAGTGAGCGACTCCGACTCGTTAAACATGGACGCTTTATCAGGCGCGGCGTGACAACGGCCCCGGCCGCCCCGGTCGGTAGGATCTCTTTTTACCTGGCGGTCCTCACGGCCCAGGTGTGAACCTCGCGGCCGGGTTTATAAACACGCTCAAGAAAGTGATTCTCCATCCGTCCACGTACAATTGTTTTTCATGGTGATATTTTGACCCACAATATGCGTGACCAAAAGTTAAGTGGTGACGCGCGTCGAGCAGCGATATGGTACTTGGTCTGACTCAGGCGTTGAGGTCTCTGCGGGAAGGCCACGCTCGGCACCGCGCCGGGCAGGGGGCAGGGGCCCCGGGACAGCGGTGTCACGTAACCGAAAGAGGAAACAGCCAGCTCAAAATTTTAGAAAATAAAAAAAAATATATATACTTTTTGACCCTTATACGTAATTTGACCCCAATTTTTTTTCTCCCCAACACCCGCGCACGCGAGTGTTACGTCACGAACGGCGCTGACTTCCCCCGTCTGCGGGCGACCCACATCCGCCTACATCGCCGCGGGGATCGGAAAAAAGAGGAAAGGGTTTCGCATGCCGTCTGTTCTCGTGTGTCCTTCGGGAGGAAATGGACCTGAAGGCGCGATAGGAGTGGAGCAGAGCGGCGGGCAGGCGGCGCGGGCTGACCGCACGAGTCGTGGCGAAACACGTGTGTGTGTGTGTGTGTGACTTACGGATAGCCTTCCGGGGCACGGAGGCCGACGGCGGCCTCGTGGCCCGGGCAGCGCCGGGCGGCCTGAGGGGCTTTAACGCCCGTCACTGCGACCATCCCCACCTGGCCTGGAGCCGCGCGCGAGCTGCGGTTAGAATCGGTTCCAAACCGACCGAGCGCCCCCCCCCCCCCCCCCCAAAGGGCCTCCCGGCCCCAGAGCCCGCGGGCCCCACGGGCCCCGCGGCGCGCAGCGCACCAGGGTTACGTCAGGGAGGAAATCTCAGAAAAAGACATGGAAATTGGCCAAGTCTCTCCCCCGCCGCCGCCGACCCCGCGGGAGGCGATGCCGACAGCAGCCTGCCGGAGCTGATCGGCTAGGAAGCGGCCCTCCGCAGTGCGAGCTCGTTTCCTGGTCCCCGACCGAAAATACAGCCGGCAGAGTTGGAGAATTGGAGTACTGTAGGTGTCAGGATAATTATGGGGTGCCACCGGGGCGGCAAACACTGCGGAACAGCCCGGGCTTCGAGCTGACTGACAGTCTCCCACGCTTGAAAAAAATGGAATATGCGTATTATAGTGCGAAATTATCGTAATTTTACTCTTTTAATCAGGACCACCAACGAGCGGCCGCGGGGGCCGGAGCGCGGCCAACACCGCACACCTGCGCATGTAAGCCGGCGGCGAGGTTTCCAAAGCCCGTGTAATGCGACTGACTTGTGTTCCCTCACAGAGGTGTTCGGCTGCGGCAGCTGCGGCTCCCACACATGCAAAGCCCCGCGCATTGTCGCACGCAAACGCACATAGTCAAGCCGGGGAGAAAGCTCACTCGGGATAGAATCGTTGTGCGCGAAACCTTGATGCCGCGGCCCGGCGGCCCGGCGGCCCGGCCCCGGCATTCCCCTCGCATCTACAACAGCCAGGCCCGCCGGTCCCGCCGGTCCCGCCCGCAGGCCCAAGGCTCCGCTCACGAGCCATATATTTTACAGTCCATTCCGCGGCGAGTCCGAACGTTGGCACTTGCAATGAAGGATCTTGTCGGGGGAAGTGCGAGAGGAACGGCACGGCTCCCGGAGCCGGCAACCAAAAGGTTCGCACGTTCTCCCAAAAATAAATTCTATTTGACAATTCGTCGAATCAACTCTACAATATTGATCGTTTGAGCAGGGTGTCAGTAAACGGCGGTCGGAAATATGAAATACACTGGTTGTTTTTCTCAAATTAAAATTAATTGTTTTGATTTATAATTTAGTCTATTCAGCAAATTTTTTAATCGATTTGACAAAAATTTTGTCTCATGGAAACGATTTAAAAAATTTTTTTGGGAGCGAATTTTGGAGGCCCCATAGCTCTCGCTGGCTATGTGTGACGGCCGTTCTGGCAGGGTCATACACGCAGACGCAGGCCCCCCTCCGGCGGAGCGGGCGGCGAGTCGCGGAGGAGCAGTGCACATGGGGGCAGTGTGCATGACAGGCCGGCGCGGCAGCTGTGGGCAGCTGTGGGCAGCTGTGGGCAGCTGCCGGGTACGCGCTCGCGACGGGGTACAAATGACGACAACTACGCGACGACGATCCCGTTCCGTTCCGTTCTGTTCCGTTCCGTTCCGCGGGCCGGAGCGGGACGTTGAGACAGTCGACGGGACGCGGCCGTCGGCAGCCGTGTGATGGGAGGCTAATCAGAGAGCGATCCCCCCCGCGACAGGCGGGACGACAAGTGCACGTCGCCTGCTCCTCTTTTTTCCACTCCCTTCCTTTTCTTTTCTAGACCAGTCCAAGGTCATCATGCCGCGCCGCTTCTGCCGCAGAAAGAAAGAAAAAAGCCAGCGAGCCGAGCGACACAGCTGCACGGAGCTGCACGGTGCTGCGGGGGGAGTAAAGGGCGCGGAGACCGCAGCAGGAGCCCCTCAAACCGATGAAAAGCGTGCGGGGAAACGGAGTTATATTGTTTGGTTACGTCACATCCTGGTGGGAAAGGGAGACCCGCCGGAGCGCCGCCCCGGTGTGTCTTGCAGCTGCGCTATGAGTGCGGGTCATGTGAGCGCGCGCGCGTGTGTGTGTGTGTGAGTTGTTCTATGAGATTAGCGCCGCGGCCGCCGCAATACACCGCGGAGGCAGCGCAACTCATGGACAATGACCAGTGCCGCCGCTGCCGAGCCCCGCTTCTCATACCAACCGCAAAGGGCCCGAAACCGAGTGAAGTACGTATGGCACGGCATCGGCCGGCGCGCGCGGTTTACACGGCAGACAGACAGACAGACAGACAGACAGACAGACGGGCAGACAGACAGGCGGCGGCGCGGCGCGCTTATGAGAAGCGGTGAGACAATTAATTTGCTGAATGGCCACATCGTTCAGCGCCGGCGCATGCGCACACGGGGCCACGCGGGCCGCTTTTGCGACACGCGCACACACACACACTGACTCACTGACGACGACGGTCAGGCCCCGTTATTAACAGATACGCGCCGCGCGGCGGGGCGGACTGGGAATAATGCGCGTACGAAAGTAGGCAATGCGTTCATGCGATTTGCGGTGGCCCGCATGTTGCCTGTTGCCCCATCCAGTGCGAAAAGCCAATAAAAGTCGGGCGCTGTTATTATACACATTGCCGTTTCGCGTCCCTCTCATTTTCATTGTTTTTGAACAAGTCTGCTTGAGTGCCTCTGACGAGGTCTCTCACGGGCAGCACGGCGCACGGGGGCCGCGAAAGGACTCCGATAAGTGCGGGGACATACACACCTCCCAGGGGAGAGAGGATTTATTTTACAGTTTTGGGCCGGGAAAAGAGTAATTTTGTTATAATACTGAGAGATAGAGAGACAGGGAGACAGACAAAGAGAGAGAGAGAGAGAGAGAGATAGAGAGGGAGAGAGGGAGAGAGATGTGCAGTGCAGCCCGACTAGAATGAGAAAAGAATGTGTCGTCACTCGTGGGCCGCGGCGGCAGGCGGGGCGGCGAGCGGTGCACGCGGAGTCGGCAGGACGGACAGGTGAGGTTTAGTGACGCGGCGTACGTGCGTGCGTGTGTGAGCGAGTGCGTGGCGGGGCGTGGCGGGGCGTGGCGGGGGGAGAGGGGGGGGGGGCTGTAAGCCGGACCCGCGCGCTGGGCGGAAGGAGGTCGCTCCGTTATGTTTAGAGGTGTGGTCAGGACGGGTGGGGGCCCAGGGGGGCCGGGCCGGGGCGCGCACACACACACACACACACACACACACACACACAGCTGCTCTGCTGCAGTGCGGGTCACCGCCTCTGCGGTGCGTTGGCGTGGCCCTTCTCTCGGAAGATGCTCTCCTGTGGTCAGAGGTCTCCGAGCAGCCCGGTGGCGGCCGCGGTCACACAGAGAGTCGTCCCCGCTGCCCCAGCGGCACGACGCCAGCACAGCGCCTCGTGCCGACGACAGGGGCCAGGCAGGCAGGCAGGCAGGCAGGCAGGCAGGGCTGGGCAGGCCCCCCGCGGGGCCCAGTACTTTCGCTTCCAGCCTCACGGTGGGTACCCGCAACAGGTGTCTGTACGTACACTGCGCTCTCGAAATATCTCGGCCAGGACGGGCGGCCCACGGCACGGCGATTAAATAGCGCCGTGTTTCGGCAGGGTGAGAGTGTACGGTCGTGTCCGCGTGTCCCAGGAGCGGGGAGACCGCGTCTGGGCAGACGTGCTCGTGTCCAGGCCGCACTGTGACGCGGTCGTGCGGGTTTGCCTACCCGCGCCTCACGGGCTCCGCTGGCTGCGCCCCACATGTGCCGCGCTCTTTCGGTAGGCTGGGCAGGCGCCCCCCGGCACGCTCACGGTACGACACGACACACGGCCCTAGCGGCCCCAGCGGCGGTGTGGGTGGCAGAGCGGCGGAGAGGGGAGGGTTAAACACCCGACCCGGCGCCGTTTCGAAATGCCAGTGTTCGTGCTTACGCCGTTTCGGTCGGCGGCAGGCCTTCGCTTTGACATTTTGTGGCCCCAGTCCAGGTCTCGGCTGTACGCCCTGCGGTCCCCCGCGGCACCCGACGGCAGCACGGCGGCCCGGCAGCCCCCGCTCCCGCCGCCTCAGCGCCGAGAAGTACTTCTGTTTTTCGGACGAATCGACGAAAAACGGCGGAGAGAAAAAGGCGAGCGAAGTCCGTCGCCGCGCGTATTGTGTAAAGTTTAGGTCCACCAGCACGGCACAGAAACGCCTGACTCTGCACTCCCAGCACTCTTGCATACCACCTTTTGTGAGGGGATTTGAACCATGTTGCGGCGGGTGCCTCGTCTCGCCTCGTCTCGCCGCGCGCCGTGACGTGTGCGCCGTGATGGGACCGACTCACCTCTGCGAAACAGAAGACACACGAGCGTTAGAGACAAGCGTTGTGTCACACATACACACACACACTCCTGCGAGACGCTCTGCTTTGTGGCACGTCGAGTGTATCGCTTTTCACTTTCGTTCGCGGCCCGAAAGGAGAAGAAGGAGGAGGAGGAGGAGTGGCGCCTCCCGGCGGGGCGCGCGGCCGGCCTTCAAAGCCGCTGCTCTACTTGAGCTGCTTGCATTTGCATATCGCCGCGACTATTTTTCTTTTCTTTTTTTTGCCGCTTTCTACATGCCTGCAGGCCGACCTGTGCCGCGAGCCGACCTCCACAGGTGGAGCGATCAGAGGCCAAGGGCCGCAGGGCCGCAGGGCCGCCGAGCGAGTCGGCAGCGCCACAGACACGCCACAGACTCGGGCCGGCCGCGCCGCGCCTCGGGCGGGGGTTGTCGTTGACGGTGACCGCGCGGCCCGCGCTTCGGTCTCCGCAACACTCCAGTAAAACCAACTAACTATTATCTAAATTGCGCTGCCGCCGCTCGCTTTTGCTTGCGCTTTGCTTTGCTTTGCTTTGCCCGCGTCGCCCGGCCCATAAACAGGGACGTTTGCGCTGTGACCGGGCGGGCGGCGGCGGGGGCCCCGAGGGCCGTGAGGGCCGGCCGCGGGGCGCGCTGTCGCAGGAGAAGAGGAGTGACCCGGAAGGGAAACCTTGCAGAAAGAAAACCGAAGCCGGGGCGCTGCTCTCAGAGCCCGGCGCTGCCGCCGCCGCCGCCGCGGCGAGTTTGCTGCACTTTTACGAACTCTCCGCGCCGCCGGGGCAGGCGACGCCGCAACACCGCCTCAGCCGATCCCATTCGAGCCGCACCGGCCCGCGGCGGCCAGGGCGCCGGCCACGGCACCGGCCACGGCACCGGTCACAGTCCCGGCCTCGGCCACGGCCTGCACGGCACGCCGTTCCCACATAGCAGGTGAAACGGCCTCCTCCTCCGCCAGACCACGAGACCAGACGGCCGCAGCCCCAAGGCCACAGCGACGGGCCCATCCCGTGGCGACGGCGCCCGGCGCCCGGCGTCACCGGCAGGACTGCACAAACGCACTCCCAGCCCAGCGCCCGTCAATTTCCAAGTGGAGTAAAATTGTAGTCAGGTGGCAAAAAAAATATGGATAAAGAGAAGGAGGAGATTATTTTTTTTTTGCAATGCGATTTTCTTTCGCGTGGCGTCGATATCTTCGAATTTCAGTAGCTTTTCTCCTTCGGACGCTACCGAGATTGCCGTCGGAGCAAAAGGGGCACACACACACACACACACACATATAGGAAAGGCTGTAGAGGGGCGGGGCGGGGACGAGGCATGCGGAGGCACAACGGCAAGGGCAAGAAGGAAGGGAGGGAAAAAAATAATGCTCGCTCGTTGAGCAATGTGCCAACTCGTCGGCCGCGGAAGCCCACATACGTCGTGAGGAGGGGGGGGGGGGGCAGCCAGCGGTGGCTGTGCGGCTGGGATCATGGGCGGGCACGGTAGGGGGCGGGCAGCCAGCGGTGGCTGTGCGGCTAGGATCAGCGGGCCGGGGGGGGATACAGAACCCGTGGCGTGGCCTACGGACGCCGCCGGCTCCCCGAGTACCCCATGCGGGGGCTGTGCGGGCAGAACTATATGCAGATGCACGCCGCCGTGTCCGCCGACGGCCGCTGCTGGCCGCCTGCCGTGCCGGCGACAATCACAGTGTGGCGGCCACGCTGGCCACGAGGGCACGGGACTCGACACAAATAAAAATCACATCACTAAAAAAATCTTGACCCCCCCTACAGTGTTTGTTGAGTTACCCCTCTGTAGTTAATAATGTTCAGATGTTTAAATATACAACTCTCAAAATGTAAGGACGTCTTCGAGGCTTCCGAATTCTTCTTGTAGATTTTTGCAAAGTAATGGTGGTCCTGCGTGCAAAACCTCGGTGCGACATCTGCTGCTGCAAGCTTGAGCATCCCATTGGGAGCCTACGCGCAGACTGTGCGGGCAGAACTATATGCAGGCACACTGAGCGGCGGCGCAGAGGTGTGCGAGGCACAATCACAGTGTGGCGGCCACGCTCGCCACGAGGGTACGGGACTCGACACAAATAAAAATCACACCACTAAAAAAAAACTCTCAAAATGTAAGGACGTCTTTGAGGCTTTCCAAATTCTTGTAGATTTTTGCAAGTAATGGTGGTCCTTGCGTGCAAAACCTCGGTGCGACTCTGCTGCTGCAAGCTTGAGCATCCCATTGGGAGCCTCGCGGAGTAGAATACCTGAGAGGCAGCCACGTTGGCGTCGTCGTCCGTTCCCCGCCGCGTCCATTGACCGAGGTGAGTGTGTGTGTGTGTGTGCTTTGCCATAAGGATTGCCTGGCTATGTCTGAGAGCGTCCCGGAAAACCGTGCTCGTCGTCCCAGCTCCACCCCGCCCCCCTCCCCTACCCCGATCCTCGCCGCCGCCGTCTGTACTTTGCTGTCTCCGGTTAGATAATTGTTTCGTTTTTGTCGCGTCGCTCCAGTGAGACGACATGCTTGCTGCAGCCGCGGCCGCTTGCTACTCTGCGGGTAGTCGTCGTCTCGTGTTTCCCCCCCCCCTCCGTCTCCCTCCCTCCCTCCCCATTCCCGGCGGTTGAATCCCGCGGCGATCTTGACGTGTCTCTCTCATCAATCTAGACCCTGATGCAAAAAAAAATCGTCCCTAGAGTTATTCCCTTAAAAACAAAACATTCCGGACACAGCGCTGTACATCGCTTTGAAGGATGGACAGAGTGCACAGAGCACAGAGTATGCCCGCGGTACAAGTATGAGGCGGTGTGTCGTGTTGCACCGCGCACCGCACACGGCGCCGTGCTGGGTAGGCGGCGCCGACTTGAGCACGCACGCGTGTCGTGCGGGCCGGCCTACCCCGGAGCCCGCAGGCGCTCTCGCGGGCTGCGGACGAGGCGGCCGAGCGCAGGGCAGCGCAGGGAGGGCAGAGTGGCGGGTCCCGCCGCTGGCGCGTCCCGCCTGTCCTGTCCCTGTCGTGTCCGCGGGCACCGGCGGCCGTCCCGACTCCATGTCAGCAAATTAGCGCACGCATTTGCCGACGGTCCGCTGCGCCGCCGACGGGCGTCCTGTGCGCCTCCCCGATGCGATCCAAGGTAAGGTCCTCGGCGTCCCGTCCCGACAGCTGCCCGCCGCCCCGCCTCTGGCTCTCCGCCCCCGCTGCCCGCTGCCGGAGACCGCCTGGAGGCCGCCGGCGGCTTGCCACTGCCAATGCCAGGCCGCAGCTAGCAAGACGCGCGTTGCAGTCGTTCAGTTCAGTTGCTGGCGTGTGT
The DNA here is from genome assembly GCA_026979955.1 of Megalurothrips usitatus. Lineage (NCBI taxonomy): Eukaryota > Metazoa > Arthropoda > Insecta > Thysanoptera > Thripidae > Megalurothrips > Megalurothrips usitatus. Next base: position 7,626,811 of record CM049594.1, on the reverse strand, counting down.
CGTTGTCGGGGGCCTCGCCTCGCTCTTCCCACGGCTTCCGGAGCCCCCCCCCCCCCCCCGCGTGCGCACTCCTCATTCATCCAGCAGACGTAACGCGGATGTCGGCGGGCTCCGCGTTGCCCCCGCGGCCCCCGCGGCCCCCGTAGCCCGACGTTCAGCTCGCGGACACGGAGTGGATGCATCCCCCGGAGCGCGACACGGCACGCAGCAGCAGCAGCGGGGTGGGGCACGCCGTGGGCGAGGCGGCCGCTGATGCTCATGCATTCGTAATGACGCCATCGGCAGCGAACCGCAGCGCACTTCAAACAAAATCAGAACGAAACGAGCAGCTCTTCGCCTCCGTCCGCGGGGCGCCGCGCCGCCGCTGCCGAGTATTCCCGGCTGTTCTCATCTTCGCATAGGACAGAGGTGCTTTATGTCTGCGAGGTTCGTTTTCATTCTTAGTTCCGGTTCAAATTCATCCCGCAGACGTGGTTCGGACCCGCCATCCGCCTCAGCCGCGACTTCACGAAGGCGAGGACGCGGGTCAGGGCGCGAGGTGTTGCGGCAGGGCTTAAGCCGGAATTAGCAGCCTACCAAGAGAAGTAACAAAAATATCAGAGAAATATGAATAAAGAATAAGAGTTTTTTCTAAAGATAAAAGATGAACGTTCCTTCGCGGGTGCCGCCTTCCTCACGGCGGGCTCGGCGGCGGTACGACGAGTGTCACGATCTGTACGAGTTCTCTCCCTCCCTCACGGCACGACACGACTGAGCGGCGATACGGTAAATAACACACACGCTCTCTCTCTCTCTCCCCGCTCTCTACTCTCTGTCTCTCTCTCGCTCGCTCCGTCTTACACATTTTCCCTCTTACATACTCCCTCTGAAATACGGACAAATTTATGGAGCGACCGAGCGCGCGGACAGAATGCGGCACAAGCTGCGGCCGCCGCACCTGCGCGTATGTCAACGCCCGGCGGCATCCATGTTACCCGGCCGCACGCCAGGCCCGTGTTAGTTACCCCCGGTGTTACCTACAACCGCACCTTACCCCGCTGCTCTTACCCGCTGTTACCCCGCCGATAGCATCTGGCACTTATACGCATCGCCGCGGAGCTCGGCGCGGAGCACGCCGCACCGCACCGCCACTCTACGCTGCGCGTTTTTATGATGCCGCGTCACGTGACCGTATCCATTACTTGTCCTCCCTCTCTCTCTCTCTCTCTCCTTCCTCCGCCTACCATCACCTTCATTTGGTTTCATCTCTCTCTCTCTCTCTCTCTCTCTCTCTCTCTCTCTCTCTCTCTCTCTCTCTCTCCTTCCGACACCACCACCGACAGGTAGCGGCGGAGCGCCGGCAGCCGGCAGCGACCACAACAGCGCATAAGCACCTTGGCAGCCAGCAGCGCCGTCATGCCGGCCGGCGGCCCCGCGTCAGACACTCCCCCCTCTCAGCTCCCGCTCCGCACGGGACGGGACGGCCAATATAACGCTACAAGTGAGGCCCGAATTCCTGGCCTCCCTGGCTGCCGGGGCATCCAGCCGCTCCAGCAGAGGCGCGCGGCGCGCGGCGCTCCACACGTCAGGGCAGCCAGCCGGGAGCCGCCCCGCCCCCCGCGGCCCGCGGCCAGCGGCCCGCCCGCTTTTTCTGTCCCCGCCGCCGACACGGGGGGACACGGCGGCGGCGCGGTGGCGTCGACATTTGTGTGGTGCCGCCGCCTCCGACCCCCCCCCCCCCCTCTCCCTCGCCGGCCCGACTGTGATCCGCGGCTCATTCTGTTTGCGCAGCTGTTCAACAAATGGGCGAAACACGGGCCGGGTTGATCCGGCGGGGTCCCGGTGGGTCCCGGACATCTCACTGACGACCGGCGGCCGACGCGGTGGGTCGGACAGCACGAGGACCCTTGGCGGCCGCGGACCGTGGACACGCCGCCGCCGCCGCCGGGAACCCGTTCTTGTTCCCCGGCGAGCGCCTCATTGATGAGGCCCGACCGGAAGCGGCGGGGATGCCAGGCATGCCGGCGAGCCCGGCGGCCCCGCCGATGATGCGATTTTAAGAGGGTCGGCCGCGGCCACGCAGGGGGGGTCGGCACTCGCCGCCGAAACCCATGGGCCGATAACGTGACGGCGGCCGCTCGGGGCGCCGCCTTGACCCGCGCCCCACGGCCGTGTCAGCCGAGTGGCCCCGCGCTCACGACGCGATATATTTTAACAGATGCTGAACAAAAGGCCACTAAGCGAAGGCCACCAGCACCGCGCTCCTCGGTGCGCCGCCCGGGAGCTGCCGCCGCTGCCGCCGCTCAGCACATGCTGCTGGTGGGCGGTGCAGGTACGGGGCCGGGCAGCCCGCCGGCCGGGAGCACGATCAACAACGATGACACACTTTGATCGGGCCGGGTCTGCCGGGGGCCGGGCGCGGCCGGGGAGCCGTTCCGGCCGAGCCGCACCCCGTTGACACTCTGCAATCTGCAAGCCCCAAGAGTTCTCAAGAGCGGCGGGGTGCGGCGTGGCCGCGAGTGGCACTCGCCCCTTTAAGCCCCCCGAAACTACCAACGGTTTGCTGCGTCTGCGGAACGGTCGCGTTGACTTTGACCGCTGACGTCTGTGATACCGGTCCGGGTCACGGTGAAGTAAAGCGAGCCGACGGCCCCCTCTCCCCGTGCGCGGCGGAGAGACCAGGCAGAGACCCGACAGAGCCAGGCAGAGCCAACTGGGCGTAGGCAGAGCGCCGCGGAGCCGATGCCCAACTCCCGACTGGAATCCGTCCGGACCGGACCGGACCCAGCGGCGAGTAGGGCGGGCGGGGAGGGGAGAGCAGGACCCAAGCGCCGCGTTCCCCGGACCCCAGACTCCGGACTCCGGACTCCGGACTCCCCGCCCGCGATCACTTTAAACCTATCTCTGGCAGAGCAGCTGCCCGCGGAACGGTGTCAGGCAGACCGGGCGAGCGAGGGGCAGAGCCACGGGCGCCGCCGCCGCAGCAGCAGGGAGGCGGACACCCGCACCCGCTGCACTCCGGGGCCGCAGTGTTTGCCGGGTGGAGGAGGCCAGGGAGTTTGGAGCGCGGCGTGGACGCTGGACGCCGGGCCGCGCGGTCCGAGGCGTGCCTCCGCCTCCGTGCCTCGCCGCCGCGGCCCGCCCCGACGACGTCAGCCTCCACTCTCCTCTCGCTCAGTCCAGCGCCAAAGAGCGCCCGGACGAGCCGAGCACATCCAGGTTATGGGGGCAAAACAGGGTTCCTCCCCCCCCCCCCCCCCCCTCTCCTCTCGTTCGCGTTCCGTGAGGCCAAGTGAGGGCAGCGCAGGCCGGAGCCCCGGCGCAGCGGCGGCCGAGCGTGATCAGGGGCTGCACGACGGCGAACCGAGCGGCGCCTTCCAGCGGAATGACGCGTCGGGGCGGCTGATTATTGAACTAACAGCGCGCCGACACGGCGCACGAGTGGAGTGCGCCGGGCCGCCGGGCCCTGCCGCGTCCCTCAGCGCCCCGGTGAAGGGTCCTGGCCGCGCAGAGGATGTCGCGGCCCCGCACGCAGGCGGCAGAGGGGGCTCGGCCGGGAGAGGAAGCCCCAGAAACGGCGTGCAAATCGTCCCCCGCGGGCCGGGCGGGTCGTGGGGTCGCGTTGCGGCTGCGGCGGCCGGGTCTCCGAACCGACGTGCCCCGCGGCCCCCGCGGCCCCCGCCCACCGATGGCCTGGAGAAAGTAAACATCGTGGAGACTGCCTGGCGTGGCGATGCCGAGGTGAGGGAGGCCGCTTCCGCGCAGCCCGGCGCAGCCCGGCCCGGGTGTTGCCGCCGCGGCCCACACTGCGACGAGCCTCCCGCCGCCCGTGGAAATGAGGCAGCAACTTTTAGCAAAGAGGAGTCGGCGTCGGGGCGGCGCGCGCGTCGCCGGAGCCGAGAGGCAATCTGTTGCTGCGCTGCCGACGCTGTTGACGAAAATCGCCGGAAGCGACTTTCCTACTCCGGCCGGCTGAGGTGAAGTGGGCGTATCGTCGGCGCGGAGGAGGAGAGGAGGTGTCTGCCGGCGCCGCGGCTCCTGTGCTGCGCCCGTCCGGCCCCGTCCTCCCCCCGAGGGGCCCGGGCGGAGTAAATGGCGGGTACCGGTTACGGCACCGGGGGCAGGCAAAGAAGAAGCCAAAGGGACGGCGGGCGGAGCGGAGGTGGCGGAGGCAACAAAAAAATATGAGCGGAAGTGACCGACAAATATTCAAGCTGCGAGTCCCAGTGCCATGCCACTGCAGCCGGCGGCGGGCGGATGCCGTGCGTTTCGTCGGAGGGGTCGACGACATGGCCGTGCGGTGCTGGGCCCCGGGGCCCGGGGCGGGGTGAGCACGGCGGCGAGTGCTGGCCGCCCACGCAGGCGCCTGCGGGCGGCGGGGTAGGCCGGCCCGCACGACGCCCCGGCACACCCGCGCTGCGGTTGCCTATCCAGCGGGGCGCTCTCCGTGTACGATGCCACCGGTTGCATCACTCCGTCTCCGCGGGGACCTCCGCGCCGCGCTGGTGGTGGTCCGCTGCCTCCACCGGGTCGTGACGGTGGCACCGCGATCCGGGAGGAGAGGCAGGGGGGGGGGGGGGCTGCTGCCGCCGCCGCCGCCACGTACAACTCAATTCAATGTAGGAAGAGATGGGGAAACGTTTCATTTGGGCGGCGCCAAAAGATTTACGGGATGTCAGCGGCGATCAGTCGGGCGGAAAGGAGTAGTGGCAGCGGCGGCGGCGGCGGGGGGGGGGGGGAGGGGGAGGTGATACCCTTCCAGCGGCCGCGCCCGGCAGCAGATTGAAAAGAGTCACCGTGGCTGCCGGGGGTTCGGAGCCGCAGCCGACGCAGCAGCCGCCACCACCGCCGCGTCAGCAGTTCCAGCGGCGATGAGGGAAAGCGGAAACCGCACGGCGAGGAGGAGGAGGAGGAGGAGGAGGAGGAGGAGGAGGAGGAGGCAGAGGCCGCCGCCGCGGTGTGTGTCTGGGGCGGCAGGGCCGCCGGGCGGCGCGCGAAAACACGGCGAATGAATGGGCGGCCGCGTCACGTCACGTCCCCGGCGGCGCGGCCCAAAACAAGTAGCGCGGGGCGGGCGCTGCGGCTGCGTGTGTGGCGGCGGGGCGCGGTGGCGGTGCTAGAGCAGCCGATGGGCCGCGGACGGGCGCACTCTCCACCGCCACACGGAATGAAAGCGATCCGCGGCGGCGCAAACGCGCGCACTCCCCGAGGGGCCGGGCCGGCGGCCCAGCGGCACTCATTGAATTTGTCGGTGCATTATTCAGCGCCTACCTCCCTCCCCTCTCCCCCGCCGCGGATGCCACCCACGCCGGCCCGCTCATCCGACTTCTTTATTATGTTCCGACCGAAAAAGAAGGGGCGTGAGGGCGTGGCGCTGTGGACAGCGGGGAGGAGTATGGGCAGGCAACGTGCCGTGCTGTGCGCCCATCTCAATCAAAGCCGATTTTTGTTCAAAAATGTTCATTTTTTTTACAAACACGAAATAAAAATTTTTGTCTACAAAAATCGCATTGCCAATAATTCCATTTCACCGTTCTTAAAAACTAAATCTGCACTTCTTAGCTACCTTCTTTTTTACTTTTTCGAAAATAACTAAATGTGAAGTCGCCCCGCTGGCAGGCTGATTTCTTTACTCCGCGGGCGGCGTCAGGGGCGGCGCCGGGACAACGCCGACGCGGGCCGCGGGCCGCCTGACGATGCACAATGCGACGGCGGGGGCGGGGGCGGGCCGCCAGCCCGCCGGGCGCAACTGATTTCCCCTGTTGCGCAAACCCCTTTTGCATGCATTGCACGACATCGACACTCCGTCCGTCGGCGGAGGCCGTGTGTATTTGTGTGTGTGTGTGTGTGTGTGTGATCGCGGGGGCAGGCGGAACGGAATAAGAAAAGTGCGGCCAAGAGTGTCACAACACGTGCGAGCAGAAACACAACGGAGTCGCCGGAAGAAAAAAGAAGCGGCCTCTGACGGCGCGTGTCTTCGCTATGCGGTGACCCGTCGATTCGACATTTCGGCGTCAACAGAACCGCTCCGCTTCGGGGCCCCCGCGCGGGCACAGTAAACTCGTTCCCCGGACTCTGACAACGTTTCGGACGCGGGGACGCCGCAGCCATCCGGGCTGACGGCGACAAGGGTCAATGAACACACGCAACGCGACGAACACTGCACGCCGCACAGGCCGCACCGCACCGGAACCGGCGGCGACAACCGGAACACGCACTCTGCGCTGCTCTGCGGCACCTTCCAAACCCAGCAGCAGCAGTGTTGTGGGCGGGGCGCGGGGCGCGGGGCGCGGGGTCCGGCCGGACCAGGTCCTCTGCGGCGGTGAGCCCATCCCCGCCCGCACCGGTCCGCACCTCGGCTGCCCCGCGGCCTCTCGCCTCTTCTCTCTCCAATAAACAGTAATTGCCAAGCGCCACTTTCACATGTCCTCCCCGTGCGCCGCCGCCGCCGCCTCGGCCGCGGCCGCGGCACCACCACCTCCGCGGGGGCGCGCCCGCTACAGCGGGACCTCCACACGCCGACCCGGACGGCGGCCGTCGCGAGCCGGGCGAGGCTCGGCGGCGGCGCCGTCAAGACCAGAACGATGGCGGTGGTCGGCAGGCCGAGCGTGCAAAGAGCTGCCAGAGCGTTGCCTGGCGCCGCTGACTGCTGCCGCCAGGGGCCGCCACGGGCCGCCACGGGGGACCGGATATGCAGCACACGAGGCGTCCCAAAGATTACCATCTCTCTCCACTGAAGCGACGCCGGCCCGGGAGCTGCGCTGGAGCCGCGCTGGAGCCGCGCTGGAGCCGCGCTGGAGCCGCGTGTACAGTTAGGCCCGCGAGTCCCCCCGCTCCCCGCCCGGCAGGCTGTCACCTCCCCCCCCCCCCCACACACACACGCTCTGTGCGTGTGTGTGTGTGTGTGTGCACGAGCTCAGCTCGCGCACCAATCATCGACAAGGACTGCTGATCTCTATGTGACTTACATCCCTTATCCCCGGGCACACACTCGGAAGCGGGGCAGGCACAAACACACTCGGAGAGACATCGAAAAAAAGAGTTCCAAGAAAAGGGCACAGAAACTACATCTTTTTCTTGCTGGGAAAAAAAATTGTTTCCCGAATCATCGAGGAGTTGGCAAGTGATGTGCTGCTCACGGCGACACACCCCGTCCGTCATCGGGCGCCGGGCGGGGGGGCTGCCCCTGGGAACGCGGCGCAAACACAAAAGCCTAATCGGCCATCTCTTTGGCCGCCGCGCCCCGCGCCGCCGAACCGCTCCCGCTGCGGCGAGAGAGTGCAGGAGCAGCGGGTGCAGGCCCGCGGGACCCGAGTCGGATTCCATCTGTAATCTATTAACGGGTTAAATATTGACGGGGAAACAATTACTCAACGGAACGGCCCTCCTCGCCTGCTAATTATGGTTCTGTCGGTCTGCGGGAGGTAAGAGCTTCGGGCACGAGAAGGGGAGGGAAGGGCTTTGGGGGAGGGGAGGGGGGAGGGCACAGACGTCAGGTCGTGCGTGGCAAAGCGGCGGCAGGCCTAGGAGGCCCTGGCAGGAGGCTGACGGCGGCAGCAGCAGGTTGAGGGCCCCGCTGCCTGCTGCCTGTCCCCCCCCCCCCCTCCCTCCTCACGCACTGACACGCACACTGACGCGCACCGCCACGCACACGCTTCATTGGCAAACAGGAGAGCCGCTATGTAAACTGGCTGCCAGTAAGCCCCTCTCCGCTCCGCGCCGCGTCGACCGTTAGCGTTAGCGTTCGGTTCGGTGCGCTGCTGCGGGGTCATAAACTACAAGGTAAAGAAGACGAGCCGAGGCCCCGGCCGCCGGTCCCCGGGCCCCGCGACCCGCGGCCGGCACCGGCACCGCCGACAAGCAGTGGGCACCGAATGTCTCAAGCGCGAGGAGAGTGCGAATAGCGGCCGACTCCCTTATCCGCAGTGGACGGGGACGTGCGGTCAGCTGGCCGCGGGGGGCGTGCCAGCCAGGGCCAGAGGTATGCCCGCCCCGATCAGCATACCGGGGTCCAAAAGTGGCCCGGCTGGCCAGGCGGCGCGCCTTGAATGTGAATGTGAATGTGGACTCGGCGTCCACAGCGCAGCCCTGCCGATAACGATAGCCACAAGTGCAACTCTGTTACCGAACGCCCATCACATAAATAAAGATGGCTCATTACACCGCCATCCGTCTCTCGGCGCCGCTTCAAAGCCGCTTCAAAGCCGCCGAAAACGGGTCGACGCCGCGCCTCCCGGGCGGACCCCGCACCCCGAGCTGTCCGAGGACCAGTCCGGTCTGATTTGCAAGGAAACGACCTGCACCAACAGTCTGCGCGGAGCAGGTGGAGGCGGTTGCTGCCCCCACGCCGAGACTCCGTCGGCACCAGAAGAAAGTCATGTTCCAGTCGGGCGCGGGTGAGCGCTCCGGCCCGGCCCCCGCCGTCGGCACCCACTTTCATTCCGCGCATTTTCATACGATCTCGCCGCCGAATACGAGAATACGCGGCTCGGCTCCGCGTCGGGTCCGGTCCGGCACCGACCACCACCGGCCAGAAGGGCGGGGCGGGCGGAGGAGAAAGGTGGCCGAGATGGGCAGCGGCAGGCGGGGGCGGCGGGGGCGGCGGGGGCGGCGGGGGCGGCGGCACACGTGTGCACGGTGCACGCGCGCATGCTGCACGGCGCCGTGGCCGCGGTGGTGGGGAGCGTCCGTCAAGCACGTCAGCGGAGGGGCGATCATAACCACCGAACCAGGATCGTGTCCTCCAGACGTCCTCCAGATGTTGGCGAACAGGGACAGTTTGCGCGCGCCTCATCGGTGGGGTATCAAGACCCGCGGAGCAGAGCAGAGCGGAGCAGCGGCGCGGCCGGGGGGGTCATTGACGCCACGGAGCGAGCCCAGCGGCCCGGCGGCGGCCCGGGCCCAGCCGGGCGTGGGGCTGCATGCATTTGCATCGGGCCGCGTGCCCTGCCGCCGCCGTACCGACTACTTCATCTCGTGGAGTTTATTGGAAGCGGAGCACGGCGAGGCGGTGGCCATGGCGGCGGCGGGGTGTTAGCGGCCGGCAGCCGGCACCGGCCCGCGCCGACTCGCGGCCCTGTTGCTTCCTGAAATGTTGTCGCCGTAAAACAGGAAGAAGGAGGAGAGGCAGAGGCACGGCCGGGGCACTATAAGGTGCCGGATTATACGGCGGGGCCGGGCCGGGCGGAGCGGCGGGAGCCGAGAACTGGATTATATGCCGCGACAGAGACGGTGAGTGAGGTGTTTTTCAATTAAAAGGGGTGGCCGGGCGACCGCGGGGACGGGCGCGACGTGTGGCCGCCGCCGCCGGCCGCCGGCCGCGCCACGTGACGTCACGCGCGGAGTAATTTGATAATGAAGCGATCATCCGTGTCCGTGCCGGGAATCGGGGAACCGTCACCCGCGGCCGGGAACTGCTTGCACGACACACAACAGGCAACACCATTTTTCTTCATGGGGAGATCGTGACAGGGCGTGGCCGGCAGGCAGGCGGCTTGACATGGCCGCGCCCGGCGGCAGCGGCGGGGTCGGCTGGACAAGGAGGGCTCCTAGGGCCACACAGGTGAGGGCCGGCGGACGGGCCGCTCGGACCGGACGCACAGGCCAGTGGCCATCAGAGAGGCCCCGCAGGGCCGCAGGGCCCCCGCAGACATGGAGCCGCCCCGACGCGTCCTCGGGTTCCCGCAGCGGTTCCCATGAGGAGGACGCCGGCAGGAGGCGGTCAGAGCCGGGCTAGGCACCCGACGCCACCCGACCCGGGCCGCCCAGCCGGTCGCACCGGACTCCATAAACCTTGTTTTACAAAAAAATGGATTCCGAAAACGCGGTGCTGTAAATTGTTCCTCCGGCCATTTGCTTGGCGCGCGTGTGGTGGCAGTCGTGAGTTGCCAGAGGCCCGCGGCGGCGGAGGAGCCGCGGAGATGATCCCCTCCGCGGACCGAAGCGAGAGCGCGAAATGACACGGCGATTCCGAACGGGCCGCGGCAACGCAGAGTCCCGCTCGGGTTTCTAACTAACAACCCTTCGGCGATCAATCAGCCGGAGAGAACGGCCTGCTGACCCTGTCGACGGACTCCGAACGCCGCCCTCGTCGTCCTGTCCCTGTCGCGCTCACGGGGCGCTCCATAAGAGAGCGAGAGAGAGAAGACCGTGTTCGGAATCGCTCTGCTGCGCGCTGACGGCGGCGACCCCGCCGCTCCGCCGGATAGGATTACCCTGGGCAGGACGCGGGAGGGCGCCGTCGGCTCTTAAACGTCATGCCGGGGGGAAAGTAGTTGTGGACGGGAAGAACCCTTTACCTTCCGCCGCTTCCGAACGGCCGGCGGCGGACGGCGGCGCAGCGAATTGGATCGGCAAAAATGTAACTCTGCCGTCCGGCGCCGGCCCCGCCATCCAATCTCTCGCTTCATCCGCGCACCCATCCGTCCGCAGCCGCGGCGCGGCGTGGGCCCCGGCAGCTGTGCGGCCGCGGGCACGGGCCCCGGCCGCCGCCACCGCCCCGCCTAACACAATTAGCCCCCAAAGGTCACCGTGACTGGAGCGGCTCACGGCGGCGGCGCTGTGACTCCACGCGGCGGGAACAGGCCAGGCCGACGGGGCCGACGGGGCCGCGCTTTGAGACACTTCGCTTTCGTTTCGTCCAAAGCGACGCATCAAAAGTGTTTCGCCACGGCGTCGTCGTGGGAAGAGCAGCAGGGTTCGCGGTGTTCGGTGACCCCCGGCAGAAGGGCAGCGCCCCTCGGCAGTCCTCGGGAGCGGCGGGGCGGGGCGAGGCGAGGCGGCCCCGAGTCCACTTTCGGGGCCCAACTCATCCAGCAGCGCCGCCCTACAAGGCACGCCGTCCGCGCGGGAGAAAGGGAAACCTCTGCACGCGCGGCGCGGCGGGGCGCGGCACTGCAGAGAAGCGTGCTCCGGGGAGGAGAGGAAAGCCCTTGGCTGCGGCCGTACCGCGCAGGGCCGGCGCTGTGCCACACACTCGACAGCGACGGAGGCATCTCGCGAGCGGGGCGCGAGGCGAGGTGAGGTAAAGTGTTGTGCGCGGTGAGGTCAGCCAGGGCGGCGGCGGCACCGGCGGCGCTGCACGATGACATTTCGCCGCGGCCCGGCCACGAGGCGAGGCGAGGAGGCTCGAAGGCTTGGCTGATGGCTGAAAGCCTTTCGCACGCCGCACCGCCCCCCTCTCTCCGGGAGACCCTTACCGGCGAGCATTATCGTACGTAGCGCGGGCGGCGCGCGACCCGCATCCCCGAGGCCCAGCGGCGGTGCGTGGCTCTCACCGAGGACTCGGGGTGCATGGGCGCGGCGGGGCGCGGCGCCGTCTGCGGTCGCCCGCGGGCCGCCGCGACAGCCAGCCGCCGCGTCCTACACCGCAAACCGCGGACGGGGCGGGACGGAAACAATGGATAGCGCAGCAGTGGCGCGGCGTGCAGGGCCGGCCGGCCCGGGCGGCCCCAGGGCCCCACACTCCGCCGTGCCGCAGCGCGCAGCCTGAGCAAAGCCTAGGCCAGCCGCCTCACGACGATGCCGGCTTTTGCAAGTCCACATCGACTGCACCCCCTCCCTCTTCCTCCCAGGAGACACGAGACGTCTGTGCCGCGTGGTAAAGGGGCTGCCGGCGAAGTTAGTTACATCCGGGCCGGGCGCTTTAGAAGAACCGGACTGACTCGCCGTGCATACCTTGGTGGTGGTTGCGGTGTGCCCGCGCGGCGCGGCGCTCTGAACTTGACTTTTCGTCACCCGTTCAACGGTTGTTTCGTGTTGTTTCCCCTCCTCGTCCTCCTCTTCCTCTTCCCGCATAGTATTACCCCTTTCATCTCTCTGCCATCAGCGCCGACGAACGGCGGCGGCGTCAATCAGCGGGCAAATCGTGCTGGAGGGCCGCGCCGCGCCGCCCGCCGCCGCCGCCACGCCTTCCCTGCCGCCCGGCCGCCTCGGGGGCGGAACACATTCATAAGCGCGGCGCGGCCGGCGGCGGGCGGGGGCCGGGGGGCTGCCGGAGGGGGGCGGAGCCGGCAGAGCCGGCAGAGCGGTGGAATGCGACCTTTGCGAAGTGCCGCAATGAGAGCTGGGCAGGGACAGGCGGGGAAGGATACAAAACCTGCCGCGGGGGAGGAGAAAAAAAACTAAACTAATAAACCTCCGCGGCGCAGGCGGCGCAGGCGGCGACGACGAGGAGCGCGCGACAAGCGGCGCGCCGCCGCGGCACGGCGCCGTTGTGCAACGACACGTCTTGACATTTTAACCGGCGGCGTGACGCGGCGAGGCGAGGGTGGCGGGGCGGGACGGGACGGGCGCAACCACCGCGACCACCACCGCACCGCCGCCGGCCCCGCGGCCCCGCGGCCCGCACCGCAGACCCGGAGCCGGGGCCGACAGCTGACTGACTGCGACTTCCAATGCAACGAGAGCATGAAAACGGAAGTCGAAGGACGCATGGAGAAACCTATGATCGACGACGGTGTTTCCCTCCAGCTTCCGCTCGGGCCTCGATGGAGGCGTGTGCGTGTGTGTGCGTATGTGTGTGTGTGAGTGTGTGCGTATGTGTGTGTGTATGTGCACGACTGCATGATCGCCGGGCTCTCCTCGTATGTTACCGGTATGCAGATATTGACAATGCGCTGCACAGCCGGGCCGGCGCCGAGGCCAGCCGCTGCCAGCCGCTGCCGGCACCACAGCAGAGGGGTGGCTGACTCAGAGCCTTACGTCAGAACGGCGCCGCGGCGGCGGTGACAACGAATCCTGGGAGTGCCGCCTGCTCGCCCATCCTCGATGCAGTAAAACTGAAAGAGGCGGCACGACGCCGCCCTCACAGTAATACAGTATTCACTTACGATTATTGCTTATCGCCATCCCCCCGGACCTCACGAACACTCACACCACCGCGCTCCTCTACGCGGGGGGAATAAAAATGGAATAAAATCGGCTGGTTACAGTCACGGGGGCACAGTGACGTTCACTTCTCATACTCTAATGGTCAGTCGGACGCGTAATCTTGTGGCTGTACCGTCTGATGACGTCGCCGCGCCCGTCCATAGGTGACGTAAACATTGCTGTGAGTGATGGTTTTTATTTTATTTATTTTTTTCACGCGTCGCGTCGCTGCGCTTTGATCGCCCGCGGGGGTCCTGGGGGCCTACAAGCAGGCCGTGCGCGCCGTGCCGGGCCGGGCCGGGCCGGGGCTCCGCGGCCTTGACATTTGCCCGGATCGCGCGGGGCGCGGGGCGCGGGGCTCGCCACGATCAGCGATCGGCGCCGCCAGATCTAAAATGGCCGCCGCGACGCCGCGACGGGGAGCGGCTAGGCGTGGGGCGGGCCGCCGCCGGCGGGGCGCGTTCGGCCGCGCGTTTGCCCACACAAGAAGTAGAGACGGGACGGGACTGGAAGATGGAAGACGGGCGTGCGCGCTACCCGGTTTGCAAATCACTGGAATAGTAAGATTGTACGGTTCTTTTTATTGGCGGCGACCTGCCCCGGCCCCTCCTCTGTATCTGCATGTCTGTCTCTCTGTGTCTCTCCCCCTGCCCCCTCTCTCTCCCTCCCTCTCCTTATTTCTCTCACACACACTGCATCATCCTGCATAATGCTCGCGCATCGGTACCGGCTCCGTCGGCAGGCTCCCGACGAAACTGCAAAGGAGCCCACATGTGATGGTTTTGTTGTTGTTGTTGTTGATGATGACTCACACGGAGCGTGCACAAGTGCCGTGGCAATGCCGTGCACCCAGCATACAGTGCACCGTGAGTGCATGCACGCAACGGATGCACACACACACACACACACACACACACACACACTCGTGCGCGCTGTCATCGAGTCACCTCCACGAAAACATTAGCAGCGGAGACGATTGAGGAGGGGAAACAGCATAGCACCCTACGTAACACACGAACCCAGCCGGAGTGGTGCTTGGGTGCGAGCCAACTTATTTCTACGTACAATGAGCACTACAGTAGGACCCTGAGCGAAGTGCCACGCCCACGACTGCTCTCTCTCTCTCTCTCTCTCTCTCTCTCTCTCTCTCTCTCTCTGTCTCTCTGAGATATCTGACACACACACACACACACCTGGACAAGCGCGTGTCCCGCGCCGTTGATTACCCCCAGCAGCGCGCGGCGCTCCCAGGCGCTGCCCGCTGCCGCTCGCTGCCCGCCACACACCGCGGTGGAGGTGACTGACAAGCACATGATCACGCGGACAAAGTGCAGCGCCGTGCGGCCGCCGACGGTGAATGCTGACAATTCACGCCGGGCCTCTAAGTGGGCATGCGCCTCGGACACGGCACAGCGAGCGCAGCACACACAGGGCCAGCGCGGCCGGGGCGGGCGGACTACGAGAGAGGCCCCCTGCTACAGGAGTCTCTGTAAAGCGGGGCCCTCCGCTCGCGAGGCGCGGCCCGCGGGGCGGACACTGAGTGCGTAGTCGTGCGTGTCAAGCGGCAGCGCTCCTGGGGACCAATCATAGCGTTTAGGATCGGGAATCATCCAATCAGCGTGCGACACGGCAAGGCAACGAGGCCGTCCGTCGCGGCCCAACTGGACGCGACGTCTGAATGGGGCGCGGGCGACTTATGGCCTCAGACACCCGTGAGACACCGCGGTGCACCGGGGGGGAGGCCGCTCAGGGCCGCCGCCGGGACAACGCCGCCGTCGGCCTGGTGCCCTTCGCGTCGGGACGAGATGGGTGACAGTGGCAGTGGCTCAGGCTACGTAACCGTAACCTGTGGGACATGGTGCCGGCCCGTCCGGCCGGCAGCCCGCCATGGGAGGAAGACAACCACAGCCGTCTCATGGAAGCGGCCGGTCCGCGGGGCCTGGGGACCCTTGCCTTGGGGGGAAGGGGGCGCAGGCGCAAGGACGTGTGCCGCGACGGCTGGGAGCCCTGTGCCGGCCTGTGCAGTCCAGGGTGCAGTGCTCGTTCGGGTGGCCGCTGCTGCTCCGATCGCATTGGGATGGCGATGGCACCCCCCGCTGCCTCCTCCCTGTTCCCTCCTGCCCGGCCGGGCCGCCGGTGCCGCCGCCTCCGCACACCCGGCAGGCACATCCCATGCCCGGCCCGCGCGCCCTGCACCTGTGAGGTGAGATGGGACGCCCGTGGGGGAGGGGAGCCCCCCCCCCCCCCCCTCCGCTCCCCTCGTAAGCCGGCCGCCCGGCGATGTGGAGCTGCCTTTTAGACCCACTATTCACGGACGCATGCCTCCCATTACCTCGCCCCTCCCCCTCCCTCGCAGCCCGGCGGCCGGAGTCGCCCCCGGCCCGGCCCGGCTGGGACCCGGCCTGCATCAGTCGCTTTCATTCCATTCCATTCATTTACAATCCCTGCGGCCCGCGGTGCTAAGCCCCCCGCTTGTTGGGGCCGGTGCACACAGCCCATGGCGGCCCGTCGGGCGTCGGGGCCTCGCAGCGAGCGAGCACAGGACGTGGGTGAAAGTGGCGGAGGATGGCCGCGCGGCGATAAGGCGAAGGCAAGGCGGGGGGCGCAGCGCCACCCTGCCGCCGGCCTCGCGTGCACATGCACATGTGCTGCGACGGCCCCGCTCCCGCCGCCGGAACCAAACCGTCTCTTCGCTTGTCCACAGTCCCGGCTTGTGCTGCCCGACTTTCAAACCGACTGAAAAGTGCAGGCCAAGGTGGCGCGCTCGTCTCGGCGGCGGCACTGCGGCAGCCGTTGCGGCCCGGGTCCCGGGTCCGCGCCCACGCCGGCGGTACCGGTCGGCGTCGGTGGTCATTTACACCTGCCGCTGCCGCCTACGACGGCGGCATGAGAAAAAAAAATAGGGGGGGGGGGGCGTGGCCTGGAGGCGAAGACGAAGGGTGTGGCGCACGCGAAACGAAAATGAGAACATGATCTCACTCCGACTCACCAGTTCAGCAGGGACGCCGGCGGGAAATCCGATAATGGTATCCAATAAAGGCGGCGATGCGTCGCGCAGGTGCTTAATAACCTTCTTGGCCCAAAACAAGATATTTCCCTTTCACTCAGTGTACACCCCACACTGTGCGAGCAGCTTACAGACACAAACTTCACCAAGCCACGGGCACCATTCTCTGATGCGAACACCACTCGCGAAACACGGACACTGTCACCAGGACCACTTCACTCGGGTGCACTCCACTGGCACGCCCACACGCCGGGCGCTGTCACCGGCACGGGGACGGCACGACAGGTGCACGGCGGCCCCTGGGCCGGCGGGGCGAGACGCGGGGCGAGACGCGGGGCGGGCACGGCGCGGACCGACGCGAACCTGCGGACCGGAGGGCCGACTCAACACTGAACTACTCCCTGAGCTGAATCGGCTCCGGACCCGCCTGCCCCCTGCCCCCGGCCCCCGGCCCCCGGCCCCCGCACCGCCGGCCCGCCGAGCTCCGCGGAGCCGGTGCGGCTTCGCTGCCTCGCTGTGGGAGAGGGAGGTGGGAGAGAGGGGGTGGGGGGCCACGGGGGCAGAGGGGGGGGGGGGGCAGGGCGAGGCGGCGAGCCGACAGGTGCCGGCGGGGTGTGTCGAGTGGAAGCTGCACGATGTCATGTCCACCTTCGAGATCCAAGTCTGGACTTCCCTTCGCACTGAAATGCAGAGATATATTGGTGTCCAAATTTTGAGATTATAAAGTAATGAAATAGGTTGAGCGGCTAGAAGAGTTTCACTGTTTATTTTATGTATATTTGTAAATTGTTGTTCAGTAATAAATGTACGTGAGTATAGCTCCGTAATGATTAAGTGACTTAATGCTTAAGTGTCTTGAGCTGCCTTAATGCTTAATTAAGCGACAGGAGTGCTGAGTACAACAAGGCAAAGGCTCATTAAACGGGGCTAGGGACGAGACGTTCTGGCTGTGATTGGTCGCAAACATGGCTTTGACCCCTCGTATTCAGCTAAAGCCCCTTGTAGTTGACGAGGCTGGTGTGCTTACTGCGACCGCCACTTCAAACCATTCAGACCTAACGTTACCCGCGGAGCAGACGACAGGGAACAAACGAGTAGCGGTGTCCACAAATGGTGCCAACACTGACACGACTCGCAGCAGACATCTCTTCCTCTGGTCTCTTCCGTCCCTCCCATAACCGTACTTTTCTGTATTTTCCGTTTAGAATGAGTTTTGGAAGGAAGCCTAAAAATCTCTATGTCGACATAATATTTGCTTTGGACCTGTTTCCATTTCTAGTTTATTCATGTCAGGGTTCGGGTCGGGCAGGGTTGGGGAGGGGGGGGGGGGGGGGGTGAGGCTTGTGTGTGTGGTGGGTGGTAGGTGGTAAAGGGTTGTCAAAATCCGACACTTTATTCGTGTCTCCTCTAACAATATGATTGAAAACTCCACTTAATTACTTGGATAAGAATCCCAAGTCATATGTTCCTTTTCCTGCAGTTCTTCATCATTTCTTCTCGTTGAGTTATTCTTCATAAAGTAATAAATTGGTCCGGGCCCGAGGTTAGTGCAATGTTTACAATCTGGGTTCTATGGTTTTCTATAAAACTAACGGCGGTCTAATCAGAATACGAATATGAAGAGATAATTTAATATTTATTTGAAATGCTTTCCTGTGTACTCTTTAGAAAGTTGGGCGTAACTGCAAGTGGCTTATACTTTCTTCGTTTTTTTGTTTTTTTATTTTGCTGTAGTCAGCTATTTTCTTTGCTTCCTTTACAATAATTGTTGGTTTTATTTCTTCCTATTCAGGATGACCATTCATAATTTTTATATGTTTGACCGCTACGGTCAATTGCTATTCTATACAGAATGGAATCGGCTCCGACAGTCCGGTATCACACGGGAGGAGGTCAGACAATTCACTGATGGAAGATTTTGATTTTGTGTTCTCAACATCTTACTTAGGAAATGTGTTGGAATCTGTTGACAGGAGGCAAAGCTGATGTATGGTATGCTTTTCTCCATTAAATCATTTGTCTCAAGAATTTCACCACTTGATAGCTCTCCAGGTTTACGAGAAGGCTTCCACTGCTACAGAACATCTAAATATGCCCTTCATTATCTTGAGACCCCAACAGGGCTGAAATTAGTTCTCAATACTGATAATGCGGCAGTTAATGTACATGAACTCCTTCAACAAATTTACAGCCAAGTAAGTTTTGCTGTTGGTACTTCTTACGTGCATTGACAACTGCCGTTACATGTACTAACCACCATATGTTTTGTTTGTGCAGGTGTATGTAGAATACGTTGTTAAAAACCCACTATGTAATTTAACTGAACCGATCAAAAGTGATCTATTTGAAGCACAGCTAGATGCCTGTGTGAAACAATCCCACATATTTACTTCCAAACCCACTTAAAAATGTTTCTTTTGTATCCGGTTACTTGTTGTTTGATGTTAAATTTAAATAGATGTATTTGAGTTTGAACAGGGTATAGGAATAAAATCAAATACTCTGGAAATATATTAACAACTGTTATGCGCAATGCCGTTTATTTTCTTTCTCCGTCTTGGCATGGAGGTGCACAAACCAATTATTTCAACAGAAACCTCACTGGATCCCTTCATATGGCAGTTCCAGGTGCTCAGCAAGAGGCTGCCAAGTTACATTACAAAGTGACACTCATGAAACAAATTTATTATTTTTTATATATCACAGTCAACAAATTGAAATGAGGTGAGCAGGTACAAAAGCTTAAATTTTGTTTAGTTGAAAACATTATAAGGGGTCCTTATGTATTACTACAATAGATGATAGCATGACTAGACCTTCACAAGCATGTGCTGTAATTTCACAATTGTTATACATTTCCATTATCTTACACAACCTTTAAGAGTTTACCTCCAAACTGAGGCATTGTCATTGTTAAAAGCATTGGAATTAATAGTTTGCAGCTCCTTACGCATTTCTCTGTTTTCCTTTCTCAATGTAGATGCTTCCATATGAAGCTCACGTAATCTTGACTGGAAACGTGCTGTTATTAGATTTACTTCACTCTTCCATCTGAAAATCGATATAAAGGTTATTTTCTTCAAAAAATTTATAGTACTACGCACCAAAAAACATTTGCTTACTTGTTTGCTAGCTCTCTCTGTTTGTCAATCTGAACTTGAAGTTCTTTATAGATTTTTTGGCTGTCATCCCACATATGCAACTGGTCTGCACCCCTCTTAATAGATCCACACGAACATCTGCATCAAAACGAAGGTCAGACAGTGGTAAGAAGGAACAAACTTTTGGATGACTATACTAAAGAATTAAAAAAGAAGATGACTTGTGACCTTTCTCCAACATTTGGTCGGGATGATAAATCAGTGGAGAGGGCCTTCTTCAAGACGTTAATGTCATGATCTTTTTGACGAAGTGTTGCAGTCAGGACATCTATTTTTGTTGAAAACTCTGAAATAGTTCGGGATGAACTCTCCACTTCAGTTTGTAATACACAGATCTGTTCTTCGAGTACATGCCGTTCCAACATATATTGGCGTTGCTCTAGGTCATTGCTGCAAGAACGGGAGAATACTTAGACATTCTTTTCTACCTTGTCAATAAAAGTCACCATTGCTCATCCAACCTTTGAGTTAGTTTTATTATTTCAGCCTTCAGCTGCTCAATTTCCAAATCAGCCCGAATAGACTCCCCACCAGCTAGTTCTTGTGTTCTGAATAGACCTTCAAGTTTACGATCAAGAGCAGAAAGAGATGGACGATCTTTGAGTGCAACATCTAATTCTCTTTTATTTCTCTGTAATTCAGCATCTAGAGCATTCAGGTCACTTTTTAATTTTTGAATTTGAGTGTTCTTATTTTTGTTTTCTACTTGGAGACGCCTCATATCCAAAAGAATAGTCTTGATCCTGCCGTTGTATTGCTCCTTAATCTGTTCTGCCTCAGCTTGGACTTCAGTACCAGCTTCAGCAATAAGTTCACCGATAGTGGCTTGAAGCTGCTGGGCATGTTCTGAAAAAAGTTTTAAAATTATTGCAAAACTACAAACACTCACAAAATGCATTAATCACAATTAATACAAAAGATACGTGCCTGATGCTTTATTAGCAGTTTGGAGTGCACTGTCCCGTTCAATAAGAGCTACATCCACGATTTGGAGAGCTTCATCTACTTTTTCTCGAGCTTCATTCTCTTTGTTTAGAACTTCCTCTAAACGAGCCAGACTTCTTTCAAGGGCAGCTTCCAGGTCTGAGCATGCTAATTTGCTTTCTTTGGCATCCGCTGCAGCTTCTAGGTACATCTTTTCCAATTCCTCCACTCTCTTGACAACGATTTCTTTCCCTGTAAATTAGATTAGTTTTCATATTATCTTTTTAAAACTTACACAAAATACTAGTTTTGCAATAGACTGGGACAATGTAGCAGACAGAAATCTTAATATACCAATAAGAGCTTCATCAAGATCGGCACATCTCTTCTCATAACGCTCATTCAACAGCTTGTGGTCACTCTCCAACTGCAGAATCTTTTCTTCGGCTACATCACGAGCAGCTTTGTCTTTTGCAATACGAGAAGAGGCTGCATCTAATTTACCCTCAAGTAAATTTATAGCACGAGAGTACTCAGCCCTCACCTAACAGAAAGTATGAAACATGATAAAGAATGGAAAAAGATGGACTTATTAAGTAAAATAGTGGAGAAATATGCTTTCCCTAATGTTATATACCTCATTAACTTTATCCACTGCTGAAGTCAAACGTGAATTATCTCTATAATCTTTTAATTCATTTTCTAAAGCAGTAACTAGTTTCAATGAAGTTTGCCACATTTCTACTGCAGAGTTCCTTTCCTGCAGAGAAAGCCAGTACTGAATATCAGCTCATCTCATGCTGACAGATGCACATTTAGAAACTTAGACAGACATCACAATACCTGAATAGCAGCATCTAGCTGTAACTTAATGTTACTATTCAAAGACTTCACATAAGTTTCAGAGGAAGATCTTTTGGACAATTCAGATTGTAGTTGCTCACTTAAAGACTGATTTTCTTGAACTACTGATTCCAAATTGGATCGTAGTACACTTTGCTCATCCTGTTCAAAAATTTTACAGTTCATAAAAATGAAAATAGGGAAACACTAGTAATCCATATGTTGAATGAAAATTAAAAGTAAAGGCATACCTGCCATTGTTTGAGTTGCTTCTGAACTGTTTGGTACAGTTGGTCAAATTCTTGAAGGGGTGGAGATTCAGAACTGAAACAGTGAAAATGAAGCGGTCAAATTATTTACAATAGCAGTGTGATAACGTCACAAAATGAGCTGAGAGTACACGATAAGGGCCATTTCAAGTGTCCTCCTGTGTGAATGTTATTTTGCTTTCTCCTACAATAGCATATTACGGTATAAAATATGCCAGACCTACCGTTCTTTGTCTGCACTAGATATTTGAGGTGCTTGCTCAACTGCATCCACACCTGTTCCATGCATCGTGAATGGGCCCTGCGCAAAAGTCAGGTAATGAAAAATGAATTCGTTCACGCCTAATGATGCGCTAAGGTATTTTAATAGTGACACGAAGGAAGGAGGGAGGTACAAGATCAGTCGATGTGATAGACTCGACTACTGCAAACGAGGACTTTACTTCGTCCTTGGTCAAAAATGACTGACAACAATACGCGCAAGGTAAAATACCCCCGAATGAAGCAGTTTCTCTGCATGCGAAAATATGTTTGTTTACAATAACGTCCCGGAAGCACAGATACAGGAAGTCGTTTGATTTCATGTGCAGTAACATGACAGCTCAAAAATCACAGTATCGCGTTCAGCGGGTGAGGCAGAAAAAAAATATTCTTCTCTGAAAGGCATTGGCTTCACCAAATTATTATTATTAAAATAATAAAGATTTTTTTTGTCAATTCAATAGTGATTAAAACTGTGGTACTCTGTAGTGCACACCCTGTGAGAGCGCGCGCTTTTTGCTGAAGAATTTGACGACTTGGTGACTCGGTTGATCTGATTCTAATTATTTGTTTCTGCAATATATTACTGCATATTGAACGCAATAGGTCTGACTGCCCATTCCGACGTTGTCACTCCCTTGTTTCCGTCATGGGTGTAAGTTGATTCCTCCGTTGTGTACACCTAGTGACATTGGGTAGAATCATAACCTGTTCTCGCCAATGACTTTTCTTCCAAAGTCTTGTCAAGATGCCCCGCACCATAATGTCACCCCATGCTAATGTTAACTCAGCATCTCTGTCGCTTCATTTATTGCCCCCCACGTCTTGTTGAAATATGTCTTGTCCATTTCATGAATAATGGACCCTTGCTGATGCTACAACAAGCCTGAACATAATCCTTTTTTTCTCCCTTTATGATTTTAGCAGAAAAAACAGAAGATTTCTGGGAAAGAACGACGCGCAGCGTTTTTTGCAGAGAAAAAGAGGTATGAGGCCTCCAAGTCGTTGGTATCTAAAGCCAAAGCAAAGGTACGTTTATGCATTGATCAATGTGTCAAGCTACCATGTCCAGACATAGTAAAGCGTTTCTCACTCTTATTGCCTCTTTGCTTTAGACTAATCCTCTTGATGAACTGTCCATAAGTTTGAAAATGGATCTGGCTGGCTTTGATGCTGTAATCACTTGCGCGCCGTGGAACAAACTAGACCCCGACACTCAAGAGTGGGTGTTGCAATTGGAGGAGACCAATGTCAGAGAAATGTAAGTTTGTTTGTTATTTTATTTTTCTGCCCTTTTTTTTTTTCATTATTATATTGCTATGACCAACTTTAATGTTTGTTGGACAGGTATGAAAAATGTGATTGGGGCTGGAATGGCAAGATGAAGCAAGAAGAAATGACCGACGATGATGCCCGATATCTCATTGCAAGATCTTCTGAAGGGAAACGCCTTGGATTCTCTCATTTCAGATTCGATATGGACTTTGATGATGAGGTTATGTACTGGTATGTGTATTGTGTACTTAACATGACAACCTGAGGTTTTGGTCATGATATTATGATGTCTCCTTTATTGTTTCTTCTTAGTTATGAACTTCAGATTGAAGAACATGCCCGAAGAAAAGGTCTTGGCTGCTTTATGCTCAGTATTTTGGAGGCTCTAGCTACTCACTACAACATGAAGAAAACAATGTTGACTGTGTTCAAACACAATCATCCTGGGAAAACTTTCTTTAAAAAGAATGGGTAAGGAAACTGGCTTAAATTATCTTTCTAATTATTCAAAATTTTGAACCAATCTAACCGACCCCTCCCTTGTCATTTTAAGGTACAAAATTGATGAAACATCACCTGAAGATTCGGATGAAGAAGTTTTCTGCTACGAGATACTAAGCAAATACAACCTAAATTTTTCTCCAGCAGCTGTTTAAGAGAATCACCGTACCTTCTGCATGCATTACTTTGCTTGTGATCGTTTTATCTATTTTGAGCTGTAAGCATCTGTAAATCTCTTATTTACCAAATTTAAAATTGCCGATTGTGAACCAGTGATTTTAGGGAAACTTATTTAATGACTGAGAGTTTGAAGACAATTTTGAAGCATTCTGAACATTCCCTCCTGACTTATTTGTGGCAACAATCTCCCATTTTTATCATGTAACTTAGTAATTTTTTAAATGGTTGTATTCTACCAAGACTAAAAAACTGTTCCTAGTGATTTTAATATTAAGTTTGTTTTTGTGTATTTATTCTTTTGATGTGTTGTGCCTCTAGCGTAATTTTTCAATTTGTATGAAATGTGGATGTGATTACTGCCAATATAATAGATAAGCATAGTGTTTGCTTTCAATTCCGTATCCTCATTCCGTCATACCCACAGTACATTACTGGAAACAGTCCAATACTACCCAAACTACAAACGGCTTGGAAATGGCCAGTTCAGTCACACATGTATGCGTAGAGCAACTCTCAAGTCCACATAAAAATGAAAAATCCAGTCACACAGAACCCCCGGAAAATTCGCGGTGCAGTCACTATCCTCCTGGAGAGTTTGAGGTGGCACCTGTGAGCGGTACGGGAAGGCCGTCATGCGGACCGGGCAGTAAGCGCGGTTCGCAGGGCACAGCGCAAGCTGCGCGAGATCACATGGGGGGGGGGGGGACTGTGACTGCCCATTAATCGACCTCACCGTTGTTAAGCCGACATGCTTTGCGATCACGAGCGGCGAGGCCTGGCGCCTGCGAGAGCAGGGGTAGGCCGGCCCGCGCGACATGTGTGCGAGCGGTGCCCGGGTGGTTGCCTACCCAGTGCCCAGACTGTGGGCCCGTCCTTGTGACAATAACGTGACGGGGGTGGAGTGGGCGGAGAAACACGGGCAGCGACGCGGCCCGCGGCCGGGCGGCAACACGGTACCTGTCACGCTTGTTTGCATCGTAAATTTGATTTAGAGCGGTACACTTTCACGCGGTCCCATGACTCGAACCAGTTGATCAATCTTTCAATCAGACTGGGGTTGACATTTAGAAAAGAGATCAGCACTTTTTTTCTCGCTTTTGTTTTCGAGCGACGTTCTTTGTACGTTCTAAATAACAAGCGTTGACAAGGAACAACACGTGGCACGACGCGAATCCTTTCTTTCCTCTGAAGCTTCCACTCCGTCAAGATAACAATGGCGCTACTGGCGCGTAACGCCCGCCCGCCCCGCGCCGCCCCGCAAACGCTGTTGCCTTGCAGCGGCGCCAGGATGTTTGTTTTGACGAGACTGTACTCAATATTCATCCCGGGAACCATGGCAGCCAGCAGCCAGCCCAGAGCAGAGCGAGGCAGAGCGGCGGCGGCGGCAGCGGCGGCACAGACGTGCGCGCGAATGGGACACCAGATAAAAAGGGACTCTGCGAGAAACCGCGCCGCAGCACACGCGGTCCAGCCCCGGCCGTCCTGCATCGGCTGCCCTGCAGGGCTCGCGTTGCACGTCACACCTCGCTGTGTGGCATGTGACATGGCGGCTGTCCGGTGCCCCAGGCGCCGCAGGGCTGGGAGGCGGCCTGTGGCACCCGAGGCCGTTATGTCTCTCCCTCCGTAAATCCGGGGCAAGTCTCCAAATACGGAGCGCGCTGCAGGGAATCGAACCTCACCCCTCACACCCGCGCCTCGCGCCTCGCACCCAACGGGGCGATTCCAGCTGTGATGGCCGGCAGCAACGTCGAGGAGGGAGGGAAGGGAAGGCCGCAGAAGCCAACGACCCGCGCCCCCGCACCTGGACTTACGTGTCTCATATTTCCCGAAAATGGGGCGTCCATCTCAACACTTCTTCCTCTCTCGGTGACCTCGGAACGTTGGTGCATTTTCGTGTTCGACATCGCGGGCGTTGTGACTCATAAATTGGGCTCGGACTGCAGCACTCTCGAGGGGGGGGGGGGGGGCAAGAAGTGGTTAAAGGAGGAGGGTATCGTCTACAGAGAGCAGCGGCCAAACGGAGCCTAAAAGACAAGCAGTGAAAGAGAGACATCAGTGAACGACATGATTAGAGGACGCCGGTCCAACGCCAACCATTGGGGCTGATGCTCGCTGAGGCTGAGGCCGCTGAGGCCCCGCAGCGCCGGCCCGCAGCCCCGCGCCGCGCCGTGCTCAGCGCCGCTCAGCGCCGGTTGTCAGCCTCTGCGTTGCGTTTCGTTTCGCTTGGCGCCGCGGCGCCGCACCGCCGCCCGCCGCCCGCCGCGCCGCGCTCCCGTCCCGCCGCAGTCAGCGACACAGGACCGCCCTGCACGGACACGGAGTGAAGCGAGTGCACGGCGCGGCCCGGCGACACGACACAGACATGTCCGCGGCGACGGCAACCACGGACGAGCCGGCGGACGGGGACCAGGACGTGTTCGTCTTGGAGGGGCCGGAGAGGCCCGCGCCGCCCGACGAGCCCCTCGGCGATGTCATCTTCGCCGCCCTCCGCAGCCACGCCAAGCAGGCCGGCAAGAGCGCACAGGTGAGTGTGGGCGCCTGACGGTGCCGGGGGGGCGAGCACGGCCAGGAGGGCCACTCGCCCCCGGCACGAGCGCCGTGCGTCACGCGTGAGTCCGGCGCAGTGCACGCAGAGCACGCAGAGAGAGCGGTCATAGCCGCCGCGGTGTCCTGGGTCGGGCTGGGCCCCCCTCGGGTCCCCTGCCAAGCCCGGCCCGGCCATGGCTGCCATGGCCGTCATGTGACGGCCCGATCCGCGTTGTGCCGCCAGCAGCTGGCTCGCGCTGCGCTGCGCCGCGGCCGGCCGGCCGGCCGGGTCCTAATACACAGCCCCGCCCCCCTCGGCCCACACCCCCCGGCCCGCCCCCGGCCCGCCCCGCCTGTATTGCGAGTCCAGTGGGATCGAACTTCACACGATGACTGAGCCCAGAGGGAAATACGTTTTGATAGGTGTGCACTCGTTTAAATTAACTCGTCGAAATTCTTATTTTAAAATAATGCTTCAAAGTGTAGGAGAGTTTCAACAAAAAATATACTTTTTTTTGTTTTGACGTAATGGTGAGTAATGGTTTCAAGTTTTGGCGAATTTGTGTGCATGTGAAAAGTAAATCAGTTCAGTTTTTTTTTGTGTTATTGCTGCGAGGCCGAGTAGGCAAAGAGAAAGAGAGGTAAAAAGAAGACCCCCCCCCCCCCCCCCCGCGGTGTTGCCGGTGGGTCCTACGTGCGGGGAGCAGCGGAACAGGCTGTCACGGGGCTCGGACCCCGCCGCGCTACGCCGCGCCACGCTCTGCCACGCCACGCCCGCCTTGCAGTTTGTTGTGCGCGGATCCACTGCCGTCTTGGTTTGGAGGCTTGGCGTTTGCATGACGGCGCTGCGGGGTGTTGGGTGTTGGGGCAGCTGCTGCAGCTGCTGCTGCTCTGCTCTGCCACCCCTTCAGACACCCCCGAGAACGCCCTCGACCAGCCGGGGCGCCTGACATTGACATTCACGCCGCGGGTCGGCTAAACGCCCACAGCAATAGTTCAGGTGCCATAATCCCGCCCGCTTGATAACCCCCGCGTCCCGCTCTGCTGCCCGATAGCGCCGTGCGGCAGGGCCCCGGCATCCTCATGGGCACGAAGGGGCCACTCGATAGGAAGGGGATCGGCCACAGTAAAGGGAGCCTGGGCACAGAGGCACGGCGCCCGTCGGGTAGGCAGCCACGACCTCTCCGTGCACTCGCGTCGTGCGGGCTGGCCTACCCCGGAACCTGCGGGCGCCAGGCGCTGAGCCATGCAGACGCGGCGATCTCTTGAACTGGTGCTGCTGCCGCAGGTGGACGCGGGCTCAGGGGCGGCGCAGTCCTTCCACGACCTGCTCGAGGACAGCGTGCGCGTGGCCGAGGGCCTCCGCGCCAAGAAGCTGATCGCCGGGCACGTGGTGGCCGTGTGCAGCACCGCCGTCGCCGACCTCTACCCCGCCGTCATGGGCGCCGTCTGGCTGGGCCTCTCCGTCCTCCCCACGGACCCCAGCGCGTCGGCCGGTGAGAGCAGGACGACTGGTTATTTGGCGACGGGGAAGTCCGCCTGCCGGCGGCCCCTGCCACCCCTCCGCCACCCCTCCGCCACCCTCCGCGGCGTAACAAGTGGTGCTGGTGTCAGCGACCTCAGCTCAGGGAGAGGAGGGGCGGGGCCAGGCGGGGCAGGGGAGAGGGTCCGGCCGAGGCGGACATACCCCAGGCTGCGGCTGGCGGCTCTGGGGCGTGGAGTATCGCCCAGGACCCCGCGCTCTGGGCTGGGCGCTGACGTCGGGTTCGTATACCCCGTGTTTCCCACAGGTGAGCTCCGCAGCCAGCTTCAGGTGTGCAAGCCCAGAGCGGTGTTCGCGGAGCCCCGCACCCTCGCCAAGGTGCACGAGGCGCTGCAGGGGTCTCCGCGGCAGGTGCCCGTCATCGTCCTGAACCAGGACGACGTGCCGGCCAAGCTGGTGCGCGCCGGCGACGTGGCGTACGCCGACCTGCTCCGCGCCGTGCCCACGGCCTCGGCCGACCTCTTCACGCCCCCGGTCATCGCCCGGCTCGAGGACCACGTCCCGTTCATCCTGGCCGGGCTCGGCGCCGGCGGCAAGACGCAGTGCGCCATGCTGTCCAACAAGCGGGCCTTCGTCCTGCTGGACCAGTTCCGGGAGCCGCTGCCGGACTCCCCGGGCGCGGCGCTCCTGTCCTCGAGGCCGCTGTCGTCACTGGCGGGGCTGTTCTCGCTGCTGCGCTGCTGCTGGGCGGGGCACACCGTGGTCACCCTCAACGACCTGGTACTTGCGTGGTTCGGGCTCGGGCACCGGCGCCACCGCCAGAAGCGTCCCGGACTGACGGTCTCTCTTCCTAGGAGTCCCTGAGCCTCCTGGCCGCGCTCGAGAAGAACGGCGTGTCGCACTGGCTGGCACGGCCGTCCGACGTGCGCGGCGTCGCCGAGCACGCCTCCCTGTCCAAGTTCAACCTCAAGGCCCTCACGGCCGTGCTGCTCGACGGCGACGCCATGGCCGCCGACACGCACGTGCGCACGCAGCAGGCGCTGGCCGTGCGCCTGCAGGCCGTGTACTGCGTGCCCGAGGCCGGCATGCTGCTGTTCAACCGGGACGCCAAGCCGGGCTCCGTCGGCAAGGTCTGCCCCGGCATCAAGCTCAAGGTAATCGCCCCTCCGCCGCCCGCGCCGAGGCCTTGCCACGCAGTCACTCACGCCGCGCCGTGATCCCCCCGGAAGGTGGTGGACGCCGTGTCCGAGGAGGACCTGGAGGCCGGCGAGTGCGGCGAGCTGCGTGCCAAGGCGGCCACCGCCCTCAAGGGTTACGTCGGCGACCCGGAGGCCACGGCCGCTCTCTTCGACGAGCGCGGCTGGTTCTGCACGGGCGACGTCATGAAGTACGATGACGAGGGCTACTTCTACTTCATGGAGAAGCTCAACGAGAACATCCAGTGCGCCGGGAAGGCGGTGAGTAGCGCCTCCACCGTGGGCCTCACCTTCACGCACACCACCGCCTCACTCCCCCGACTCCACCCCGTGCCGTGCAGGTCTCCGCCAAGGAGCTGGAGGACGTCATCTGCAGCCACCCCGGCGTCCGCGACGCGGCCGTGCTCGGACGCCCCGACCCGGACGACGGCGAGGTGCCCATGGCCTTCGTAGTCCTGGAGCCCGGCGTCACCGCCACCAAGAAAGACATCATTCAGCTCGTCAAAGGTCGGTGGCGTTCCGGACGGGGGTGGAGCTGGCGGCGGGCCGGGGCTGGGGCCGCGGCGGCGTGACCGACACCTCGCGTGTGGCCGCGATGCCCCGCTGCCGCGGCTCCGGCCGGCTCCGGCCGCCCCTAGCTAACCCTGAGCCGCCCTTGGCACCGTCGCTGACCCTCCCGGCCCTTGCCGCTTCCTGCGGCCCCGGCTCGGCCCGGCCTCTTGCAGACAAACTCCCCGAGACGAAGCAGCTCCGCGGCGGGGTCGAGTTCCTGGACGCCCTCCCCCGGACGACGTCCGGCAAGCTTTCCGGCCGCCAGCTCCGGGACCGGATGCCGCGGAGGTCCGTGGTCGGAAGCCTCCTCATGTAGGAGCCGGGGATGCGGGGAGAGGGGACGTCGCGGGCCGGCGCCACGGGCCGGCGCCGGCAGCAGCGCCAGCATAGCAGCCCTTCCTGGACGCCGTCGACCCCATCCTCCTCCAACTTTACTCCATTGTCAGACCAAGCCCGAGGCACAAAGCGCGTGTCGCTCAATTTTTTTTTAATGTGGACGAGCTCGATCCGTTCCGCCGTGTGCTGAAAACGATTTCTTATAACGATGATTAGAATAACATGTTTTTGTCGTTCTCATCAACAAAGCACGTTGTGTCCAGTTCGACGGATCGCGGACCGATCTGGTGCTGCTTATCACGGCTCACGCTGGGAGGGAAATGTGGAAATATGCAAATATTTCATTACTTGTTACTGCTATGTCATGTTGTATTGTTATTGAATTACAGTTGTAGAACAGGCCATGTCCGGCAGACCGTTCTTTATTCGGGTGAACCCCCCGTGCGTATCGTACTCCTCTCGCCACACTGGAAAATAGAAGGGAAGGGGGGGGGGGGGGGGGGGGGGGGCTCTGGGAAGAAGGACAGCAGGGGGCAGAGGGGAGTGGAGGGTGGCAGGGGACTTGATAAGTGCTGGGGGCCTTCAATTCATTCTGCGAGGCTTCTGCTAAATGTCAACAATCCAATCTAGCTGATATTTCACAAAAAAAAGCAACAGCAGGAGAGCGTTTTAATAAGGTCAAATTGGCAATATTGCAGTTTGTTGTTTTTATTATTATTTCGCGACACAGCAGTGAAAGAGGGGGAGGGGGGGGGGAGCGAGGGTTGCGAAACGGCGTCGCCACAGGGCGTGCATACGCAGACACAGTCAGGAGGATTCGCCGCGTGCCACACACCAAATTTTTACACGTAGTTCTATAGGCATTTCTCTCCAATCTCACTGGGCAGCTGTGAAATTACCGCGCTGCCAGAAGCCAAAGCGGCGGTTCGCTTGTTTTCGCAGTTTCCGGGGGCTCAAATGCCGCGTGGCGGGGCGTGGCGTGGCGGGGTGTGGCGGGGCGGGATGCTGCGGCCGCGGTCACGGTAAACACCTCGCGCCATCAATTTCATCCGGTCTGGATAAACAGTGACGCGGGATTGAATAAATCAGGGCCGGGCCATTACAGCGGATCAGGGAGATCCGGGCGTCCGGCAGCGGCCGGCAGCGGCCCGCAGCGGCACGGGGGGTGACGGCACGCACGGCGACCACGCCGTCACTGGCGCACCACATTTGTTTAGGAAAAAATATAGGCTTTCTGTTATCTGCTTTCTTATTTTTTTTTTTTTCGTGTTTGAAAAATAAATGGCTGAAAATAGTAATGTGCGGTCGTCTTCTCGCACTGTGCGGATGCGTGCGTGTGAGTATGGCGAGGCCACCGCTGCCGCGCCATTACAACGTTTGCAGGCCGGAGGGCCGTTTTCCAGATTTTCCCTCCGGAACGATGCGGGCTGCCAGGGCTGCCAATGACTGCCGCATTGATGAGGCCTCGTCGCCGTTTGATTCCCCAACGCGCGCTGCGTCATCATGGCCGTTGACATGGCATGTCCTCCTCCCCGAGCCATGCCCGTGGTCAATATTTGCCCGTTCAGAGTGGGCGCTGTTCTCGGCTCCCTAATTACGTTGGCCACACTGCCGCGCCGCGCTGCCGGCGGCTGCTAATGACAATCACGTCGCGTTGCCCGCACTGCAGCCCCGCTCATTTTCATAACTACTGGCCCGGGAAACGGGGATGTCGGCGGGACGCTCCCCCGCGCGCGCGCCGGCACAATTTTTATGAATAAGCCGTAGTGTTCCTTTCCGTCGGCAATTTTCTCGTTTATGAAAAAAAGAAAAATATCGCCACTTTCCCACTTTAAAAAAAATAATAACTGGCCTTGCTTCTCTGGTTGCTCCGCGAAGGGCTTGATTTCACCAATTCTCTTTCTGGTCAACCCGTTTTCAATTTTTCAAATCTGCGTGGCCGAGGCCGGGCGGCGGCGTCACCCGCGGCAGCAGCAGCAGCAGCATCGCCGCCCCGCCTAGCCCCGCGGAGGACGACGCGTTCGATGACAGAAAGGGATCCGCGCTCCCAATTTCCCACGCGGGGTGGTGGGGTGGCGTAAACTGGCTGCCGGTGCCGCCGCCGCCACTGCCGACCGGCCGGCCCTAACCCCGCTCTCTTTTTTTACTTCCCCCTCCCCCCCTCCCCTCCCCGCCCGCTCTACTCGTTAGCCGAAAGCTGTTTGCCCGCACACGCTCCACCACGTGTCGACCGCACAGGGATGTCTTCGTCACTTCCACACATGTGCGCGCGCGTGTGTGTGGGCTCTGCTGTGTACTTATAATGAGTGGGAGAGAGAGAGAGAGAGAGAGAGAGAGAGAGAGAGAGAGAGAGAGAGAGGGGGGGGGGGGGGGAGCGGCGTTTGAAACGAATAAGTTAGCTGGCCGCGGACAGGCGTGTGACTATAGAAATATCAAATTTTAAGAAAAAAATCAAGAATTGAAAAAAGAATGACCGGCGCGGACCTACGAGCGCTTCGTGCGGCACTCCTCCGAGTGCAGCACAGTACTCTAGTTTTGCATTCTCTGCGGTGCGGCGGCGGCGGCGGCGAGGATACGTGTGACGTCACTGCTGCTGCCTGGCCGTGGCCCCGCCGCCGCTAATGTATGTAAAGCCCGTACAACAACCCCCCGCCCCGCCCCGCCCCCTCCCCGCCGCAGCTCGCCCGCGGCGCAGCTCTCCGGGGTGTGAATCCCTTGGCCCTTTTATGATTGGCCCTTTCCCACAGATCGCCGCCGCAGCGCCATCAGATAGCGGGGATGCGGCGGGTCCGGCGGGCCGGCCCGGCTCCCCGCCCCGTCCCCCACGTGCCCGGCCCCCGGCCTCATCTGATCCGATCTGATGCCGCCCTCCTCGCACTTGCAGCACTTGCCGGGCGGCGCGCGCCAAAGCCGCTGCCGAATGACTTATTACCGCGTGCTGCTGTCGCCCCGCTGGCTGGTGCGGGAGCACTCACCGACTGAACGGCGCTAATTCTAAAAGGATAACAAATTCGCGGATTTGGCTCGCGGCGTTAAAAAAAAAGATGGACGGCCTGGGAACAAAACAGAATATGCTCCCGCGCGATGTCACGGTGACTTGGGTTTTTGACAGACGCCTCACGGTGGCTTTAAATTTACGTTTTCTGTACGTTTATTTGTTTGTACGTTTCTTTCGGACTTTTTTTTTGCACATTTATCTTTCCTTCCTAAACCCTCAAGCTTTGAACACCTCCAATTAAGCTTCACCGTTTCTAATCGTTCTGGATCGAGGCCACGGTGAGAAATGGTAGATTTCATTTCCGGATTTTGGTGTGGTGTGAGTGTGTATGTGTGTGTGCGCGCGCGCGTCTCCGTCTGATTAACCTTTGAGTGGAACGCATCAGCGTGGCAGATATGATGCATGCTTGGCGGGCCGTGAGAATGTCACACAGAGAGGGCTGCTCATCTCTCTCTCTCTCTCTCTCTCTCTCTCTCTCTCTCTCTCTCTCTCTCTCCCCGCCGCCCCGCCGCGTCCATGCCTCTCTATCGCGCTCTCTCTCTCTGCACCCTCTTCCTTGTCGCGCACACGCACACATTCACACAATCTCACGCTGCTCACGTATTAATCGAATTATGCAGTAATTATGATAATGCCGTGTGGATGTCGCCGTGGCAGCCGGCCGCGGCCCGGTGCCAGCGCTGTCGCTGTCGGGACCGACGCCCAAATCCTCTTTAACGGCGTGAAACGAATTTAAAGGGACGGACGCGGCCGGCCCGCCCCGATCCGACGTCTAACTGGACTGTTGTGTCTGGCATCCGAACGCCGCACGCAAATACACGACGCTTCCCATTTTTATTAACATTATTTATCTTCATTTTTAAAACTGCGTGTGAAGCAGAAGCGATGCGTCAGCCGCGCCCTTGTTTGGGCCCGCATCATCGCGTGTGCCTAGGCCGCGAGGAACACGAGGATATCACCAACAAACGTAACTGGGTCAGCAAAAAAATAGTAATACGTCGGCTCCCCGGGAAAAAATACTTGGAACAGCAACAGGATATTCCGTCAAGTCCGCACCGAAAGTGGAATTATGAAGAGTAACCGCGGACTCGAGAATGCAATAAGCTGAGAGTATCGCCGCCGCAGGCATCGGCCACGAGTCCACCGGAACATACAGTCGTACTGCAGCTGTCAAGACCACCCTGAATGCCCTGCTAACGACCGACTCCGCATGCTTCAGTGAATACTTTTTAGTGGAAAGTCCGGCACGCCTGAGCTCGCCGGCGACACCCCGCGGCCCGCGGGGACGCGGGGGGTATCGACGCGGGATAGAGCTGGAGGTTACTTCGGGGCGCCGCACCGCGCCGCGCACAGCAGAGCCGCGCGGAGGCATGAATGAGAAGCAATCAGGAGATGGCGCGGCCGCGGCGGGCAGCGCCTGGCAGCGCCTGGCAGCGCGGCGGCGGTGGTTGGCACGGCTGGATGCCGCTGAGGGTGGCCGGCCTGGCCAGGGGAAGGAAGGGGTGCCGCCTCGCCTCGCCGCGCTCCACTACCCCCGCCCCGCCCCGCACTGAACGAATCACCCGGTGCGAAGTACTCTCTGGGTCAATAGGTCTAATCATGCCGGCCGACCGTGCGGCGGCGGCGGCAGCGTGAACACGCAGACCCGGCGGCGGCGGCGGCGGGGTCCCTCTACCCGACCGAGGTGAGGTCCGGCGGACATGCGGGCCTGGCGGGCCTCTCGGCCTCAGTGCGGGGCCGCCTGCACGCATTATTTATTTTATTTCGATTCCGCAAGCGTCAATTTCCCCCCTTCCTCCTCCCTCTCGAAGACCCGCGCCGTGCCTGCTGCAGAGCCCTCCCGTCTCTCTCTCTCTCTCTCTCTCTCTCTCTCTCTCTCTCTCTCTCTCTCGCCCTCTCTGGTGCCTCGTTAGTTGCCTTCATTTCCAATACTCGCCATCAGTCTCTGTCCACCACTGCTGACGCCGCTGCTGCTGGCCGGGCGGCGGCGGGGCGGAGGCGGATCCAGGCGCGGTGTGCGGGCCGTGCGGGCGCGGCTGCGGGCGCGGTGGTGGATGATGTGATCGAATTGGTGGCGCAGCGCGGCGTGGCGGGGCGTGGCGGGGCGGGGCGGGGCGCGGCGGAGCGGCGGACCTGCCTGCAGCCAGCCTCCCGCCCCGAGCCGCGGAGGGACGAGACGGGGCTCCATTCAGGGGAGGCGGGTGGGATCCCTTCACCGCCCCCTCCCCCTTCTCCGGTCTGGACCAATTACAAATCCGGCTTAATTAGCGACTTGCAGGGCGGCGCGTACGTTTCTACCTTACCGGACCGGAAGCCAGCGACGACGTGCCTCCCGCCAGCCCCCGCCAGCCCCCGCCGGCGCAGCAGCCGTTCTCCAATCCCAATCACAACCTACGCGCTCTGCTCTGCCGTCGGCGTCGACACGAACAGGGCCCGCGGGCCGCGGGTCACCGCAGCGAGAACCGTGGCGCAAGGCAAAGAGTGGCCGGCGGCAGCTGACGCTGTCGACATCCCTTGCACCGCAACGAGACGACCAAGGAGTCGGACAGGGCGGGTCAGAGCGGAGCAGAGGCCTGTCCGAGGGCCTGTCGCACTCCTGTCATCCAATTACACCTTGTGCGCGCCGCAAGAAATGGCCCCGGCACCCTCCTCCCCTGCCGCGGGACCCTCCCCCTCCCCTCGCCCGCGCCCTGTCGCACCTCCTGGGCGGCGGCGTCCGTCCTCGGAGTGACCCGGGTCGAGCCGGCCGCGCGGAATTCACTCACGAGAATGAAATGTGCCTCTTCCCCTTCCCTTTCATCTCCCGGGTGGACGGCGGTGTCACTTACACAAGGCGGGTGGCCACGACGTGCGCGCCGGCCTCACCCCCTCCCCTCCGCGGCCACCCTCCGCGCCGACCCCCTCCCCTAGCCGGCGGAGCCGCCGCGCCGCCGCGCCGCCGCGCTCCCGCCGGGCCCGCACCCGCAGTCGTCGCGTGGTGGTCGCGGGGTGCGGAGTGTTCGCGACCAGCCGCCGCCCGCAGCAAGCCGAGCCGAGCCGGCGAACAGAAACAGGCTCCCGTCCCGGTGTCCGAGACGTTGTCGTCGGGGGTGTCGTCGGCACGCCGTCGTCCTCCGACCGCCGCCTCGCCGCCGTCCTCGGAGCGCCGCTGCCCACGGTTGCCCGCGGCCCGCTGCGGCCCACTCCAATCTTGCTGCCATTTCGACGACCTTTCCCGGTCTCTTCCGCGGTCCCTCCGCGCGCCTCGCCTCGCCGCCCCAGGCAATCAGCAGGACCCCCAGGACCGCCGGACCCCCAGGACCCGCAGGACCCGCCGGACCCGCCACCACGGCGCCGGCCAGCGCCAGCGGCGTGGCAGCAGCGGGGGCCTTCGCCAAGGCCTTAGCGCGCCGCCCGCCAGGACCCCGGCCCGGCACCCGGAGGCCGCTCAGCCACCGGCAGTTGGCAGGTATGAGGCACCACCACGACGACAGGACCACGTCCTCCCCATCCGTGTCTCCATCGCTCGAGGCCGTTGTGTGGCGTGCCGTGAAGGGCTGCTGTCACGTACGGTTGGCAAGCGCTTGGCAGGTCAGCGCACCGACCGTCTCCGCTGTCACCTCCTATGTGTTAACCCAGAGTGCCCTCTGACCTCTGAGGCAGTGCTGCATGACTATGTTCCAGCCCTTAACCGTTTCATATACATCGCTGCGGTGAAAGGCTCTGATGGCGTTGCTGTCACTGCCGTAAGAAGGTCTACAGTGCATACTTCGGCCGTTCGGTCCGCCAGCGCCGCTCTCGTCCCCGCCAGTCAGCTGTCCCGCGTGGGGTTGGCGGGGTGGGGGTGGAATCCTCTCACGTTTTTTACGGACACACCCCTCCCGCAGCAGCAGCAGCAGCAGCGACCTCTCCCTGCCTCAATTAGAGCGCCCTTCGGGTCTTCGGCACGACCCTCCCTCCCTCCCTCCCCCCGCCGGCCTCCCCTCCCCTCCCCACCGCGGGCTGCACCTACCCGCCGGCCCGCCACCGCCACCGCCAGTCCCGTCCCGTCCCGGTAATCAGCGCCCTTGTTCACTGAAAAACGGTCGGTCGGGCGCAGGCGGCGCGCGGGCCGGGCGGGGCGAGGCGGGCGAGGCGAAGCGGGGCGGTGTGGTGGTGCCGTGCAGTGCCGTGCCGCGGCAGCCGGCGTGGCGCCCAGCGTCTGGTCGGCGGGGCCGCGGGGGCTGCGGGGGCCGCTGTGCTGATCACGCTTCGCCCCATCACGCCCCGATCCTCCGACACGTGACGTTGATGCGGGGCGGCGGCGGCGGCGAGCAGCTCAGTGCCAATAGCCGCTGCCGAGCACCGTGTCACGCCCGCCTCCGACTGCGAATAGTGCGCGTTCTGTGTGCACGCAGAGGGTCGTCTTTCAAAGTCCTTCCCGCGCGGCGTGCCCGTCCCGCCACGCCTCGCCCGCTCACTTGGTAGGCTCCCCGAACTGGCTGTGTAGCTGTCCGCTCCGCTGTTGGCACCCGGCACCGGCGCCCACACGGCCGCAGCACAAGCAGAAGGGGTGCGATGATACGCCGAGCCGAGCTGGGCCATGTCAGGGCCAGCCGCGCCGAGCCGAGCCGAGCCGAGCCGTCAGCTTGCATGTGAAGATGGCGCCAGCTAGCTTGGTTAATGAGAAGTGTGGCGGCCCAACCCCAACCCTCCCTCCCCCTCCTCCCCCTGATAGGGTTTTAGGGCCGGCGCAGGCCAGCCAGCCAACAACCCCCACGCCGCTCGCGGCCCCGCGGCCCCGCGGCCCTCACGGCTACGGCCGGCTACGGCTCACACAGCCATTAAGGCTGGATTGCTCCGTTTTAAATGCCGAGATCCTTTATGCTAAAACTCACTCCGACGGGCGGGGCGCGCGGGGCCGAGCGGGCGGGGGCGCACTGGGGGAGGGGGGGGGGGGGGGGGGAGGACTCCTCGGCCGCAGCCGCAGCATTATCATCGTTTCGGACGCATATAATTCTGTTTTCATTATCTATGGCGCCTCTCTCTCTCTCTCTCTCTCTCTCTCTCTCTCTCTCTCTCTCTCTCTCTCCCTCTCTCCCTCTCCCACCTCCCCCCTCTCGCCCTCGTCGTCTTGATTTGCCCTGACAACCATAGTGGGCCGGCAGTGGCTTTGCGGACGCAACATGACACGGAAGCGGCGGCGGGACTTTTGGGGTGGCGGTGGCGGGGGGGCCTCAGGGCCCCACGCGCCGCTCGTCACGCTGGATGGATGCCGTACTGCACGGTCGTGACATTACAACGGTCTCCAACAACAACAACAGCGGTGGCTGCAACAAAAACAACGGCCGGAACAGCAGCGGCGGCGGGGCAGCACTGCGGCAGGGCGCGCGCCCCGGCCGGGCCCCGGCCAGGCCCGGTACGTTAATGAGACTCGGTGCGGCCACCCCAACTGCTTAATTGGCACGGGCTCGGCGGAGCCGGCGGGGCGCGGCGTGTGGGGCGTGGCGGTGGTGGAGGCCCGGGGCCGCATCCGCTGCACCGCCGGCCCGCGGGACACTCAGCGCTCGCGGGGTGCGCCGCCGTCCTCTCCTCTCAGGGGGCCCCAGCGCGGCCGCAGCGCCGCGTAGCTACTCGGGGCCTGCCCTGCGCTCGAGTGCTGCGGCACTGCCCTCTGCCTGCCCCCGACGCCCTCCCCCTTCCCCCTTTCTCTCTCACTGTGTTTCTCTCTCTCTCTCCCCTCCCCCGCTTTTCAATTTTGGCTAAGCGTGAGACAATGAAAACCCGTTTCCGCCACACGAAATATTAAATATATGAAAGAAAGGGAGGGGAAAGGGAGGAAAAAAAGAGTACGCAATCGTGTGGTATCTCCATCTGTTCGTTTTGTTGTTTTTGCTACAGGCCGCATGCCTTTTGAAACCAGAGGGACAGTGGAGAGTCACACGACGAATCATTAAGCATGTAAGCATTAAGCTTAAGGCTTGGTTTTGGCATCGTTTTACAGAATCTTGAAGCGGTTTGGAATCATTTTTTTCCTGACACATTTTGACGTCGGTGGTTCGTTAATTCAGTCTGTGCCTCTCTCCTCCCCCCCCCCCCCCCTCCGCTTGCCCTCCGGCGGGGATCAGAACCGGGACTTCCTAAACACTGGTGGCGGCGGTGCGGTGCGGCGGGGTCGCGGGGAATCCGTTTTAAAGAATTGATTGCGTCGTTTGTGATTTACTTAATTTGCTTGGCCTGCTGCGGAGTAATGAAGGCCATTCATTCATCAATATAGCGACTCATCAAACAAGCTCAGCTCCCTCCCCGCTCCCCTCTCTCATCCCCTGCCCTCCCCTGCCGCCTTATCCGGCCCGCACACCCTAGACTCACATTTACTTCGTCAATTACACCGACCCTTTGTCAGATTCAGCACACTTCTTTGTCCGCGGCTATCGCCTGAGTGATTGCATTTTATCTCGGTCACCCCCCACCCTCACCCCTTTCACCTTGAGACAGAAAAAAAATGAAAATGGCCCATCCTAGACGTATTGCCACCGTGCGGAGAATGTATTTAGATCGGACTGTATAGAGAAGCCCTCTAGAAACCACACGAGCGCGCGTGTCGCGGTTCTTTGGTTTTCTTCGGCGGCGGCGGCGGTTGTCACACCCAATTTTCCCGCAGACGTCAAAAGGAAAGGACAAGTGAAAAAGCGGGCCGCTGGTCAGCTCCGCTCGCGGCTCGGCTCGGCACGGCCCGGCTCGGCACGCCTCGGCACGGCTCGGCTCGGCACGCCGCCGCGCTCAGAGCGTTCACTTTGCGTTGCCGCGTCTCATTATTATTTTAATCCTCGCGGTGCGGTGCGCGGCGGGACGACGCCGGCGACTCACTGCGCTGCGTGGCGTGGCGTGGCGTGGCGTGGCCGAGCAGCCGAGCCCGGGGGCGGCGCTAATAGAGGGACGTCCAGAGCAAACAGGCCCAATACGGTCCCCCCCTCCTCCTCCTCCACCCCCACCGCGGTGCGGCGTGGCGGCGTCGCGACCACGCGCGTGCAGCGTTTGATTGGAATATATTCAAATGATGCGTCCCCCCCCCCCACCTTACTCCACCCTCTCCTCCTCCCTCTCTTGCCCTCTTCATCGCTGAAATTGACAAGACGATTGTCTTCTCTCTGGGCATTCTCATCACCACCACACCGCCGCCGCCGGGGGCTGCGGCCGCAGGGGCCGGCCCGGCAGACGGAGCAGGCAGCAGGCAGCAGGCCCCGCTCCCCGCGGCTCCCGGCTCCCGGCTCCAGGCTCCAGGCTCCCGGCTCCCTATCCGTGGCGGACCCGCCTCAAGATTATTGTTTGACGTCGTTGACAACGGCCGACTATCGCGTTATCGGCCGGCCCAGCGCGGAGCAGTCGGCGTGCTGCCGCTGGGGGCTGAGCTGATTCCGAAAGGACCGCGTCGGCGCTCCGTCTCTCTCTCTCTCTCTCGCACCCCTGCGGGACGCCGCATGCGTGCGACAGAGACAGAGCGAGGAAACGCCGCGCTTCGGAATGAGCCAGCTATGTGCTGGTGCCGCCACGCCCCCCATTTCGCGGAAAGTGAGGAGGGCCGGCCGCCGCGGCGATGATCGGTTACCCCCCCTCTCGCCCCCTTCCCTCCATCCCTCCCTCCCCTCCTCCCCGTCTACGACGCCCCCTCTCCTCCTTTGCTTCAGTTTCCCACCCCTCCTCCCCGCGTGTCCGACCAGAGCAGTGATACTACTATGCCGTGTTCTCGTCCGGTTTCCCATTCATCGCCTCGCCCTGCGGCGAGTGTGACGACATGGGAGGTGCGGCGGTTAAGACACGGCAGCTAGTACTCCAGTACCAACACGGGAGCGGCGCCACAACCCGAACCGCCCTTAAAGGCGTTCCTTTCTGGACTGCTCCCCCCCCCCCCACATAGCGACTTCTTTGCACGGCCGTTGCTCGCGAATTTCCGCGTGCTGGGAGGGTGTGAGTGGCTGGCGGTTGGCTGGCGTGCTGGCTGGCGGCTGTGCGCTGCTGCCCCGCCGCCGCCGCGCCGTGCCGCGCCGTGCCGCCGCTGCGGCGAGCTCGAAATGTAACATTCAATTACCCTAATCAAATAGTCGCCGGTGGCCGCACGCCGCGCCGTGACTCAGCAGCTGCGGTCTTCCCCCCTCCCCCGCCCGCCCCTGCGGGCTCTGCACATTCGCTCAATAGGGCGGCGGCGCGGCGCGGCTCTCGGCTGCGCTCGCCGCGCCTCGCCTCGCCTCGGCGGCCCCGCGGGCCTGCAGAGGTAAACAGGAGCGGATGAAAATTAGTGGGCCGACGCGATGGCCCGCCCATTCAAATCGTTTCCGACTTGTGGCGCGGCGGGAAATGGAATTGATCAGCGGAGGGGGGGGGGGGGGGTCCCGGAGCGGAGCGCGACGCGGACGCCAGCCACCCCTCGCCGAGGCCTGGCCAGCGGCGGGGGCCGCGGGGGCGGGGGCCTCGCGCCGCTGCCGCCACTGCTGCCGCCGCCACCGCACCAAGTTCTCCCGCTCCTTGTCCTTCGCGCGGGCGGCGCTGGTTGCTGCCGCGGCCGGCGCCGGCCCGCAGCCCTCATTACCCGCGACGAGGCGAGACGAGACGCGGGGGCTGCGTCGGCGGGGAGGCCGAGGCCGGCGTGGTCTCTCCTCCGCTAATTGTCGGCGTCGTTATAACGCAGAGCGGCCACCGCCCCGCCGCCCCGCTGCCCCGCCTGTAGCGCCTCCTGGCGGCGGCCCTGTAAATCACGGCGTGCGTGTGTGACACAGGCACACGGACGATGTCGACAAAAAATAGATATGCAAGCGAAAACTTGGCGGCGCAGGATATACGAGAAAATCTTGATGGCGGTCGGCACCTGCCGGCAGTGTTGACAGCAGGCAGTGTGGCCAGAAAAGTAGGCAAACAGAAGCCCGAACTCACAGGTGTCCAGGCAACACTGCCTGCTGCCTGCGGCTTCGACCCGGCGACGGGCTCGTTGCTGGTCCCCTGCTCTTCTCTCCACGGGAACGGCCGGCGCCGCCGTCGTGGCCGCGGCGCATGGCGGATCCCCATTAGCTTCATTAACACGGGGCCCAGAACAACGAGGGGCGGCGGCTGCGGCGACACCCCGCGGGACTCTGATGACAGAGCGGCGGCGGCGGCGGCGGCGGAACGCCAGGAGACGACGCCGCGGTGCGGTGTGGCCGCCCCAATCCATATATGGAAGATGGGAGTGCAGCGCTGGGCGGGGCGGGGCCGCTGGCTGCCGCTGGCTGCGGGTGCCGAGGGGGCGGCCCTCCCCGTCGGCGAGGCGAGGCGAGGCGCCGCCGTGCGCACAGACTTCCTTTACGGTGAGTGTGTTTTCCATCAGACAAATTGACCCGGTGGTAGCGGCGCACACCCCGCCCCGCCCCGCTCCCCGGCCTCCCAATCCGACGCGATGAGGGGGTAAATGAACCGACTCGGGCGCGGCGCGGCGCGGCCGGCCCGGACCCCCTCCCCACCCCCTCGCGGTGGACTCCCGGTAGGGGCCTCTGCTCGCCGCCGCCAACGACGCCGAGGTGCCCGCGGGCGGACACACGCTGCCGCCCTCCGTTGTTGACTCGATCGCGTCTCGCGCGCCGGCAGGACAGTGAGGCGGGGTGCGGGGTCGTGCGCGAGGACTCTCATCTCAGATCGGGCAGATAGCTCAGCGCCGCTCAGCGCGCAGCCGTCGCTGCACCGGCCTCTCGGCTGCCTCGGCAGCTCAGCAGCTCGGCACTGTGACCCCCCGCGGCCCGCAGAATCGGGTGCGAATCGAAGCTCGGCACGTAAACAAATGCGGGCGGCCGGCGGCGGCGTCGGGGGCGCGGCGGGAGCTTGGCAGCCGCGCCTGCCGTATCGCAGGCCGTGGCAGGCCGGCCGCCGGCCCGCCAGCGCCGGCCCGGGCCGCGGCAAGGCCACTTTTTGTTTCGCATTTCTGGACGCCTTATCCGGACGCCCATCTCCCCTCCCGGACCCTCCCCGGCCGGCTATCGCGGCGCGGCGCAGCGCGGCCGCCGTCAGGAACTCCGCGCCGCCGACGGCAGCCGAGGCGCAAGCGTTGCATTCAGTCTCGTTTCGCGCTCGGCGCCGCACGGCATTTTACGCGGTTTGGCGCGGCCATCTATTTCTGTCTCTAAACTCTCATTCCCGCTCTCTCTTTCTTTCTCTCTGCCTCTCTCTGTCTTTCTCTTGTCTTTCTCCACTCCACCAGACCCAGCAAGGAAAGGGCGGCAGGCAGTAAACACGGTGTTAAAGCATCCCCTTGCCCGGCCCGGCGCGGCGCCGCTGCTTCCCACCCACCCATCTCCCATCAAAAGCTATCAGACGTTTTCTTTTGTTTTATCTCTCTCTCACACCCTCTCTCTCTCTCTCTCTCTCTCTCTCTCTCTCTCTCTCTCTCTCTCGCTCCAACCCTCCTTCCCCATCATCCGCAATAATAAGCCCCATTCGAGGCAGCGTCCCTTGTGCACCGCGCGTGCGCCGTCATCGGGAGCGGCCGCAAGAAGAACAAGCAGCGGCCGCAGCAGCACAGCAGTTGCCCCCGACACGGCGACATGGAAACGGGGGGCGGACACACGATGCCAAGTCATTAGAGCCCACTCCACGACTCCACTCCGCCCAGCTCTCCACTCCGGCCGACGACGAGCCAACACCCCGTGGCCGGCTGCGGGCCCCGGCCGTGGGCCCCGGCTGC
Source organism: Megalurothrips usitatus (assembly GCA_026979955.1). Taxonomy (NCBI): domain Eukaryota; kingdom Metazoa; phylum Arthropoda; class Insecta; order Thysanoptera; family Thripidae; genus Megalurothrips; species Megalurothrips usitatus. The sequence goes on along the minus strand of CM049594.1, from coordinate 7,583,787 downwards.
GGGCTGCGGGCCCCTGTGAGCCCTCTGGCCTGGACACGCCGCTAATTGTGAACGTCGTTATCAAGCTCAGCCCCGGCCCGCCTGCCGGCCGTGCACCCTCCCGTCAGCACCGCCGCCGCCGCCGCCGCCCCCTGCGCCCGTCACCTGCCTGTCCGGCCCCGACGGCGTGCAGCGGTACAGCGGCGACGGCGGCGGCGCGCTGTCGACCGGGGCCGCCGCGCCGAGGGAGCCAAACAAGTGCCAAAGCGCTTACGGGACCGACACCCCGCCCGCTCGCCCCGCCGCCGCACCGCGCCGTCCGGCGGCACACGGCGGGGAGCCGAGTGGAGCTGCTCAGCGCTCCCACCCCGTCCCGCCAACCCCCGCACAACTCGGCGAGAGAGCGAACCCCTTGACATTTGAAGGATTTGCGCCACCGCTCCTCAGAGCTAACCGTGCGGCCCGGGGGTGCCTCGACATCGGTTACGCCAACGAGACGACGGCGAATACGGCGACGGAAACCTCGCACGGCGGGCGCCGGCCGCGGTCGGGCGCCTTCGCAGACCTGGACACTAACAAGGCACGGCCGTCCCTCTTCCAGGGAGGGGCCGCCGCGGGGATGAGGGGTGTGGCGGTCTAATTACCGCATGAAAGTAGTGTGGCCCGCGTGCGCCCCGCGGAGTGCCGACTCTCTCTGTCTTTGTCTCTCTCCCTCTCTCCCCGGGGGCGGCCGCGGTACGCTACGGCCGCGGCCACGGGCCGCGGCGCGGCGGCGACCGTGGCGGTAGCAGCGCAGCCCCTATCCGCCCCCTCCATCCGGCGGCCCACACGCCAACGGGGCGACGCCAACGCCAGCGCCGCTCGCCCCGCAAGACGCGAGGCGAACAATTAGAGCGGATACACGCCCGGCGCTTGGCAACTCTGGGCGGAGCGCGGCGCGGCGGCGAGCGTGCAGCGGCGCGTATGCAAATGAGCCGGCGGGGCCGGCGGGGCCGGGAGGGTGTGGATGACAGTGCGGCGCCGCTGCTCCGCTCCAGAGGACGGCCGCGGCGCCGGTAATTGCGCGCCCACAGATTCCCTCCCCCGCCGTATCACAATTACGATCACAAACATAATCAAGCTGCAGCGGGGCGGCCGGCGCTGCTGGCCGCGGCGGCAGCGGCGGCGGCGACCACCCCGGGACGGACGGCTCGCCGGCGCTCTACTCCCGCCGCTGATTGCCAAGGCTTTTCGCGCCGGCCGCCGGCCTCCGGTCAGCTCCCTCCCCGCATCGCTCCCGCGACTCCACAGCGACGGTCCGTTTGTCGGGAGCGGGAGACGCCTACCCGGTTCACACACGGTGAGCGGCCCGGCCTGGCCGCCGGCGGGCGCCGTGGCGGCAGGCAACGCAGAGGCACGGCTGCGCGGCGGGTCTGCCCGCCCTGCAGGCGCCGGCCACGGAGCCGCTGCGGGAGCCGGGGGCCCGGCGCGGAGCGGCGGAGGCGAGGAGTAACGCCGCCTGCTACAATACGCCAATCAGCAGCCCGACCCGGGCCGAGCCGGCCACCGCCGGCGCGGCGCGCGGATTAGGGGAGGGGGCGCTGGAGGGGTAGGGGGCGGGGGGCGGGGTCGGCACGCGCCTGGCTCACGCTTTCAATCAGGAAGGCACTGAGGCCCCCGCGGGTGCCCCGCGGGCCCCCCGGGTCCCCGTCAGAGGGATCCCCTCCCCCCAACCCCCCGCCTCGGCCGGCATCCGCAGCAGGCCCCCGCCGCTGCTGGCCGCAGGCGGGTTTCTGCATTACATCCGCCGCCGCTGCCGCCGTTGTTTCTCTTCCCAGTGCGGGGGGCGCCCGGTTAGGCAGCAGGTTGTCCCGGCCGCCTGCCGCCAGTGATTGCGGATTCGATCCGACTGCCGCCGCAGCGCGGCGCGGCGCGGCCCCGTCATGATGGATGGGCTTCAAGCAGCACATGGTGCACACGCGTGTAACTACCGCGCGGAGTCTCCGGTCTCTCTCTCTCTCTCTCTCTCTCTCTCTCTCTCTCTCTCTCGCTCTCTGTGTCTCGCTCTCCACTGCGCTCGTGTGTAAACCCTGTGGGGTTACGCGCTCGCGGAAGAAGCCGGCCGAACAACAGCAAAGTCAGTTGACCCCTGCTGCTGCTGCTGGCACGGCGCCGCTGCACGGCCCGCTCCCGCTCGCACTGCAAGCGCAGGCGGAATTCAATTAGGTAAGGGACAATCCAACTAAAAGCGCCCCCCCCCCGCACCGCCTCGCCTCCCCCTCCGCCCCCCGCAGCCGCCCCCCGCCCCGCGGAACCCGGCCATCGTGCGGTCCGGTCATCAGCACCGCCGCCGGTACTTTATTTATTTTACTTCATCTTCAATCGCCCGAATGGATTGGCGGCGCGCTTTTAATTGACGCTCCGCGCCGGTCGGCACACAGGCAGTCTGCCGTGCGCGTGGCGCCCCCTACCCCGGCACTCTCCCTCTCGCCCTCCCCTCCCCTCCTCCCTTCCTCCCTCCCTCCCTCCCCTTGCGATCCCCTCCCCATATCTGCCTCGGCGTCCCCTGTCGCGCCGCGGAGGACCGGGCGATATATGAAATGGAGACCCCATCTGACGTGCGGCCGCTATGGACCCCCCAAGAACAATCAAACAGAGCACAGCAACATATGAAATGGCGATATAGATGGCATTCTGAAGGAGGTGGATGGGGTGGAATAAACTGGGGACTGGCCGGCCCTCGCGGGGAGCGGCCGGCAGGCCTGGGGCGGCCCGGGGCCCGAGAGGCCCGAGAGAGGGGCCGCCGGGTCACGGTGGCCGGGGACACAGTACGTCGGCGCCACCGCTGCCGCCCTCCCGTCTCGGAAGGAAAAGATGTCCTACACCGGCCTCGTACTCCCTGCTGTACCTTCCTGTTCCCCCCCCCCTCTCTCTCTCTCTCTCTCTCTGTTCCACACACACACGCACACACTTTCTCACGCACACATTTAATTCACTCCCGGGTACGAGTTACCAGTTGTACGGTTGCGTAACGTCACGAAAGTAATCTAGAGTGAGAGCGCGGCATCTTCAACGTTTAATCCCCCCCCCCCTCTCTCTCTCTCTCTCTCTCTCTCTCTCTCTCTCTCCCGTTCGCGGTGGGTGTGGCTGCAGCGTGAGTCACGAGGCCGGCAGCAGCGCGATAGGGTCACCGCCGGAATCAATCAAATATCAAGCCGGCCAATATTTTTGCAGCACACAGCCGTTATTCCGATCTTGTTCCCTAAACCTCTTACACTGCATGGCACCGCACGCGCGGCGTCGTATGGCGGCTGCTGTCCCCTCCCCCCCCCCCTCTCTCTCTCTCTCTCTCTCTCTCTCTCTCTCTCTCTCTCTCTCTCTCTCTCTCAATCTCATTTAAGCGACGCACTGCATCTCTTTCTCCCTCTCTCCAGCCAGCCGCACGTTCGTCCCCATTCCGCATATTGCACTTACATCGCATGAAAAAACGGGAACCGCGCATTGATCCGCGGGCACCTAGCCTCTTTGCTTAATTTGGCCGCGCGGCGGTGTGCGGGCGCGTGGCGGAGCGTGGTGGCGCGTGCCGCGGGGGACCGTCCGTAAGCGGGAGCGACACCCGGCGCCAGCCCGCGACAGGGCGGCCCCCGGCCGCGCCGGGCCTACTGCAAAGAACATTAAACCGTAATTGGATCTAACATTAGTCGTTTCAAAAGGTTTTGTGGGGTGATAGCCTCGTAAGGGGTCACGTGAGTACTAACATAACAGGGAAAGGGAGAGAGAGAGAGAGAGAGAGAGAGAGAGAGAGAGAGAGAGAGAGAGAGCGGAACGGATGACCAGGCGCGATGGGTGTGAGGGAGACGGCCGCCGCTCCCCATCCCCTTGAGCGCCCCCGCCCGCCGCCCGCCTGCTCCACACGGCTGGCCGGGCGCGCCGCTGCTCGCGCGCGTAAATTACCCTACCGGGCTTTTTACGGCGCGAAGAGTAATGATGAAAGCAATTAAAAATTGTAATTATTTGGCGCAAGAAAGTGTAATATCGGACGGGACGGGTGGGAGCGGCGGCGGCGCATCGCAGCAGTAATGACGGGCCGGCCGGGTGTGCGGGGCCGAGCCGAGCGGAGGGAGTCGAGCCGAGCCGGGCGAGCGGGGCCGTGCCGAGCCGGGCCGGGCCCCGCGGCAGCCGCGCTGCATTCTCATTAGCGCACAGCGCACGCACCTCGCCTCGCCGCCCGCTGGGTGTCCGCTGGGTGTTCCGCGGGGTGTTCCGCGGGTGTCGCGGATGCGGCACCCCGCTTGCGGCCGTTCCCACCTTTCCATGACTTGTGACATCCCTTTCTTCGCGGCGCGGAGTCGCCCGCGGCTGCCTACCCTCTTGTTCCGTCCTGAGGCTCTCGGGGAGTGTGACGTGGTTCGTGGACGCCGTGCCGTTGCCCCGTGGTGCTCCCTGCGGCCCCCGGGCCGGCGGCCGCATCGGTGGCTGCCCGGCTGATTGGCTCTCGGAGAGTGCGCTGCGCCTGGTTGCGCCGCCGCGCCTGGCCGCGCGTGTGGCGTGGCCGCGGGCTGTACGTCACGTGCCCCCCCCCCCCCTCCCCCCTCCCCTACGGCCTCGCCCCGTACAGTACAGCACCATGCGGGTAATTACCCGGCGCAATCACTGTGCTGCAGACGACGCCCTGCAGACACTCGACTCGATCCGATGATGTTGGGGGGGGGGGGGGGGGGGGGTCGTTTGGCGGCACGCGCGCAGCGTGCACGACCCGCGATGACGTCCCGCGTTCGTGTGTTTTGCGACTGCCCGTGCCGGCCGCCGTGCCTCACTCTGTGGAGCGGCGGTCTTGGGGAGGCCTGGCGTCAACGCCTGGCGTCCTCGGTTCGGCCGAGCATGACGGGGTCGCAGCGCGGTCCTCTGTGGTGACGCGGCTCCAACTGCAGGTCGCCGTTGAACGCCCCCGGTCGCCGCGGCAGCCCGGCGTGCGCCCTGTTGCGCGCCCCTCTGTCTGCCCTGCTCTGCTCTGCTCTGCTCTCCACCACCATTCCCGAGAACTGCTGTCCCTGTCAAAGGCGGCGCCGGCGAACGCGCGCCGCCGCCGCCGCCGCGACTCGCAGGATCGACGCCACGCGCCACTGGCGCCACCGAGCGCCCCCATTATGCTCAGGTAGGGACCGGCGACGACCGCTGGAGGCAGGCGCAGGGGTGCGCGAGGTGTGCAGCGACGGGGCCGGGCGGCCGGTGCTCGAACCCGCCGCCCCCGCCGGGACCGTCTACGCAATGACGATCGCGATAGCACTACCCGCAACACTGTCGCATAAAACACACGACGCGCGGAGCCGAGCCGCCACGCCCCGCCACGCCACGCCACGTACTCCGCCTGCTGGACTTTGGTTTATATTGCGGCAGCGGCGGCCGGCGGCGGCGGGGCGGGTCCGGCGCCAATACCCCTCGCCGTGACGCGCTCCATGTGCTCGCTGTGAAGTCCTCGCGCTCTCTATCTCACTCGCTCTCTCCCCCCCCCCCCCCCGACGCGCGGGGTGGTTACAGCGTGCGAGTAGCCTCGTGCTCTCTTTTTTATTGCCCCTTCTCCCTCCCCTCCCCTCCCACCCTCTGACCCGCTCCCTTCCCGGCTGGCCGCACAATTTCTGCGGGAGATTAATCGAGCGCGATTATTCTCGCTGTGCGTCCGCATCACACCGATTAAAACTCTCTCTCTCTCCCTCTCTCTCCCTCTCACTCAGATGCCGTGTGGGGGTGTGCGAGAGAGGGAAAAGGATGAAGGAAGGAAGGTCGTCAGCACTGGAATGGCGGGGACAGCAGAAGCAGAGGATGATGAGGAGACTGGTGGGATGCTGGGGGATAAGGGTGGATACGAGAGAGAGAGAGAGAGAGAGAGAGAGAGAGAGAGAGAGAGAGATAGTCAGGGAGAGCGAGACAAAGGGCTCGCGAGAGAGAGAGACAGAGAGGGGGGGGGGAAGGTAGAGAGCCCGGAGAGCGCGGCGCTGTACAGCCGCTGAGCGGTGGTCTGATCAGTGCCGCCCCCAAACGTGGCGGTGGGCAAACGCCTCATTAGGAACGGGACGAGCGGGACGCGCCGCCCGTCGCTACCCCTCGCGCCGACGCTCCCCGCCGGGAGAGTCTTTGGCCGCGCGGGGTAGCGTCGCCGCCTGCGGCCCCCCCTGCTCCCCGCGAGATGGGCACGGTCAGGCACGGAGCACCCCGACAGCGGCTGGCGTTCTGTGCGGGAAGGTCACCGTTCCGGCCGCCATAGTGCTCCGAACCGCTAACTCTCCCTTTGGCTCGGGGGCGGCCGGGAGCGCTCCTTCCCTGCCTCCCGGCCGCAGGGACACACGCATTGAGTTACGGCCATGCGTGATTGCCCGGGCACAAATCACCCAGCCGTCTCACGGCCGCGGCCAGGTCTTGCCGGGCCCTGCCGGGTCCTGCTAGACCACGGCACGCCCCCGCCGCGGGCACCGCCGGCGCCGACACCCCACTGACCTTAGGGCGTCGCGGCGGCAGCGGCGGCCGACGCGGACATAAATGGGCTCCAAAACGACTTGTGCCCGCCGGGCAAGTGGGACACGGTCCGGCCCGCCGCGGCCACCGGGTCCGCCGCCGGGGCCCCATTCCGGCGCAGCCCCGCGGAAACGCCCGAAATGTTACAATGCCAGGCCATTAAAGCGGCGCTTCTACGATTTATAATCCTAATAATATTGTTGTGCAAGTATTTCCCCTGTTTTCCCCTTGCACCCGCGGCGGCATCCCGCCCCCGACGCGCTGGCACCGTTTTTTTTTGTCACGGGAATAATGGCATAATTTTTGTCCTTTTTTTAAGGCGATGGCGATTTTATTTTTGTGACCAGGTTCTAAAAGTTTTTTTTTTTGTCTCTGTTGTAGGGTTTACCGGAGCCATGGAGGTGAAAGTGGAGGCGCAGAGCAGCAACGGGCCGCAAAAGTGTGCGGGCTGCGGGAAGATCATCACTGAGCGGTGAGTCCCGTGACGTCAGCAGGGGGGAGGGGGAGGGGGCGCATTCTTGTCGAAGCACCGCCGCCGCCGCCGCATCCTCTCTTTTAATTATCATTTCATCGGCCCCGAGCCACGCGCGCTCCGCTCCGCTCCCACAATGCGGGCACATTCCACGCGCGTGTCACGGAAATGTTTGAAGCAAAACAATGTTTTGTTGGCAAAGAAATGATCCGGGATGGGGGCGAAGGGGGTAGGGGAGGGGGGGGGGGGGGGGGGGGGGGGGAGACTGTCCGCGGCAGAGGACACTCTCTCCCTCGCTCCCACACACACTCTCTCTCTCTCTCTCTCGCTCGCGCCCGCGCCCGGCCGGAGCTCGCGCCCGCAGCCGGCCGGACCGTGCGGCTTTCCCGGGCTTGCCATTCATAATAATTGTTATGGTACAACAATCCTCCTTTATTGTGAGCAATGCCGGGCCGCTGCCCCCGGCTGCTGCTGCTGCTGCTGCCGCCGCCGCCCGCCGCCCCAGCCGGCCCCGGTGGGCAGTGGGGCCCAGCCTCATAACACGGCCACAGATGGCCCGGCGGGGCGGCGGCGCTGTCCGGCCACCCCGTTTTATTATTTTACATACCTACATACCGCTTTCTCTCTGGCAATTAGACGAATGCGATTCACGCCGGCGTGGATGAGAGGGATGAAAAAAGAGTGAGGAAGAGGAGGGGAGGGAAGGGAGGGAGGGAGGGAGGGAGGGAGGGAGGGAGGGAGGGAGGGAGGGAGCCCTGCGAGGCCCACGCACGGCGGCGGCGGCGGCATGCGGCGGGGATCGGACGAAGCGACTTTGTGTGTAACGGGTTCCACATGTTTGTACGGTCCAGCGTCGTGCAGCGGTTTTAAGGCGTGGCCTCTCTGTCTGCTGCAGGTACATGCTCAAGGCGCTGGACATGCTGTGGCACGAGGACTGCCTCAAGTGCGGCTGCTGCGACTGCCGCCTGGGCGAGGTGGGCTCCACGCTCTACACCAAGGCCAACCTGCTGCTGTGCCGGCGGGACTACCTGCGGCTGTTCGGCAACACGGGCTACTGCGCCGCCTGCTCCAAGGTCATCCCCGCCTTCGAGATGGTCATGAGGGCCAGGCACAACGTGTACCACCTCGAGTGCTTCGCCTGCCAGCAGTGCAGTCACAGGTGAGCGGCCGACCCCGTCACCGAGTTCCGTCTCCCTGCCCGTCCTCGTGCACTCACTGTCGAACCCTCCCGTCCCGGCCTCAGGTTCTGCGTCGGCGACCGCTTCTACCTCTGCGAGAACAAGATCCTCTGCGAGTACGACTACGAGGAGCGGATGGTGTTCGCCAACATGAACAGCGTGAACAACCAGCAGTCGATACCGCCGCTGAAGAGGCAGGCCAACGGTCTCAACAACAACAACAACACGACCAGCATAAACAACAACATCAACACCTCTAGTGCAAACAATACCGTGAGTACACGAGGAAGTCGCAACCCCCGCGGCGTGCTGCCCTGAAGCAGTTTTGAGGCGAACTGCTGTGTGCTAATTTTCCCCTTTTTTTCTTTTGCTGTCAGAACCCGGGGCCGCCGCAGCAGACGACGGTGCAGTGCAACGTGACGGTGAACGAGGAGCCCGTCAACGTCCCCGGCACGCCCACGCAGCCCCTCCACGTCCACGTGCAGGTGTCGTCCGGCTACCACCACCAGCACCACCAGCTCCTCGAGCCCGTCGGCGGACGCTCAAAGTGAACAAGTTCAAGTGCCCGTGATCTTAGTTTGGTACGGTCGGGCGGACGGTGTGTCACCGTCGTCCGAGGGAAGAGTTTCATAAGATATGTGTAGTCTGATCTCAAGAGCTATTTTCCTACTTTTGAATGAATCGAAAATGGGATCATTAAGTTTCTCTGAACTGTGACTGGAAAATTAGTGTATGTTGTTACGGTGAACATATTTCATGTAATTCTTTTTTTTTCATATTTGTCAGATATAAAATACGTTATTTTATAGTTGGCTGTGCAATACTAGAAGATTTTTACCTTCTAATATGTAAGATATAGGCATTGTAAAATTTGTTTTTTTGTTGTTGACTTTATTTGGCTGTAGTAAATTGTCTGTGAATTGACTCCTTAGAGCAAATGCTTTGTTATATGTTATCCTTCATGTTTAATTTTTTTTATAATAAGAAAAAGTGGGCAGTACCCTTGAAATGCACGGAAAATCTCAGTATATTTGCCTCTGGTCACTTTTAACAGTCTGTTTCCAATTTGATATCTTGCGGTCCACCATGATCTGCCAATAATTTCACCTTCCTGTTCTCTATTACTATCCTTGTTAAACTTTTGTTTGTTATGTATTCTTCGTTGTATGACCTATTCGTTACGTCACTACATAGTCATTAAACATTGTAACGATAAGTTTCCACGCCGTGTCTTCTTTTTATCATATCCAACTCGAACCCCACTCTCGCGTGCACCTCATCCAGGAGGGCACGGCACGGCACGGCACGGCGGCAGCCACAGCGCCCGCGGGTGCCGGGGTAGGCCGGCCCGCCCGACACGCGTGCCTGCAGGCTGCCCGCCCGGCAGGCGCTATCGAGGCGCACGGCGGCGCGTGCTGCCCCGTCGCCGTCCTCCCCCGCACTGCCCCCGCGGCCCCCCGGACCCCGGCGCGCCTCCGAGCCCGTGAGGTCCAGTCTTTATGTGGGAGGCCCCCGCCCGCAGCCTCCCCTCGACCTCGAGGGCCCGCCACCCGCCGGGGGCCCCCACCCGAATTAATCGAGCTTATAAACGATTTGCATGGACAATAAATACCTGGCCGGTGGGTGTGTCATGGGAGGGGGGGGGGGGGGGGGGCGTTTAGGGGCTCTCGAGGCTCCGCGGGGGATACACCTCTCGCTCCGAGCAGACGGCTCGCCCCCATCACCGCCGCCGGCCCGCCGGCCTGACCCCCGATTTAGTCCGTCTGGGAAAATATTTGCGTGATCGACGGCAGCGCGGCCGAGGCTGTACGTGCCGTGGCGCGCGGCGCAGCCCGTCTCGCTCCACGATCAATTACGCAAACACGTCGCGGCCCGCGCTGCTCACGCGGCCTGCTGCCAGGCATGGCATCGCGTGCCCCCCCGTACCCCCCTCCCCCTCACCATCTCGGCAAACAAGGCGCGAGGCCCCGCCGCCGGCGCGGAATAACAAGGTTAAATACGGAAAAATAAATAGCCTTTTGTTTCGGGATGACTCGCCACAAATAGCGCGCAATGGTGATACCGTTCCACGGTCCGCAGTACTGACCGGTCCGTGCACGGCAAGGGGGGGGGGGCGGAGAAAACAAGCACATTGCATTTTTGATAACTGTAAAAATAAAACAATAATCCCAATAAATGCTTCCTCGTTAAATATTAACCCCCATTGCCCGCTGGCTTGCTTCGCCCTTTCGAATACGTCTCGCGCTCACACACACACACAAAAAAAAAAATAGAGCAGAGACGGATTTTCAAATTCCGCCGAATGAACCGGATATGCGGCTCTTTTGAACCCGATCTGGTGGGGGAGGGAAGGGGCGGCGGCTGCAGTGCCGGTGCACGGCGCGCCGCCCAGATAAAGGACTAAACCCGTTTGTGCTGCGGACAATGGGACTCGCGGCTGCAGCGGGCCGCGTCGCGATGCGCTCTGGTGTGTGTGTGTGTGTGTGTGCGTGTGCGTGTGTGTGTGCGGGTATGTGCGTGTGTGTGTGCGCGTGCACCAGTATGCACTGGCCCGTGTTCCCAGATAATCCAAGGGGTCGTGCATAAAGAGAACCGCGCTGCGTAGTGCACCCACCCCCTCCCTCTCTATACCGCTGCAGCCCTTTCCAGCCTCAAAGCTGACCCCGCACACACCCACACACACACACACGCACTCACGGCCTATGACCCCGATAGGTGGACGCAATGTCAATTTTTTTTTGAGAGGCTTAGCTCTCGCTGACGATGTGTCACGACAATTCAGTGCCTCCCCTTTCATCCGCGGCTGGTGGCCGGCGCCACGGCGGAGATACCCCCCGCCGCACTGTGTGCTCGAGCTCCGCGCAACACCGCGGCTCTCGAGCGCGGGGTGCCGGTCGGCGCCGGTCCGGGTCAATGTACGGTCCCCGCCCGGACAGGCAGGGGAGGGGAGGGGGCGGGGAGGGGGAGGGGAGGGGGAGGGCAGGGGCGCGTCTCATGTTACACATTCGCCCGCACGCCCCGCGCGGCCCGCGGATTGTGATACGCGCAGAGTATATGTTTTATGACCAAAAAAGTTAATGGCATCAGCGCGGCGTGGCACAGCGCTATTGCTGGTACACATGTGCGCCGCGCCACTATCACAACCAGTTTATCACACCGCGGTCTTCTTTTTCCCTTTTTTATTTTTTTTTGTATTTATTTGCCGAAAGTGGCGCACTGAATATCTACACAGTGATGACCACATGTTATGTGATGTGCCGTCCCGACAGATTCGGGCGGTTGGCCCCCCTGTTTTTAGCGCTCTGCGCGCGGCACTGCGTGTCGGCTGGGCTGCTGCTGCGGGCCCCGCGGTGCGGAGCTGTGCGGAGCTGCGCCGAGCCCTCACGACTCATGACTTGACTTGAGTTATCCCGCGCAGATAACGCGGCCATTGTGTCCCCCCGCCGCCCGCCGCCGCACCAACCATGATTAGTGTGCGCCCACCCGGCTTTAGCCACGATCCCGCGCAGCCAATGGCGCCGCGCCGATTTAAACCTCTTTCCCGGGCTGCACTGTAATAGTGGCTGGCCCCCGCCCCCCGCCCCCGCTGGCCGCCCCCGGGCACCGCACAAGCCGCTTCACATGCATCATCATCATTGCCTGTCCTCGTCCGCTCTTCCTTTGTTTTTTTTTTTTGTGTCGCTGTGTTGGCGCGGCTGTTTGGCCGGACGCCCCCTCGGCCGTGGACGATCAGGGCGATGGAGAGCGCCCGAGCCCCACAAGTCGCATCGCGGCCCGCGGCCCGCCAGGTCTGCCTGCGGAGGCGACGGCGTGGAGGGAGGAGACGAGGCGGAAGTGAAGTGCCGCCGTGTGCTGCCGCGCCCCGCGTCCCGTGCCGGGCGTCGGTCTGCCGCGGCCGCGGCCGGGACTGTCCGAAAAGTTCGGAAAGGGGTCGAGGGCGATGTGCGCGAGAGGCGGGAGGCTCGGTCACAGTCGGAGGGATTAACGGTGCGTGTCCCCCGCCTCCCACCGCCTCCCGGCCACGGATCACCTCCCCGCGCGCCCATCCCCCTCCGGTGGGCTTTGCAGAATTACAATCTCGAACCTTTCTAATACAAACTTTGCACTATATGGTGACGCCGCCCCGCCTCCCACACCGCCACAGACGCGGCGGGGAAAAGGGGAGGAGGGGGAGGAGGGGGGGGGGGGGGGGAGGGGGGAGGAGGGGAGGAGGGGGGGGAGAGGGGAGAGGGGAGGAGGGGAGGGGAGCGAAAAATTAGGAGGGTCTCTCCGCGCCGCCGCGCCGCCGCCCCGCCTCGCAAGGCATGCTCCTGAGGTTTCCGGACCAAAGTGACGGCAAAGTGGTCTAGTCGAGTATCGTGTACGCCGCGTACGCCGCGCACGCCGCGCCCCCCTCCAACAACAGCCTCATCCTGACGGCGGCCTCGTCGCCGAGCCTCGCGGCCGCGGGGACTTGGACTTCTCGTACTTCCTGCGGCTTCCCCTCCGCCCCCCGCCCCCCGCCCCCTCCCCACGGCCGCCGCCCCCGACCGCCACCCTCCCGTCCTTGTCTCAGCCCGCCCGCTATCAAACCTAATATGCATATTGATTAAATTCGCGAAGCGTTCACGCTGATGATTTGTGGGGACGCGTTGTTCGCGTTGCGACGGGCTGCAATCTGCGCTGCGCTGCACTCGAGGGCCGCGGCGAAGCGGCCATTTTTCTTTTGTTAGTCGACAACGCTAACCACTGCACCACCGAGACGCACGGGAGTTGCCGATGATGTGTCGTGATTATCATATCGGAAAACCAGTGATCTACATTAATTCTTTACGAAGTGATATTTCAATTTAAATTTATGAATTTCGATTTATTTTTCATCCTCGAATTTTCTTTTCTGGGGGCCCCTTACAGCGGTATGAGCGCTGGAATATTTTTCGGGTGCGCGCTGTTTTGTCGTTTTTGCGTCATCGCGCCTATGTTCCCTTTCTGTGGACTTCCGGTCGGCTTCCGGCCGGCTTCCGGCTTCGGGGACGGAGACGGAGGAGCGGCGCGCTTCCGGGATCAGGGACGGACGTGCGGAGGGCAGGAATCAGCGCGTCCGGCCGCCCTCTCCTCTCCGGGGACCGGCCGGCCCGGCTCAGCGACACGGGACTCGCCGCTCCCACTTGCAAGCCGCCCGATTCCGGAATGAAATAAAACAAGGAATTAATCCGTTTTCGTTTCCGGCGGTATAAATATGCAGGGGCCACTCCAGCGCGTTTCATTTGTTCGCTTTGCTTTCTTTTGCTGTTATTCTCTTTAAAAAAAAAACTCTGGCCTTGCTCGGCCCTCGGCTCCCCGTGGATGAGCTTGACGAAAATTAAAAGGGCTCGGTGCGGCCAAAGGTGGTGTTTGTGTATCGTGTCATCCGCTTTGGGCAGCGGCCGTTACAATAACGAACAGGCGCAGGCGGGCGTGCGGCGTGTAAGCCGGCCCGAAACAATCAGAGGCCGCGCTGCCGGCCCACGCCGCCCCCGAGATTACGCGCTCGCAATTTTTTTTAAAAAAAAATTCCTCCCCATCTTTATTTGCATTTGCACGCGAGCGTCTTATTGATTCCCATGGACTACGATACACACACTCCGCCGCCGCTGCCGCCACCCCGCAGTAAGTCTTCGTAGCCTACGAAGAAAATCCTTCGTACATCAGCCTACGAAGCCTCCATATTTTCTCCACAGTACGAAGGATGTCTTCGTAATTTTACACTGTGCCCCTCTGTTTTGGGCGAAGTCTGTTCTCGCAACCCTTCCACCGTCGTGAACTCCGTCGTTTTGTCGGAATCTCAGCTGGGTGCGTCCGTTCGGCAGAGTCCCCCGCGGTGCCCCCTTGCGGCCGTGACCAGAGGGGCCGGGCAGGGGCCGGGCGGGGGCGGGGCCCGGCGAGAGCCGTCGCAGGAAAAGACACCCCTGGGAATGCTCGTGGGGCGGGAGGGGGGGGGGGCGTCGCAGCCTTGCTAGGGGCTGCTGTGCGGCCGTTGTGTAAATAACCGATCGTTCGGTACAGGACGGCACCGAAAAATATGGCGGGTACACTACGGGTAACCAGGTTTATATTTTGAGTAACCGGACAGTTTGAAACGCTCCCGTTAAAAAAATGCTTCTGCCTGCCGCAGGCGATAAGGTTGCGTCATATTTTGACGTGAATCCCCCCTCCTGGTTGTGCGAGTCGCCCACCTGAGGCGGACTGCCTCTCGCCCTTTATGAACCGAAGAGATCTCATTTTCCAGCTTGCCGCCGCCCGCGAGAGGCGCAGCGCCGCACTCCACTTTTATTATTAAAGTTTGACAGTTATGACCGCGCGCGAGGCCATTCACACTTTCTTTCTTGTCCGGAACGTTTATAAAAAAAAAAGAGGATCCCAGTTGGGCCCCTCGAGACATTTTCTGCCCGGGTGGGCGCGGGCAGCGCGGGCGCCCCGCGGCAGGATTATTGCCTCAAAGCACCCGCCGTCGGGAGCCTTATGTGCGCACTCCGTGGAATCGTCGTTAAGCGTTCCCAGCATTTTTTTTTGCTCCGGAAAATTTCTATGAATCTCCTCATTGGGCGTTTGTGGTGGTCGGCGCGTCCTAGTCAGTCTGGCACACCTCGGCAGCATCGGGAGCTCACCGCGCCGGGACCCTGTGTCATGCCCCCCCCCCCCACCAGAGACACGAGTGTTGTGTGTGTGTGTGTGTGTGAGAGAGAGAGAGAGAGAGAGAGCGTAGTGGAGGGTGTGAGCGTGGAATAGCCCATTAGGGCTCAGGGCCCCGCTGGGTCTCCCCCCGATAAGCACGGCGCCCGGCCCCGCGGCGGACCTGCGGACCTGCGGGCCCCACAGCAGAACAGCAGCGGCCCCCGGGCTGCCCAGGCTGCCCAGGCTGCCCAGGCCAAGGCGTGTCCCGGCATAACTGACCAGCGGCGGCGTGCAGCCGCGGGGGCTGCCATACCGGCCGCTCGCAGCTCTGCCTCTGTCGCACTCCACGAAACACGTGACGTCACGTAACTCCTTCACCACCCTCCTCTCTCACCTAACGCCACGTAAACACGTGACACCACGTTGCATGTGTTCCTCTTACGACGTTCATTAAATCGTTCAATACTCGAGTTTAATATGTTTAAACTTCCCCCGCTCACCAAAAGGCCGTGGGTCGGCTGTGCGGGGTTTCTGTTGTCAGCGAATTTTCGTTTTTGGCTATTCAGTTGAAAAAGCACGTCACCTCTGCAGCCGAGCAGGTGAGGGGATGTTGCCGGTGCCTACACCATGGGGGCTACGGCGCAGGGTGCTGCCCGCCACGCCCCGCCACGCCCCGCCACGCCCCGCCACGCCCCGCCACGCCCCGCCACGCCCCGCTGGCGGCCGGCGCCGGGGCCAGCGTGTGTGTCCGGCCGGGGCAGATAGAGTGGCCGAATCATTACGGCCCTCGGTGTGTACTTTGTTACACGGGCCGCCCGCACGCCGCTTGCCAGCTTTTTACTTTACTGCGTTTGCTTAATGTCCCCCGGCTGTGGTTTATGGCTCGCGAGACGCGCGCGCGATGCGTTCGCCGCCGCCCTCCCGCATCCCCTCTTGCCTCTCTGTTTCCGAACGCCCCAGCAGGAGTCTCTCTCTGTCTCTGTCTCTCTGTCTCTCTCTGTCTCTCTCTGTCTCTCTCACTTTGTCACTGTCTCTCTCCCCTACACATACACATTCACCGTACGTACCGTCAACATATGAGCCTTGTCCGCTCGTAAAGTGTGTGTGTTTTTTTTTTAACTTTTAACACTTTCCCTTGTCGCCGTACGGAACCTCTGCCACATTTTCGCCCCCCCCCCCCTACCTGCCCTCGCGTCAGAGAGGCCGCACCTCTGACCAGGCAGCCGGCCGCCTGCACGGCCCGCGCCAACCACCACCGCCAACCGGACCGCAAACCCTTCCGGAATTGGCCCCTAACTTATTTAAATCCCGGTAGGGTTCGGCGGGCGACCCGGACTGACCCTGCCTGCCGGCGGCCCCGGGGCGGCCCCTGGGCGGCCCCTCCCGCCTGCACCCCGGCCCGCCCGCTAGCGTCATATTACACACCCGACCGGCCTCGGCTCCACGCCGCGCCGCCGAGGCCGTGGCACTGCCCTCTATTAATTGGGATCGGCCTCGATGGCCGTTTTGCATAATGCCCGTCCGGGGCGTTTCCTTGCCTCATCAGGCGGCGCTGAGGCCGCCCTGGCCGTCCCTCCCACCCGGGCAGCGCTGCTGCAGCGCCGGGCTCTGCCGCCGTAGCGCCGTGCGGGGCAGGCAGTCTACGAGCATCGCTGCGGCCGCGTTGCCTACCTCCCAGGCGCCCCGACAGCGGCCCGGTCCCGGTCAACATATTTCCTCACCTGAAACTGAGCGGCGCGTTGCGGCACGCCTGACAGCAAAGAAAGAAAGAGAACGATGTAAAGAAAAGCAACAACAAAAAACGAAGCGCAGCTTTGCGCACAAAAAGCTGCCGGAATCATTTTCCGGCCCAAAGCGGATACGTTGCAGCACACGTTTGTTT